>CM052799.1:111276866-111408889 GCA_028533885.1 Nasua narica
GGGGGGGGAGTGCAGGGAAGAAGGAGAGAAAGAATCTCAAGCAGACTCCCCGTTGAGCACAGAGCCCAATGCAGGCCTTGATCTCGTGACCCTGAGATCGGGATCTGAGCCAAAACCAAGAGTCACACACCTAACTGGCTGAGCCACCAGGAGGCACGAGAGTCAATTGTAAATGTCATTACATAGGCAAAAAATTGTAATTATGTGAAGTGACAGAGGTTTTAACTATCTCTATTATGATAATCATGTCACCATATGTATGTATATGAAATCATCTTATACATACCATCAAATATACATCAAATACAAAGTTGTGCACTTTCTACTTACACAATTTTTTAAAAGATTTTATTTATTTATTTGAGAGAGAGAGACAGCGAGAGAGGGAACACAAGCAGGGGGAGTGGGAGAGAGAGAAGCAGTCTTCCCAAGGAGCAGGGAGCCTAATGCGGGGCTCGATCCCAGGACCCTGGGATTATGACCTGAGCAGAAGGTAGACGCTCAACGACTGAGCCACCCAGGCGCCCCTCAACTTACACAATGGTATATATCAATTTTATCTCAATAAAGCTGGGTAAAAATAAAACAGAAATTAATAATATAAATAAATAAAATATATGTACTTCCAACCTCATAATTTTCTCATTCTGTCCTAAATTAAGAGTAAACTTTTGGGGGAAAAAAAAACATCTGTTGCTTTCAATAAATACTTACCAAAATGTTAGTTAAAAAAAAAAAAAAGAGAGAGGAGAAGACAGGTTGACAATGCCACTCCACACTTAAATAGAAAACCTGTGGGATACCTGACTGGCTCAGTCCATTAGAGCATGCAACTTTTAATCTAAGAATCATGAGTTTGAGCCCCATGTTGGCTGTGGAGATTAGTTAAAAACAACTTGTCCCAAACCAGGTCAGAGACAGATACTTTTGTATAATAGTATTCATAACCACCTTCTGCAAATATATTTACATTCATGATAAAATCGTTAAGTGCTTTCTCATGAACCTAATGAGACTTGTCCGAAAACTGGTTATTGAGCCACCAAAATGGCTGCCAGTCAAGGATCCAGTGAACTTTAGTTTTATTTGTTTGTTTGTTTGTTTGTTTACTCTGTTCTATGTTGAATATCTTATCAGTCTCTTTTTCCATAAAATAAGACTGAATCTTTGAATGAGCCTGCTAAAACCTTGTCCTTGAATAGTAGCAACGTTTTATGGTGAAAAATCTTCACATATGTTCATAATTAAATTATCTGAAAAGTTTTCTTTAATAGCACCTAAAAAAACATTAATCTTTAACATCATCTAATACCCAGTCAAATATGATTTGATATTTGGTTCTTATATGCAGATGGTTCTTATTTATTTTTTTTTTGAAGATTTTATTTATTTATTTATTTGACACAGAGAGAGAGCTCACAAGTAGGTAGAGAGGCAGACAGAGAGAGGGGCGCCCTGCAGATGGTTCTTAAACTTGTTAATGTTTGGGAATCACAGGCCTCTGTTGGCCAAATTGGAAGAGCTGATAACAGCCTCTGGCTTTGTAAAAGGAATGTCAAAGTCCACGATCAAGGCACCGGCTCCTTTGTGTATGAGTCCCAAACTTCTCTTATTTTATGGACACTTTTGATAATTTTGAAGCTACACCCCATCTCCCCAGAAATATGCACATCTGCACACATCTGACATTTTTTTTTAAGTAGGCTCCATGCCCAATGTGGGACTTGAACTCCTGACCCTGAGATCAAGAGGCACATATTCTACTGATTCAGCCAGCCAGGCGCCCCAGCATCCATCTGAAATTTTTGCTCATAATTTCAGAGGGGTTCATGGAGCTCTAGAAGTTCATCCAGAGGGTCTCAGACCTGGGTAAAGAACATATACTTAAAACATTCCTTCCCAATTGTCACTCTGCTTCTCTTACAAAGGAGCCATTATCAACAAGACCTGCATTGCTTTGTTTCTTGAGGAGAGGACTTCATGCCATCATCATGGGCTCCACACTCTGTAGTCTCATGATAGAGTAGGAAAAGCCCTAAGTTTGGTGGCAGAAGACTTAAATTCTCCAAGATAATTTTTCAGTTCTTTGAGCAAATCACTTAAGGGGACAAAGGTACTGTTCAGGTTAGAAACTTACAGTGCAAGAAACTCTACAATGTTATCATTTCCATTTTACAAATTGGGAACTGAGAATTGGAGAGGTGCTATAATGCATCATGTGTCATCAACACTGGGCTAGTACAAATTCAAAACTTACATTTCTTTTCAAATTACACTGGTGGTCTTCAAGCTGTGTAAGAGAACCTTCTGGGAGTGGATGACCCCAGCAAAGTGGGGGTAAAGGGTACCTTTGGCCCATTGGTTTTATATATACATCTTTTTAATTAGAATTTGCTAGGCTGGGGTGCCTGGGTGACTCAGTGAGTTAAAGCTTCTGCCTTTGACTCAGGTCATGATCTCAGGGGCCTGGGATCGAGCCTCGCATGGGGCTCTCTGCTCAGCGGGGAGCCTGCTTCCTCCCCTCTCTCTCTGCCTGCCTCTCTGCCTACTTGTGAGCTCCCTCTCTGTGTAAAATAAATAAATAAAATCTTAAAAAAAAAAAGAATTTGCTAGGCTGCAGAAATGTTTGGAAACCACTGTGTTCCACTCTGCTGTTCAGTCTCCAGAGGTATACCACTAGTATCTACTTTATTGTGAGGGGTGAGCAGAAAGTACACGTCCAAAAAAAATAAAAAATAAAAAAATGAAGAAAGTACACGTGCATCAGCTGTGTAAACTTCGAGGTCTTACTCAGATGGGAAATATTAGCATAATTGCTCTATAGTGGTGCAATGGAGAGTTTTCCTCCTTAAAAATCTTTACTACAATCCACCCACAAACTTGGTGTCATGTTTCATGCCCCTGAGAAGGCATGTTGGCTTGCAAGTGGTTTGGGGCCCCTAGTTTAGATTTAAAAGCTCTAGGTAAAGGGTGGTGTCTCTCTATATTTTTAAAAGTTCAATTATTAATACACTATTAAATGCATAATTGGATTACAAGCCACCGCCATAGATACCTCTTCTCAGAAGGATTTGAACAGATCCACCTTTCACTTAAAATCCAAGGTTTATCATAATTAAAAAATACTACAATAACTTTAGATAGGGCCTTCAGGTCAATTCTAGGATTTGGAGGCTAGCCTTGTCTACTAGTCTTTCACCTGGCGACTTGGTGACACCATGTCAGGCTACAAAACCATAATGAGTATAACAGAAGAATGGCTTCCAAAAGTCTGCTGAAACTTTCAGAGACCAGGCATCCCAAATCAAAGGAGAAATCTAGAGCGTTATTGCTGAGCTGACTTGTGGGTAGATATAACATCTTCCAGAACCGAGACCTCTCAGAGGTGGAAAAATGTTTCCATTTCCAAAAAAAAAAAAATTTTTTTTTGAAATATCAAACACTGAAAAAAAAATACACCTACAAAAAGAAAAGTCCCCTTGTATGCTTCATACTTCAAAACAATATCACTTTCATTACTGAGTCATCAAAACTTCCTGAGTATTTCTTTTTTTAAGTGAAAAGACCAATCACTAACCTATTTTGTTTTCCACCCCAGCATCTATGGCAAAAACAACTCAGAAACAGTCTTCAGTAGAACTGCAAAGTAGGCAAGGTTGTTCTTTGGTTTCTTCCACCTCCTCTCTTTTAGTTCCCCACCTCACTCCTGGCCCAGTCCCCTCCCTGCTCCTCTGAGCCCCAGTTGTCTTAGGGGATATAATGTTCCCCAAGGTGACTGTCTCCGAAACGTTCCATGACCAAAGTTACCTTTTCCTTCCTTTCCCGACAAACCCAGCCGCCATCTTTCCCTGCTGTGGTCTGACGTTTCCTGCATCTCCAGATCATGCCTATCACATCCCAGCATCCTTTCTCAGCATTTTCCTGCTGCCAGGCCCCACTACTCACATTCACCTTGTGATCTTTCTGTAAGCCACTTTGCCGACTCCCACACCATCTGCTGGACACGGGCAGCTGGTCGGCACCACTGGCTGCGAATTCCACGTAATTGGGGGCGCCTGGAGCTGTGCCCGTGAACCTGCTGCGAAGGAGGCCCGGGAGCAAGCAAAGGCACTGCCCTGGATGAGGCTATCTAAGGGGAAAGCCAAGAGATTAGCAGCCAGTCCTCCTCAGGATTCATCTTCGTTTTCATTTCTTTCCCCCTCCTTGGACCCCTTCTTTCCTTGTAAAACACACGCTTTAAATTTAGACAGACTGGTTTGGAGGGTGACACTGCCACTTTCTAACTCTGTGACCTGGGGAAAGTCCCTTAAGTCTTCCAGAAAAGCAGGATAATAATGACACGTCTCGTGTAGCTAGGTGGACTAAATGAGGAAGTGTTAGTCAGCTGGCCCAGGCCCAAGCTCAACAGTTACCTGGGGCACCTCGCTGGTTCAAGCTGACTCTTTATCTCAGCATTGTGAGTTCAAGTCCCACATTGGGTGTAGAGATTACTGAAATAAGTAAGTAAATAAACTTAGGAAAAAAGTTACCTGGCCAAGTAAATCTTAATTCTAAGGCTGAGGTTCTACCCATGAAGTCCACAAAGCCCCTCTTCAAACTGTGTAGAAATTATCTTTATGCCGCCCTCAGTTCTCCATACTAATTATAATTGTTCTCTACAGTTTTTGAACACATTTTATCAGATTGATAGTTAATTCAATTAAAGCAGTGCTTATATCCTATCATGATCAAATTATTAACACAGTCCCTGCTCAGAGTTTCTGTGCCCACTCTCTAATGTATTTTAGCCTTGTATCTCTTATCCTGTGTACTTCCTTACCCTGTGTTCTTTATCAATAACAACAGCAACAATAATAGTGGTAGTAGTAATAATAGTTACCATTCACTAAACGTGTTTTGTGCCAGACACCTTATTACATTGCTCAATTTAATCTCCACAGCACACTGGCATTCTTATTTCCATTATAGAGTCAAGGACACTGAAGGCAAGAGTTTTTAAACACATGGTCCAAGAAAATCATGGAGGGCATCGTGAGAAGGAAGGGAAGGGCGAATGGGGGGAAATCGAGGGGGTGATGAATCAGGAGAGACTGTGGGCTCTGAGCAACAAACTGAGGGTTTTGGAGGGGAGGGGGTGGGGGGGTGAGCCTGGTGGTGGGTATCGAGAGGGGCACGTACTGCATGGAGCACTGGGTGTGGTGCACGAACAATCAATCTTGTAACACTGAAAAATTAAAATAAACAAATTTGGGGAGAAAAAAAAAAAACACATGGCCCAAGATTTCAAGGCTTGTAATGTTGAGTCCACAGAGGGCTCATTATAAAACCCATCTCTACTCTTTGCCCCAGGCAACCACTACCCAGACTTCTGTCTCTAAACACAGGGTCTTTGTGCCTGAGAGACTGGGTTTGCCTATTTTAGACATTCCATATAAATGGAATCCTATAATATGTGATCTTTTGTGATTGGCCTCTCTCACTTAGCATATTTATGAGGTCCATCCACGTTATTACGTGTCTCAGCAATTCATTCCTTTCATGGCTGAATAATATCCCATGGGATGGATATAGCACATTTTGTTTATCCTTTCATCAGATGATGGACATTTGGGTCATTTCATTTTGCCTATTATGAATAATGCTGCTATGAACATTTGTGTTGAAAGTTTTTGTTTTCAAATCTCTTACTAGGAGTGGAATTGCTAGGTAGTCATATGGGAAATATAAGTTTAAGAAACTGCTAACCTATTTTCTAAAGTGGTGGTACCATTTTGTACTCCCACCAGTAATGTATGAGAGTTCCAGTCTCATATTTTTGCCAACACTTATTACTGCCCATCTTCTTTACTATAGCCATCCCATAGGTATGAAGCGGTACCACACCATGGTTGTGATTTGCATTTCCCTAATAACTAATGTTGTTGAGAGCACTATCTAATTTTACATTAGTGTTCTTTGGATGAAAATACAATGTCAAAGTTTAGTGGATGCTGAGTGACAAATGATCTAGATAGGTAGGGGCACTTGGCTGGATGTCGGTACAGCATGTGACTCCTGATCTTAAAGTTGTGAATTCGAGCCCCATGTTGGATGTAGAGATTACTTTAAGGGGCGCCTGGGTGGCTCAGTGGTTAAGCGGCTGCCTTCGACTTAGGTCATGATCCCAAGGTCCTGGGATTGAGCCCTGCATGGGGCTCCCTGCTCGGCAAGAAGCCTGCTTCTCCCTCTCCTATTCCCTCTGCTTGTGTTCCCTCTCTCACTGTGTTTCTCTCTGTCAAATAAATAAAACCTTAAAAAAATAAAATAAAAAAATAAAATCTTTAAAAAAAAGAGAGAGATTATTTTTAAGAAATAAAATCTTTTAAAAAAGGTCTCGATAAATGTTTCTCTTAACTTTAATTCTCACACTAAACTTAATATAACATTTAAAAAATTAATGTGAGGGCAGCTGGTGACTCAGTCAGTTGACCATCCAACTCTTGGTTTGGGCTCAGGTCATGAGCTCAGGGTCCTGAAACGGAGCTTCACATTGGGTTCTGTGCTCAGTGGCTCAGTGAGAAGTCGGCTTGAGGATTTCCCTCGCTCTCCCTTTGCCCCTCCCCCGGCTTGTGTGCACTCTCTCTCTCTCTCTCTCAAAAAAAAAAAACTTAAAAAAATTTAATTTTTTTTGTACTAGCCAAAAAAAAAAAAAAAAAAAAGCTTTGTCCTAGTTGCAGGAGTATGTGCATATGTATTTTGTTTTGAAATAAAGAGGTTTAAATAAAAAAGAAATAAGTATATATCCTGGTGGAGCACGTGCTCTCAGCCCACCTAATTTCAGGATGACTGTGATGACCAGTTCTGTGTAGTTCCTGTGCCCATATTGACAGCTTATTCCTGGCATAGTCTGGTTTGGGCCTCAGGGCTCTCTCTGAGTCCACATAAGGCTGCTCGTCTGATCCTAAGCCCAGAAGTGCTGGAGCAGGAGATTGGAGGATGGACTGACCCCCAGAGCTAAACTCCAGTCTGTAAGGCTGGAAGTTGATGGCTAAACACTTCCATACCTTAATGGGACAATTCTGTAGCCATGTTCTACTCAGTCCCTTAGAAGTCTCTTGTAAGAGTAAGGTTCGGATGCTCACAGGAGAAACCAACCCTTAACAAACATTATTTTGGCGTTTCTCCTTTCCTTAGAAACTTCCCAGCTCCTGCCCCCCTGCTTCCTGGGATCACTTCACAAATAAGCTCCCTGCTCACAAGTCCTCATCTCCGTCTTTGGCTTTAGGGAAACCCAAATTAAGCAAAATTATATAAATGCAAATTGGTTAACTGGGCAAAGTCAGCATTAACTGGTTGAAAAGTTAGAAATCATTTACTTTGAAGGTTCCTTTTTGTTATTTTTCCACAGTGGACCTAATGTTTTAAAGATTACTTCTACAAAATAAATTGCATTTATGAAATAATAATAAATGTAATTGTTTTCAGGCCAAGGACAATCTGCTTTCAATACCAATGTTTCTCTGCCAAGATAACGTCATTTTTGCCAACGAGCAAAGACCAGAGTTGTAACTAGCCCACTTAACGTGTGGGCTTAATGCGTGTGTCCCATTGGATTTGTTCAAAACATATCCCCAAATCTGATTACTACTACTGTATTAATGACCAAATTGGCTCATAGTACACAGATGAACCCCAGAGGCTGGAAATTCCATGTTGGCAAGTTCTTCACGTGATGGACTTTTCGGGGACTAGGGAGTAGGGCGGTGCCTATCCTCAGTGCCTAGTTGTCTTCAGAGCTTTTTACAGCCTTGTCATGAGCTGCCCCTTCTTTGACTCGTGGTTTTCCAGTTTGGCCTGTTGTCCAGGAGCATTTCACAAGTCCCCTGACTGTGTTATCATAAGTCTGCACTCTTCCTACTTAGCAGCTCTGTTTGGCCATCGCTCCACATATGTTTGTCATCCCCTGGTACTCCATTCTGCCGGACTGCAATCCTCTGCTAGGCTGAGAGGTGGAGAGACTGACTTAGATGGTATAGAATAGGGGCACGCACCCAGAAGTCCTGGGTTCCAGTCCCAGACCTGCCCCTTCCCAACCTTGAGATATTGGACAACTCAGAATCTCTCTGAACTCTATTTCCTCATTATTTTTTTTTAATGAAGACTTAATTGTTTGTTTGCTTGCTTTAAACTAAACTTTGGGGCTCAAACTTATGCCCCTGAGATCAAGAGTCATATACCCTGTGGACTAGGCCAGCGCAGCATTCCAAACCTTAATGTTTTAGAGCAGTTTTAGGTTCATGGCAAAATTAGGGAGAAAGTACAGAGATTTTCCATATATCCCCTGTCTTTGCACTTGCATAAACTCCCCAATTATGAGCCTTCCCAACCAGAGAAGTATATTTGTTAACTATCGATGAACCCACACTGACATACCATAATTACTCAAAGCCCATAGTTTACATTATGGTTCATTCTTGGGGTTGTGCGTTCTATGGATTTGGAAAAATGTATAATGGCATGTATTCATTATGGTATCATACAGACAAGATTCACAGTCCTAGTATTTCTTCATCTCAAATGTGGCACAACATGGTCGATTCTGAATCCTCACAGGATTTGAGAAGACAAAAACTGCTTAAAACACAATAAGGTAGGGCGCCTGGGTGGCTCAGTGGGTTAAAGCCTCTGCCTGCGGCTCAGGTCATGATCTCAGGGTCCTGGGATCGAGCTTCATATCAGGCTTTCTGTACTTGTGATCTCTCTGTCAAGTAAATAAATAAAATCTTTAAAACACACACGCACACACACAATAAGGTGGGGTGCTTGGGTGGCTCAGTGGGTAAAGTGTCTGCCTTTGGCTCCGGTTGTGATCTGGGGTTCCTGGGATTGAGGCCCAATTTGGGCTCTCTGCTCAGCAGGGAGTCTGCTTCTCCCTTTCCCTCTGCCCTTCTCCCTGCTTGTGCTTTCTCTTTCTTTCTCTCTCTCTCTCTCTCTCAAATAAATAAAATCTTAAAAAAGAAATAATAAGGCGAGAAAGTTCAGAGCAGTGTTGTTTTGAGAGTGAAAATCAGAATTGTATTTAATTTAAATATCCAAACACAGGAGACCAGTTAAATAAGCTATAATGTAATCAACAGAATCTTTGCGGTCATTAAAAATGTAGGAGAATAGTTAAACGTACTGGAAAATTAAGTGAAAAAATTATAAACCGATATGTACAAGTCAAGGTTATTAAGGTCAATGGGGAGGCAGGGCTGGAGAGTTCTCATTTACTGGGTACAGAGTTTCTATTTAGGATGATGGAAAAGTTCTAGAAATGGATGGTAGTGATGACTGCAAAACATTATGAATGTAGTTGATGCCACTGAATTGTACACTTAAAAATGGTTAAAATGGTAAACTTTATGCAATGTATGTATATTTTACCCCCAAAAAACAAAAAAGGTAGTTGGAAGGTTGCAGAGTGTTCTTGGCAAAGTCAAAAACAATTCTCATGGGAAGGCATGGTGGTTTCTTACAGTTTGCTCCTGTTTGCATTATCCTAATTGATGTTCTATTAAATTATTTACTGATATTTTCAGCACAAAAAGAAAAATGTTTGGTTTAAAATATAACGTGCGGGATGAACTTATTCCTTAAATCTATCTATCTACCTCTTATATGTATGTCTCTATACATCCATATATAGATATATACAGACATTACATGCATGCCTGCTTTTTTTAAATTTTCTGTGATGAATATATATTACTCCTACACCAAAACTTTATTTATAAAAATGTATGAAGCATTATATAAACCGTAAGGAACTTTTATTATTCATTTAAGGGCTTTGGCCTATCATAGTGTAGAATACACAACTGTTGCCAAAGAAATCTGTCTCAGGTCTCAGGCCATCTCCAAGACAGAGGTTGCCTTTAACTTACAAGAAAAAGAAAACCCTATATGCAAAGTTCAAAAAGCGAAGGACTACCTGGCTCATTTGGGACCTTGCAATACACTCATTATGTTTGGAGCCTTAGTCTATTAGTGGATGATGTTGACAACAAAGGACTCTGGATAAGTCTGGAGAGGTAGGCAGGTAGCACATGACCAGTTCACCAAATCAAAGATTTTGGACTTTGTCCTAAAGACAACAGCAAACCACTAGTGGCTTTTGAGCCAATAATGTGATTAAATTTGCATATTAGAGAGATTATGCTGTTTGCATCATGGCAAATGGCCTGGAGAGGAGCAACACTGGAAGCAGAGGGGTTGATTAGAAGTCTGTTGTAGTCATCAGGGCCATCTGGACAGGAATGGTCACAATGGGAACGAAGCACACAGATCTCAGGCCCATTAGAAAGTAGAACTGGGTCGCACTTGGTATTAATTGGCTATGAGAACCCGAGGATCTAGGGCGCCTCCTGGTTTTAGCCTTGGCAATCAAGAGGGGCTATGTCACTCACTGAGACAGGAGTTGAGGGAGGCCGAAAGTAACAAGTTCAACTTGGAACCAGATGACCTTGATGTGCCTGTGCAGTTGGAAATCCAGGAAAGGGAGAACTCAGAAGAAGGATCAAAAGTCAGTGGCACATGGAGAGCAACTGAAACCAGATGAATAGGTAAGATTTCCATGGAAAGAGATGTAAAGAACAGGTTTTTAGCCTTTCTTGAGGGTGAAGGAGGGAGAAGCTGATAAATACAATGAACATTTTCTCCAGAGATTTCTTTCGAGAATCTGGCTGTTAAGGGAATGAAAGAAATCAGGATACAGTTGAGGGTTGTCATAGGATCGTAAGAGTTCTTTTTCTGCTGAGAGACTTGAGTAGTAGGGAGTGATTAAAGAAACAGGAAAAAGGAGGACTAGCTGGAAGACCAAATTCCTAGGAAGAGACAACGAAACAGCCTCCATCCCAGAGCAAAACGTGTGAGTCAGGCAGAGTAAGGACAAGTTTTTTTAAGGTAAGAAATAAGGAGGCAAGACTAGATGAGAATGCAGGAGAGTTTGTGGGTTGCAAGTCTGGAAGTTGAAGGCTTTCTTATCAGATGACCCTTCTGGACTCAGTGAGTAGGAGGTGAGGCCATCTATAATGAGGGTGACCAGAAGTTCGAACTCTGTCAAATGGCCACCGCCGAGATTAGGGCATATAATCAAGGAGGCATCGTAGGATTTCTAGGCTGCGGAAGCCCAGCTGAATATTTATAAATAGGAATCAATCTGGGTGATTTTTCTGCAGCAAATCTCAGGATCTTTAGTGTAAGTGAGAAGACAGCAATAGTTCTATTTTTTGAAGGCTATAGATTTGCCAAGAAAGGGCAAAGGACAGTGGGGCAAAGCAGATGAGGAGTCAAGTAAGAACTGACCATAGATTCCTCACAACGTTAAAAATAGAACTACACAATGATCCAGCAACTCTCGCTACTGGATATTAACCAAAGAATAAAAAAAACACAAAATGTTCAACATGACTTGGCATCAGGGAAATACAAATCAAAACCACAATGAGATACCATCTCACACCAGTCAGAATGGCTGAAATTAACAAGTCAGAAAACAACAAATTCTGGCAAGGATGTGGAGTAAGGGGAGCCCTTTACACTGTTGGTGGGAATGCAAGCTGGTGCAGCCACTCTGAAAAACAGTATGGAAGTTCCTCAAAAAGTTGAAAATAGAGCTACCCGATAACTCAGCAATTGCACTGTTGAGTATTTACCCGAAAGACACAAATATGATCCAAAGGGGCATCTGCACCCCAATGTTTATAGCAGCAATGTCCACAATAACCAAACTATGGAAAAAGCCCAGATGTCCACTGACAGATGAAGGGATAAAGAAGATGTGGTTCATACATATAATGGAACACTACTCAGCCATCAAAAAATGAAATCTTGCCATTTGCAAAACATGGAACTAGAGAGTATTATGCTAAGAGAAATAAGTCAATCAGAGAAAGACAATTATATGATTTCACTCATATGTGGAATTTAAGAAACAAAATGGGATTATAAGGGAAGAGAGGAAAAATAAAACAAAACGAAATCAGAGAGGGAGCCAAACCATAAGAGACTCTTAATCATAGGAGACAAACTGAAGGTTGCTGGAGATGAGAAGGGTGGGGAGATGGGGTAACTGGGTAATGGATATTAAGAAGGATTTACTACGTAATAAGCCCTGGGTATTATACAAGACTGATGAATCACTGACCTCTATCTCTGAAACCAATAATACATCATATGTTAATTAATTGAATTTAAATAAAAATTTTAAAGAAGAATACAAAAAAACTAATTCAAAGGGATACACACATCCCAATATTTATAGCACCATTATCTGTAATAGCCAAGATGTGGAAGCAGCCCAAATGTCCATTGACTGACGAATGGATAAAGAAGATGTGAGATATATATATATATATATATATATATATATATATATATATGATGGAATATTACTCGGCCATAAAAAAGAATGAAATCTTGCCATTTGCAACAACATGGATGGAGCTAGAGAGCATAATGCTAAGCAAAATAAGTCAGAGAAAGACAAATACTATCTGATTTCACTCATATGTGGAATTTAAAAAACAAACAAAAATGAGCAAAGGCAGAAAGGTGGGAGAGACAGAAACAAACCAAGAAACAGACTCTTAACTATAAGGAACAAATAGATGGTTACTAGAGGGGAGGTGAGTGAGGGATAGGGGAAATAGGTGATGGGGATTAAGGAGGGCACTTTCTGTGATGAGCACCAGGTGATGTATGAAAGTGTTGAATCACTATTTTATACACCTGAAACTAATATTACACCGTATGTTAACTGTACCAGAATTAACATAAAATTTAATTTTAAAAAATAAAGAAAAAAAAAAGAATTGACCATAGAACGATGTGCCCATTGTCAAAGCTATATAGAAAGAAGTGAGGTCAAGAAGAAAATGAGGGAAAGAGAAAATGAAAATATCTAAGAATTGAAAGTACCAAAGTTCTCAGTGATTCATTTTAAAACAGGACATTTAGTTTCATTTTTGTTATTTTTTAAAATCACCAAGTGTCGGGGCGCCTGGGTGGCTCAGCTGGTTAAGCCGCTGCCTTCAGCTCAGGTCATGGTCTCAGGGTCCTGGGATCGAGCCCCGCATCGGGCTCTCTGCTCAGCAGGAAGCCTGCTTCCTCCTCTCTCTCTGCCTGCCTCTCTGCCTACTTGTGATCTCTCTCTCTGTATCAAATAAATAAATAAAATCTTTAAAAAATAAATAAATAAATAAATAAAATCAGCAAGTGTCTTGATGTATCTATGCTGTAGGTTGATCATGAAAACTTGGCTGGAACACTGAAACTGAGAGAAGCCATTTGAAATAAAATTCCTTGCCTCAAATTAATTGCAAAGACTACTGTATAATCACTTATTTGTCTTTTGATATAAGACCAGAATTAGCCATTAAAATATATCTTCTTTTCCCATACTCAAGGCCAATATTACTCTGCATAAATAAAGTCTGTGGACTGGGTATTAGATAATATTGGAGATTTAGAAATATTCTTATATGTATAAAGGAATTATGGTTAAGTAGGTCAATATCCTTAGTGTTAGGAGATGCCTTCAAAGATATATGGGGGTGGGGGTGCCTGGGTGGCTCAATGGGTTAAGCCTCTGCCTTCGACTCAGGTCATGATCTCAGGGTCCTGGGATCAAGCCCCACATTGGGCTCTCCACTCAGCGGGGAGCCTGCTTCCCACTCTCTCTTCCTGCCTCTCTGCCTAGTTGTGATCTCTCTCTCTCTGTCAAATACATAAATAAAATCTTTAAAAAAAAAAAAAATATATATATATATATATATATATATATATATATATATATATATGGGGGTAGAGGTGCCTGGCTGGCTCAGTCAGTAGAGTGTGTGACTCTTGATCTTGCAGTGATGAGTTTGAGCCCCATGTTGGGCGTTGAGTTTACTTAAAAATAAATAAATAAATACAATTAAAATTTAAAAAATATAGGGTGTGAACCACTAGCACATCTGCAAATTATCTTCAAATGGTTTTGAAAAAAATCATATAATAGAGCAAATATAACAAAATGGTAATTTTTTTTTTATCAGATTGGTTCTGAGTTGGGGAGAGGGACCAATTACCAATCTTCCTAGGAGATATTTGGCAATGTTTGGAGACATTTCTGGCTGTCACAAATTAAGTTTGGGGGTACTACTGGCATCTAGTAAGTAGCAGCCAGGAATGCTGCTGAACATCCTGCAATGCACAAGACAGCCCCAAACACAAAAATTATCTGAACCCAAATGTCTTATGCTGAGGTTAAGAAACTCTAATCTGGGTAATAGATATACAGATGGCCACGGTGCTAGTGCTAGCCTTTCAAATGTCCAAAATATTTTAGAATTTTTATTAAAGGAAACTTGAAACAAAAGCTAAAATATGAGAAGAAAAGAAGAAAATCAATCTTCTCCAAGTAGTCAACCACAAATTGTTTTTGACAGTGGTCAAATACAAACCATTGTTTTGAGTGTGACAAGGGATACTCTCACAAACTAAGACTTTTAGGTAGATGGTTGGAAACCATATCTCATCTTCCTTCAATCAATCAACATAAAACATTGTCTTTAAGGTATGGTACATATAGACAGTGGAATATTATGCCTCTATCAGAAAGGGGCACCTGGGTGGCTCAGTTGGTTAGGCAACTGCCTTCGGCTCAGGTCATGATCCTAGAGTCCTGGGATCGAGTCCCACATTGGGCTCCCAGCTCCATGGGGAGTCTGCTTCTCCCTCTGACCTTCTCCCCTCTCATTTTCTCTCTCACTGTCTCTCTCTCAAATAAATAAATAAAAATCTTTGAAAAAAAAAAAAGAAAGGATGAATACCCAACTTATGTATCAACACGGACGGGACTGGAAGAGATTATGCAGAGTGAAATAAGTCAAGCGGAGAGAGTCAATTATCTTATGGTCTCACGTGTGGAGCATAAGGAAAAACATGGAGGGCATTGTGAGAAGGAAGGGAAGGGTGAATGGGGGGTAATCGGAGGGGGCAGTGAACCATGAGAGACTGTGGACTCTGAGCAACAAACTGAGGGTTTTGGAGGGGAGAGAGTTGGGGGTTGAGCGAGCCTGGTGGTGGGTATTGAGGAGGGCACATATTGCATGGAGCACTGGGTGTGGTGCATGAACGATTAATCTTGTAACACTGAAAAATTAAAAGTATTTGGGGAAAAAACAAAACAAAATATTGTCTTTATCCAGTACTGGAATTTTTGTATAAAATGTTTTCAAAGAGAGGAAAGGAGGCAAAAGGAAGAAGGAAGAAGAATAGACATTTGTAGATCCCTTTCTATGATCCAGGCTACATGCTGGGCACTTTTCATACATCATCCAGTCTGGCTTGGACTCAGCTAACAGAGTGAAGTCAGTTGTGTCACACAATGACAAATTAGATTCATTCATTCAATGATTCTTTTGTCCATTCAACAAACCTTTATTAGATACCTACTATGTTCTAGACACTATTCTAGGCCCTGGGGATAAAGAAATAAATATAGTACGACTCCTTGGTCTCAGGGTGCATTGAGGTAGACAGAAAATTTAATACTGAGCTACGTGAAATGATCAAACTTAGAGGAACGGATAGATTTCTCTGGGAGCACATAGGTGGGTTACCAACCCAGAGAAGTCTTCCCAGACCTGGAATAATGAGGAGTAAATCACCTCAAGGGATGCTGAGACAAGAATGAAGTAAGTGAGGATAAAGAGTGTGGGGAGACAGCACCAAAGGCATTCCAGGCAGGTAGGACGTCGTGTAAAGGCCCAGAGATAAGAGGCAGGGAGTGGAATGCCTTAGAGAGGTCTCTAACTTGAGCATACATCAGAATATCCTGGAGAGCCTTAGCCCGGGTAGGTTGATATATAAAATTAACAATCACAGGCCATATGTCTTCATCTGTAATAGGGGAGACTAATAAATATCAAATTGTCTAACTCTCTCCCAGCATTCTTTTGAGAATAAAACCAAGTGACATTATGTATGTAAATTTAGATTACTGTAGAGGTATCAGAGATGCTTATTAAAATCAACGCATATATATGTCAATTATACCTTAATACAGCTGAAAAAATTAAAATAAAATCAGCTCATCTAGAGCCAGAAATATGGTCATTTTCCAGATAACAAAACTGAGGAATAGCTGACCGAGACGGTGC
Organism: Nasua narica; assembly: GCA_028533885.1. NCBI lineage: Eukaryota > Metazoa > Chordata > Mammalia > Carnivora > Procyonidae > Nasua > Nasua narica. The sequence continues at coordinate 111,293,036 of CM052799.1, forward strand.
AGGCCCCAGTGCCCTGGGCCTGACTCCTGTACCCTCACCACTGTGCCACCCTGCCCCTCCCTGACATCCCAGTTCATAGAAAGCATTTCCCAGGGCCAAAAAAGCCCTCCTCTCCCAGTTGTCAACCTGGCTGCCTGTTGACCGTAACCCGCTGAATGAAGTAGATGACAAGGCTGATTGTCCCAGTTTGGAATGTTAGAGAGTGACTCACCAAGAAGTTAAATATCTAACCCAGTTGAGCAAAGCCAACTGGTAAATCCAAGGTCAGATAGACTCATGAACTCAGTTTCACCCACTAGATCATACTTGAGGTTCAAGAACAGTCTCAGGGTTGTTTTTACAGGGGGAAGCTAGGCCCTGAGACTGGCTCAGTCAGCAACTCAAACCCAAAAGGAGAACTCAGAAGCTTCATTCTGGAACCTCTGTTAAGGGAAAGCAGGATAGTTTGGGGAATTGGCATCTTCGCGTGTTCCTATTATGAGCTGCAAGAAACCTTGCCTTTTTTTTAAATCCTCACATTTGCATATCACTTTATACTTTAGATTTGCTTTTATTTTTACTTTTTATTTAGTTCTCATGGGTAGTACTATGGTCCCATTTTACAAATGAGAGTTTCAGTGACTTACTCGGGATGACACACCTAGCAGGTCTTTGGATTCCAATTCTTTGGCACTGAACTCCATCAAAATATTTATGTGAGATAGGTGTGACCTGTGCCAATTGTTTTCAGTAGACATGGTGATTGTGCATGTGGTATATGTGTATATACGTGTACATGTATGCGTGTGTGTGTGCTTTACATGCTTTTATTTCCTAGTTTTCTTTTGTCAATACCACTTCAGTATGTCGTCTGTTTTTTTGTTGTTGTTGTTGCTTGTTTTTTGTTTCTGTTTAACCACCTGGAATCTGTTCATAAAAGGTAGAAAGTATTTTTGGTGAAAAAAATCTTTGAAATATTAGGATTTAAAACAGTAGGCATTTGCAATTTGATGGAATAAAATGAAATTACTAAAAAATGTAAATTTAAGGGGTGAACACTCTGTCCAGTAAAAAGAACATTGAGTTGGTTTCAAGATCTATCATGAGTTTTTCTTTTTAGTTAAGAAAACAAAGGTTCAGGAGCTCCTTGAGACATTTTCCACAAATAACACACATAGGACTTCTGTGAGGGAAGTCAGAGGGCTAAGTAAAGTAAACAGAGAGACCTTGATCAGCTCCCTCCACAGCTAAGATAATCCAGCTCCATAAACAATGAAAACCTCAAGGTTGGGTAAAGATCAGCGTTCAAGTTCAGAAAGCCACCAGAAGCAGAACTGGAGGGACTTATGCCTGTGAATGAAGCCAGAAGTGGGGAGAGGTACACATCTGATGATATACATGTCATTCGAGTATTTTAAGCATTGCTTCCTCTCTTCCTGAATCTGGCTTGCATGGAAGACCCTTAGGGTCATCGAGTTTTCACCTTACAAGGATATATGTATACAAGCTGACAAAAACCTGGGCTTAGGTTTGTCTTTTTAAAATCCAGAATCTTTTTATTTTTCAAGAAAAGATACTACTCTGCTTGGAATCACAAAACACCTTGATGCTGACACAGAACTTGTACATCATCCAGGTGAAGATGGAATAATTGGCCCAGAGTTACCCAGCCAAGTGGGCCCCTAGTTTCCCAACTTTCTGCTTTGGTGCTCTCACTATGGTATTGAGGAAATAAAAGAGATGCAAACAAAAATAACATGAAATATTTAGTGGCATGAAGGAAATGTTGGCAATAAATTTTTGTGTTAAGAAAGCACATCCCGGGGCACCTGGGTGGCTCAGTGGGTTAAAGCCTCTGCCTTCGGCTCAGGTCATGATCTCAGGGTCCTGGGATCGAGCCCTGCATCAGGCTCTCTGCTCAGCGGGGAGGCTGCTTCCCCCCCGCCCCCGCCGTCTGTCTCTCTACCTACTTGTGATCTCTCTGTTAAATAAATAAATAAAATCTTTAAAAAAAAAAAAAAAGAAAGTACATCCCATAGTATGTATCACATGATGCTATTTTGGGAGGAATAGAGAAGGTATGTGTGCTAGGTATAAAAAACTTGGGGACAGGTTAGCAGGCCTAAAGTCTCTAAGTGGAGCAATTAGCAAGACTTGCTCTTTTCCTCTTTTAGCTGTTTTTTAAATTTTTTGGATTTTTATAATAAATAATATAACTGATTTCAAAAATAAATTAATGTTATAAACAAAGAATTAAGAGCATCCTAAGAAGGTCAGGCAGGCACATTTCATAAGTATAGAGACAAGTAGTGTTAGAACTCTTTCTTCTCAAGGGTTGGGAGGGAGGGGACTCTATCTATAGAAGTGGAGTGTTTGGCCAGAGTTGTACTACAGGATGGCTGGAGCTGATGGACAAGTGGACACCTAAGAGCCAATGCCTGGGCCACAAGACAAATGTTCGGGGGGAAGGAAGAAGTGAGAGTTTCCCTTTAGACAGAATATCAGCTTACTCACCTCTTCCCACTGCTCTTAACATCTGAACGATTGGAAAATATTGAGCTGTGAACCCTTGTGTTCATTCTTTAGAGGCATGAAATATTCCTCTGAAACAGATCCTTTCTGAAGGAAGCTAATATTTCATGGCTACTCCATTTCTTTTTCCTACGTTGACTGTATAGCTGATACTCAGACCTGGTAAAGACCAAGAAAAAAAGAATAAAGATCATAAGTAGAAGGTTGGATCAATGGATGGATGGACTACTTTCATTTATAGAGCACCTCCTCCTTACTTGCCAGACTAATTTAAGAGCCACATAATTTCTAATCCTTGGTATTGCTGCTAATCCTTACATTATTTCTGACTTCGACAGGAAACCATTATTATTCCCATTTCAGAGAAGACAAAACTGAGGCTGAGAAAAGTTGAGCTACCATAGAGAACAGGATTTGAGCCTAGGCCTGTCTGACCCAAAGGCTTATGGCCCCTTCCAAGGCCACTGCCTCCTTTTCTGCACCCTGAGATGGTCCAGCCCTTCTCAGTGGATCCAGTGGACTGCCATAGGGGTGAGAAGAGCACTGGACTAGGAGTCCATTTCTGGATGCACCCCAGGCATGGATGGTTGTCTAAATGATCTCCAAATAGCCCCTGGCTGACCCTCTCCCATCTTCATATCTTCATAGTTTGCTCACACAATGGACATTCTTTGTCACAGTTGTTTCATTTTGTTTTTTAATTTGTTGACCCAGATTGACTCATTGAGATAGAAAATCTCCTGCTTAAATTAGAGAAGATGGAACTTGGAATGAAGTCTGTTTCAGAAACCAATTTAGTATAGAGGATAAAGGTAGGATAGGTTTTTTGAAAAGTGAGCCCCAAATGGCAGAGTCCTCACTGTGAAACTTTATTTCCTTTTCTCATTTCCTTTTCATTGCATGCATCTCTCATAAATGCTTGTCTGTCCTCTGTGAACCAACTAATGTTAGGACAGAAAGAACCTCAATTTCCTCAGAGCTCTTTTAAGGGGACCAACCCTAATGTGGTTTCTGTGTAGTTAACTGGTAGGCTCTTGTTAAGTAAACAACCCAACTTTGATACCAGAGAGTTTGTGGTCAGGATGGGGGTTGAGGTTGAAGGGGAGAAGAAGCAGGCTTGGGGGAAATTTTAAGTAGAAGATTTCTCTTCAAAAAAAGAAAACAAAGTCTTGACTAAAGCTGCTCTTTATTTCACCAGTTGGGACCCATTCTCAAGCACTCTACACTGATCACATGCTGCCCTCTGCTCTTTATACTTGCCCTGCCCTCTACTCTTGGCCTTGGGCTGCAGGCCTGCTCTGAGTGATGTCAGAGAAGTTGCTCCATGTCCTATGTGATCATTGAGAATGTGGCTCATTTAACCACACAAGAGAAATTCTTCTTAGTACTCTGTTCCAGAAAAGCCACCTTTCTACTGATGACTAGTATGTTTTATCTTATGAATGTTGGGAATCAGGTAGTTGATTTTCTTTCTTTGTGTTAGCTACAAGGAACCTGAACAGCCCAATTTGGGATCCACTTTTAGTATAGTGTGCTGGGCCTCGTGGCATAATTTGAAGCACCAATCTTGCCTCTTTTTTGTTGGATTCCTCCAACTACTTCTTTTTCTTTCCACTAGAATTCTTTGTTCAAATATTTTTTATAAAAAAAAATATATTGCATAATGGGGCTCCTGGATGGTTCAATGGGTTAAGCATCTGCCTTTGGCTCAGGTCATGATCCCAGGGTCCTGGGATCAAGTCCTGCATGGGGCTCCCTGCTTGGCAGGGACTCTGCTTCTCCCTCTGCCTTCCCTCTTGGCTTGTGCTCTCTCTCGCATGCACTTTTTCTCTCTCTCTCAAATACATAAATAAATATTAAAAAATAAATAAATAAATAAATAAATAAATAAATAAATAAAATTAAAAATACTGCACTGCTTGTGTCTTTGTAAGCTGCCTTAAATTATTCTGGAACAAGTAGGAACAACTGTATATATTTCCCATACCACATTTTTCCTAACCCACAGTGGCACCTTCCTTTTTCTTTAAGATTCATGGGAAGGGGGTCCCCTGCAAACTTGTTTGCACTGTGGGACCCTGCCTGTCTGGCCAACTTGACTGGCATTGAGGTAGCTACCTGACCCAAGCTAAGCCACAGATTCTTTCCTCCAGAAATTTGAAATTGGGACTTGACAACTGATCTACTAAGCTGACTCCCTGACCATGTAATATATCTACAGCATTGCAGATTTACGACATCTACACCACCCCAACAGTGGAGGCCCTATAAACTCACTTGGGACACTTTCTAAAAATATGGATTCCTCCCTGATAATCAAGGAAGGCAAAGATACATACAGAAATGTATGTCAAATAGATCTCCTGGTTGGATTTACCTAGTGTCCTTTCTCTAAAGAGTTGTGACTGGAGAATAGGAGCCCAAACCCTTAAATGCCCTATGTCTCAGAGAAAATTGTTACTAGGAAGTATACGAGACCGAAACGCTTTCTATTCACTGAAGTCCCGACCATCTATGTGTGGACAGACAGAACTGTGAATGAAGTGAAGGACCTTTCACTACCGCTGGACTTTATTTTCTGATTGTTTTACTAGATTTCACTCCCCCAAATAGATTTATTTGTTTGGCCTATATTTGTTGAACTCATCCTGAATTGGAGTCCCTCTGCTGGATGCTATGGGAGAAGGTATTGAAGGGGAGAAGAAGCAGGCTTGGGGGAAATTTTAAGTAGGAGACTTCTCTTCAAAAAAGAAAACAAAGCCTTGGCTAAAGCTGCTCAAGACTTTAGTCAAAGTCTTGACTAAAGGGGGAGAGAAAGAAAGTAGGCACCTGGATGAAACTGACCCTAGGGAGGCAGGCGACAAAGAATGTGGCCGAGCATGGTGGTCACATTCTCAGGATATAGCAATAGGAAGGCACCAGAAGCCTGCTCCAAGCAACACTGGTGGGTTCTCCTTATCTTGCTTTATGTACAGTAATCTATTATCCTTTCCACTTGTGGAAATAATCAGGAGTTGGCTAAAGTGGCATCGAAATTATGCCCATGAAGAGGCTAGATGCAACCAGCCTCCAAGAACAGTCTCATTTAAATCCAGATAAAAATCGATCTGATATTTTGCATATTAGAACTCCCACTTGAATTCCTAGCTCAACACCAATTTTCTCAGCTGGCCTTTCTTGCCCTTTCTTTTTATTGTTTATCTACCTTTGAAAATAACAAAGAAATGGAGTGGGAAATGGAAAATTACTCTGCTGGAAAAGCTTACCTTCCTAAATGCGAGGTTTCGATGCATTCGGAAATAGCCTATAGCTTTGCTGAGAGCTCCCAGACACCCCCAGCAGCTGGTGTAACTGACACAGGTTCAGGCTGGAGAGGAAAGAAATAACAGTAATACTTAAAATTTATTGAGTACCTACATACCAGACATTCTTCTAAGAGCTTAGATGCAATATCTTATATAATAGTCTGAATAATCTTTGAATAATTCTATCTTTTTTGTGTAACGGAAGAGCAAACTGAGGCTTAAGAGGTAAAGGGAGGCGCCCAAGGTCGTGCAGGTCATTCGTGGTAGAGAATGGAGCCTGTCCACTAGCATGCAAGGACTTTATTTTTGATAGTTACTGTATCTAAAGTGCTTCAACAAGCTGGGCACTTGGAAAGCACTCAATAATATTCGCGAAATGAGTGAATAAGTGAATGACTATCTGGCTACAGAAGCAAATCTTTAGCAAGCAGGTAGAATCACACAGTTAACAGATAAGTGTCCTACACCATGGATTCTGAGCTTGGATTCCATGTGGCACAGAGGTGTCCTCTTTCAGATATGCGTGGTGGCACAGAAATAGTATCCCATGACCCAGAGGAGCGAGGTGCTAATCTTGGCTCTCCTGTTGGGTGACCTTGGACCCATGATCCCCATGCCTTTCTGAGTTTCAGGTGTCTTTTCTGCAAAATGAGGCTCCTAAGACTAATTTCTCTTCCAAATCTAACAGCCTGTCATTCGCAAGAATTTTACGCTACAGGACTTATCTTCTGGATGAACCACTCTAAGGACAAAGCACAAATGGCACCAAGAGCTGTGGGAAAAGAAGCATTCCCATTTTCCATTCGGTATTTTGTATCATCTTCTGTCTTCCTAGATTCTCCACTGGGATGCTTCACATTGTGGGGTCATTTTCCTTTTCCTTTCTTTTCCTTTCTTTTTCTTTTTTCCATTTTTCAACTTTTAATTTTGAACTAATTTTTGACTTGCAAAAAAAGAAAAACGGTACGAAAAATTCCTGAATACCTATCACATAGTTTCCCCAAATGTTACCATTTTCCACGCCACAGTAAAAAGATCACAATCAGAAAGTTGGCATTAACAAAATACTATTATCTGATCCACAGTCCTCACGTTCACCAACTGTCCCACTGAAGTTCTTTTTCTGGTCCAGAATCCAGTCCAAGCTCGCATGTTACATGTGGTTGTCTTATTTCGTTAGTCTCCCTAAATATGGAACAGATTCTTGGTCTTTGTCTTTCTTGCCCTTGACGCAGCCGAAGAGTTACCGCCCAGGTATTTTTCGGAAGATCCCTTAATTTAGGTTTGTCTAATCTGGATTGAATCCCTGCTCTATGCTTTCAGTAAGAACACCATACAAGTGATTTTATTTCCTTCTGAGCGCACTTCCTCAGAAGCTACATGGTGTCAATTTGTTGCTGCATTCGCCACGAGGTAACTGATTACTCCTTTTGTTTTTTTTCATAGTCTACATATTTTAACAGAAAAAAACCCGGAATAATAATAGTACCCTCCTCCCAGGGTTGCTGCAAGCACTAAATAAAAGAGAAAAATGGTACATGAAGCACTTAACCCAGTTCCTGGGACAGTGAGACTTAACTGTTATATTATTATCACATCATCATTTTTTTTTCTTTTAAAAGCAGATCGAACAATGAGGAACTTGTTTAGATAAAGATGGGGGTTGCTGATGGAGCTGCACTCCGGGCATCTGCAGACACACATTCTGCTTTTGCATTTGCTGCTGCAGCTGTGCCCCCTAAGCCAGGAGAATTCCAACGGGCTCGGAGGGATCACAGCCCGCAGGGTTTCTCCGTAAGGGCAGCAAATGTAACTAGAGTGTCATTCGAGTGTTTGGCGATTGTACACTCGGTGGCAGGGGACATGTCCATTCAGCCCCGGATCCGGCCTACAAGATGTCAGGTAACCTTTTCAAGGCCATGAGATTTGAATAGACTTCCAAGTCAAGTTACCAGATATGATGTTTTTGCCTGAGTGAAACATACGATGAATGTATAAATCTGGGTTTTACAAGTGACATCTGCATACTGTGTTTATTTAACTAACTGCAGACTGATTGACGTGTAGGCGTTCCGTTATATTTTTCTATTAGTCTGTGAATAGGCAGCCCGATGAATTATTTATTGGTCTAACACATCCTGGTGGTTTGTTTTTTTTTTTCCTTTTAAGAGAACATTCTCTATTGGAAGTCCTGGCCTTGCTTAGCCAATTAACCTTCCCCTGTCCAGATCGCCTCTCTTGAGGACTAAACCATCAAAATCTAGAGTAGCATTTAGTGTGCAGAAAAGAGATCGTGCCTGCTCATGACCTTAGTCCGCTCCTGTTGTAATCTCCCCAAAGTCAGATGTAAAACCTTATCCCAAATCAACTGCAGTTGATGTACACACATGTAGTTACTGTGTTTTTCTACAAATGAGCTAGAGTCTCTGTGGCAAAGGAGAAAGAGAGATGGCAGACCCTTGTTCTTGCTAAATTTAGCCTCCTTGCCCTGACAATAACCACCAGGGCCAGGGACGGGGACAGGGTGGAGGACAGAGGAGGTGACAACGAGAGCTGTTGAATCAGAAGGTGTCGCTCTTATTTCCCCCTTTTCTTTTACTCTCTTGCTCCCTCTGGTGCTACTTTCTCCCCTGTTCCCCTCTGTCCCCAGGCTATGCAGGTAGTTCAAGTGAGACACGATGGTGGCCCACAATGGCGATCAGTAGGGTCAAAGTCAGAGGATACTTTGAAGTCCGAGCTGGCAGGACTTGCTAATAGATTGGCTGAGTGGTGTGAGTGAAAGAGAGATCAGCAATAATGCCAGATTTTTGGCCTGAGAGACTAGCTGGGTGCTGGTGCCATTCACTGAGGTAGAGAACCCAGAGAAGAATGTATTTGGGGGTGGGGAAACTCAAGACTCTATTTTGGGACCTCTTTTTGGCTGTTGTTGTTAAAGGTTTTATTTACTTATTTGAGAGAGAGAGAGAGAGTGAGAGAGAACATGAGCAGAGGGAGCGGGACAGGGAGAAACTACAGACTCCCCACTGAGCAGGGAGCCTGATGCAGGGTTCAATCCTGGGACTCCAGGATCATGACCTGAGCCAAAGGCAGATGCTTAACCAACTGAGCCACCTAGGCACCCCTATTTGGGGACCTCTTTTGTTTAATATGCCTATAACAGAGCAAAGGAGAAATGCCAACTAAGCAGTTTGGATACACAATTTAAAATTTAGGGTATCGTGAAAAGAACATGGGACTTTATGTGGTACATCTGGAGTTATAATCATATAATAAGACTTTAACAATATTTTTAACTTCTCTGAGCCCCAATTTTCATATTTGTCAATTGCACTTATATTACTCATATTTCAGTTGCTTATTGCTTTGTAAGAAATGGCCTAAGATAACATTTATTATGTTTTTATGATTCTGGGGATGGGACTCAGCTGTGTGGGTCTTCTCCTAGTTTTGCCTGAATATCTTATGCACCTGCATTTAACACGGAGTTTCACTAAGGCTGAAATGATCTAAGACAGCCTCTCATCCCCTCAGAACCTCATTCCATGCGACCTCTCATTATTTTGTAATTTAGCTTGAGCTTTTTACATGCAACTAAATCTCAAGAGGAAAAATCCAATGCCTAAGCACTTATTCAGCCTTGGCTTATACTGTGTCTGCTGATGTCCCACTGGGCAAAGTAAATCACCTGGCCAAGCCCAGAACCCACGTGGCAAGAGAATACCTGGGGTCCTGATACTGGGCTGTATGGCTAACTGGGGGGCACCATGTGAGAGTTTACCACAATGGACCTGACTGGGTTTTTGTGCAGATAAAATTGTCTACCATGTGGCAGATACTCAATAAATATTAGCTGTTATTATTAAGACTTAACAACCTTCAAAATCAATCCCCAGGACCCGTGTTTCCTATTTTACTTATAAAGGTACAAGGGAAGAAAAGTAACCTGCTTTTTTGTTTCTTCTCTACGTTCTCCAGCAGAAGCAGAACTATAGTCTTTTTAACTTTGCCCTCAATTGTGCTGCCTTAGAGATGTGCTGTGATTACTTAAAACCCAGCAAAGATATGGTCTAATATTGTGATTTTGGAAAAGTAAAAATTCTTCTATCTTCTCATTAAAAGTGGCTTTGAAACCAAAATTAAAAATCTGTACATCCGTGCTCTTCCAATGGTTTTTTCAAACATAAAAGTTGTGTTTGATTTTTGTGATTTTAACCTAATCCCATTATAAGTCCTTATTTCTAACTGTACTTCTCCCACTATTTCTTCAACATTTGATATTTTTCCTACATCAGTCACATCCAAGGTCACTATACATATCTCAATAGTAAAGGAACAAATCACCCGTGCTTTACCCATAGCTCTTTTCCTCCACAAAAACACACAAAGCAAGTCATTGTTTAATAGAGATATGGAAATATAGAGGGGGCACATATGTGTTGTTTGTCCCATTCTCGGACCCAGAATCTTAACTGTAATAGTCACAGAAAGAATCTGCCAGCCCAGATATCTATCTCTCTATATATATCTCTATACAGCACTGCCCAGAGGTGTTCTGAACCTTGGGACTTTTTTTTTTTTTAAGATTTTTTATTTATTTATTTGACAGAGAGAGAGAGAGAGAGATCACAAGTAGGCAGAGAGGCAGGCTGAGAGAGAAGGGGAAGCAGGCTTCCTGCTGAGCAGAAAGCCCAATGCAGAGCTTGATCCCAGGACTCTGAGATCATGACCTGAGCTGAAGGCAGAGGCTTTAACCCACTGAGCCACCCAGGCACCCCTCCTTGGGACTTCTTAAAGATGGCGAATGATTTTTGAGACTGATCGTACTTGGGCTATGACTACATATATCTATATATATGAATGGATGTATACACAAAAACATTTTATGTATAATAACAAAAGCTCTATGTAGGAGAGCTCTGTTATCCTTGGTAGGGTAAAAATACTTAGCCAGTGGTGTCTGGTAAATATCTCTTTTCTTCTTGTATTTTATTAGGTTCCACAAATTCTGTTTGGATTCTGGCCCCATATCTCAGGCCTACTCACACTGAAAAGCCTTTTCCTTGGGGCGCTTCATTCCTATGGCAGAGCACATCTGGTCTGTCTTCCAAAATGATTTGTAAAATCTTATCTCCTTGTCGTACATATGATCCTCCGTCTTACCTGCCACTGCCGCTCTACCTGACCTTCAGCATCCCATGTGGGCTTCTGCTCGTGTGACCCTGGGAAAGATGATGTATTCTCTTTCCTTTGACAAGAAACATAACTTCCTGGTTGGGATCCAAACATAAAATGCTCCATCCATTGGCGGTAGCTTGATTGTCATAACATGTCCTGCACAACACCTCTAAACACCTGTCTCCATCAAGGCAGCACAGGGGGGCTCTTGCTGAATCACAATGTTTTCTGGGTAACAAGAGGAAAAGGACGCAAAGCAGATGAAATATGGATCAATTCCGAGTCTCAGAATTGACTTTTTCCTTTCTCACTGAATTGTTGGTGCCACTTTCATAAAAACCCATGGTGTACTTTATTCCTATGAGTCAAACAACTTCCTTTCTTCCCTCTATTTATAGAAATACATTAGGAAATTATTTTCAAATTGGAAAATCATTGGCTATGAAAACATGTTTTTATTTGTTTGAGATCACACAATCCTAGTACCAACTTTTGCATTTTCAGGAAGTGAAAAGACAGTGATCCACTTTTCACCTTATTTTCATACAATAATTACATAGAACTATAGGAGTCAAGGTAACCTCAATTATTTTGTAGTAACAATCAACCCTGAATTTCAGTACTTCAATAGAGTTTATTTCTCACTCATTCTACCTTCCAGTGTGAATTAGTCAACAAGGTCAACAAGTTAACAAGTCAACCTCTGGTCACCAAGGTCATCCAAGGACCCAGACAGGCAAAAGGCTCTATCTCAATTCATGCCTTCATGACATCCAGGCAAGGAACAGTGAATGTGGCAAATTGTGCACTAACTCTTAAAGCTTCTTTCCAGAAGTATCATATCACTATACTCATATTTCATTGGCCAAAGCAAGTCATATGGCCAAGACTATCTTTAAAGGAGGGAAAGTCCAAACCCACTATGTTTCCAGCTGGACAATATGTGAAGGGACCCGGTGATTGCTCCAGCACTTAAGGACCAACTTCACCAAAGATCCAAGTAGCCTAAAACATTTGAATGAAGAAAAAAAGAAAGAAGGTGGGACACCTGGGTGGCTCGGCCAGTAAAACATCTGCCTTTGGCTCGGGTCATATTCCCAGGGTCTTGGGATCGTATTCCGATCCCTACCAAAGTAGCAGTGATATGGTCACTCTCTCAAGGGCAATGGACTGTTAAGCAGCCACCAAAAATTACTAAAGAACTTATAATGACATGGTAAAATGCTCAAGACGTAATGTTAAGTGAAAACTACCAAGGTATGACATTCTTTGGGGGTTTTCTGTGTTTTGTTTTGTTTTTGTTTTTTTAAGATTTATTTTAGAGCAAGAGACAGTATGAGCAGGAGGGGAAGAGGGAGAAGGAGAGAGGATCCTCCTCTGCACTGAGCGCAGAGCCTGGCACAGGGCTCAATCCCAGGACTCTGAGATCATGACATGAGCTGAAACCATGTCACTGGAGCTGGAGGCCCGACTGACTGTGCCACCCAGGTGTCCCAGTGTAATGTTGTCTTCAGTGTTAGCTCATTAACAATGTTAACAGGAGTTATCTCTGGCTGGTGGTATTAAGTTTTTGTTTTCCATTTTTGCACCTTGCACACTTTCTAAAATACACATGTAAATTTTTATTGAAAATTATAAATGAACTTAAAAAGTGCACAAAATTTCTGTTTGGTAGCTTTATTGGAATATAACTTACATACCTTAACATTCACCCATCTAAACTATACAGTTATATGAGTTTTAGCAAATATATATGGTCATGCAACTATCACTGCAATAAAAATTCAGAATATATTCAATGCCCCAAAGTTCCATAAGTCCCTTTGTGGTCCATCCTTGCACCCCCAACAAGCCTCTCTGCCTGTTTCCTGCTGCTATATAGTTTTTCTTTTGCCAGAGATTTCATATAAATGCAACTACACATTATGTAGTCCATTATATCTATCCTCTTTTACTTAGCGTGTTGGTTTTGAGATTCGTTTATGTCATTACCTGTATTAGTAGTTCATTCATTTTTATTACCAAGCAGCATTCCATAAAGTGGAAACACCATTCATCAATTGGTAAACACTTGAGTTGTTCACAGTTTGCCACATTCACTGTTCCAGATTTTGGCTATTATAAATAACACTGCTATAAACATGACATACAGATCTCGGTCATATACTTTGAGTTCCCTTGGGTAGATACCAACGAGTGGAACTTCTGGGTCATACAGGAAATGTTAGTTTAATTTTTTAAGAAACTGCCAACTTGTTTTCCCAAGTGGCTACTAATTTGCATTGTTATCAATGATGTAAGGGGGTTCTAGTTTCCCCACATTCTCGCCCGAACTCGGAATTGTCTGTCTTTTTAATTTTAGCTGTTCTAGTGGGTGAAAAATACATAGCACTTGGACAACTCACTCACAGACATTTAGTTGGCATTCAGCATGGTGGTAGCAAGCTCCACTCACACAGTAGCTGAAATCTTGAGCTCCACCATTGCAGGCTTCCACCAATCTGAGCAAAGCTAAGGTAAATCTTCATTAACTACCAAAAGCTTCATGTCTTCTCTACTATAGACTTAGGCCAAATAAGTTTCTTACAGTAACACAACATAGACAACTCAGCTTACATATAAACTAACTAGAATAGATATCTGTGCTTCTTGAAAATGTGTGTGTTGCGGGTAGCGGAATGGAGACAGAAGTGGGTTGTGAAATTGTCTCTGTGCGCTAAAGCTAATCAAGGAATGGTCATGCCACTGGATTTTTCTTCCTTTTGTTTTTCTTTTTTGGTTTGACAAGACAAAGGGTGGACTGAACTTATAATTATTTTTTGGTAACTACAAAGACGGGAAGCAACCGCTACAGTACTAATGGGATCTTTAGGCTTGGCATGAGCCTAGAGAAATGGAATACTTCCATGTAAGAAAGGCAAAGGAGAAAAGTCCCAAGAGAAGCTATGAGTAAGGTTTATGTTACGTATGGGGAGATGTGCTGCACTGTTGTTGATGAACATTGCGTTAGAAGAAAAATGTCCTGGGTTCAAATTTAGGTCTTCCACTTATCCACTGTGTGACCTTAAATGTGCCATTTAGTATCTCTGATTTTCTCGTCTGTAAAACGAGTATAATACTCTCCGACCTACCCAGTGCATGGTGACCAGGGATGCCAGCAGCCCTATAGAACCATATTTGTACTGCAATTTACATTATTTGTACATAGTACATTTGTACTTTTCATTGCATCTAATGTGATTGCCAAATAATCTACTGAAGTAGGAAAGAGTAGTTATTATCTCTATTTTTAGACTAAACTGAGACTCTAAGGGTTTGAAATCCCCCAGTGAATTTATTGCAAAAGAAAGACTTCTAATTCCCTGGCCAACAGATTATTATTTTGCATTGTAATTCTTATATGTTACATGTTGTGCTGTAATTTGTAATGTTTTAATTGGAATATGGCCACGGTTGATTCATTTATGTATTGTCTATGACTGCTTTTGTGCTAGAAGGGTAGAGTGAGTCATTGCCTGAGAGACCGCATGTCTTCAAGCCTGGAATATTTACTACATGACCTTTAAGAAAATATTTGCTAACCCTTGATTTAAATGCTTCGTGTATATATTGATTCATTTTTTTTCCTCCTAAAGATCCTATGAGGCAGATTATGTGAGGATCCCCATTATTCATTTGAAGAAACTGAGGCATAGGAAGGTAGAGCAACTAGATCAAGGTCAAACAGTAAGTCAGTAGAGGAGCTGAGGTTTGTGTCCGAGTACTCTGGCTTCAACACTTTCGCTCTTAAGCCCTTTCATTACTGGTCTCTCTTACTCCTGCTGGACTGTATTTCACTCCGGCAACAGAAGCTCGTCGAGCAACTATTTACTGTCCCGTTTTAGGTAACGGACACCATTCTAGGGATTGGGGACAGGGTAGAACAAGCTCTCATGGAGACTGAAGTCCAGTGGGGGAGAAAGACAATTAGAAAGTCACTGAATAAACAAGCCAGATTGTCTCAGAGAGTGATGAACGCTGTGAAAAAAAGGCCAGAGTAACAAGGACAGAGAAGTGGTTGGGGGGGGGGGAGGGGAGCAAGGAAAGTTGTTGCCAGAAACTAGCTGCATATGTTGAGCACATTTTGACTGTGATCCTCCCCAAGGCAGGGCGCTTGCCTCTCCTTTGCCTCTCCAGCCCCTGACACAGAGGAGACCCTCAAAAACCACAGGAGTCCATATGATCACTCCTTCATCCGCCTTCTCCTCTCCACCCCCCGCCAGCCTTTGCCTGCTCCTTCATCTTGCTCCGTATCTGAGTTTTCACATGGCTCCTTACCAGCCTCCGATGGTCATGACCTCTGACTCGACATTCCATGGATAGTCCAGAGTTCTGCCCAGAAAGGGCCCTCAAGAATAATTTCTAAATGATTTCTAATCAACCTTCAGCCTGGAGTGTTTCAAAAATAGCTGTGGAAGTTGAAATGCTTTGATTTAAATGCTTGTGTGTGGTCCATAGTTCCGTCTCTCTTTCCTGAGGTAATAGGGAGGGAACTGCAGTCATGCAGGTCCCATCCCCTGTGTGGCTCTGGGAAGGCCCGCGTCACTTCCAGACCATGGCTCCATGTTCCTGGCCCTGAGTCCTGGGGGAGTCCAGACTACTCGGGGGGGGGAGGTCGGTAAGCAGTTTGAGCTTCAGCCTCTGGATATAGAAGGTGGGGAGGAGAGAATGACCCAAGTCCTATAGGTAACACACAGATAGGGTGCTACACTAGTAGCCGATTCAAGATTGATTTTAGATTGATTCTGTCATCTCATAGGGAACACGACTTTCCAGGAATGATTTAGGTAGAAATTCCATCTGAGTGCCAAACTAGCCCTTTGCAAGCATAAACAAGCCCGGAACCCCTGTGATGTAGGATGGAAGGCATGATTGAATGCCTGGAGAGAATCTGACACGGGCATTTTCAGTCCTGGCTCCCGGCCTGACCTTGTGTGGCCTTTGCAATCGTCCTGGGCAAGCTGACTTCATGACCCCTGTCCTCTATAGCAACTGTCAACGCCAGCCCCACCTGGCCCCACTCAGCTGGAAGCTGGCTCTGGCCTCGAGGCCCGGTGCCACCCCGCTGATGCCCACATTTGCCTTTATGACTTCCCTTTTGCTCTTACCCCCTTCGCTGCCTCCTCTTGCTTTTCTTTCTTTCTTTCTTTCTTTCTTTCTTTCTTTCTTTCTTTCACCCTGTTGCCCTCCGATGACTACTAGTTGCACATGCTCAAAAATGTCCTGTCGCCGAAAAGTGTTTTGTTCTGGATATGACACTTTTTCCAGGAACGGCTGGGAACAAATCCCGGAGACCAGGGGAAAAAAAGCTGTTTGTATGTGTATTAGTTTCCTAGGGATGCCATAACAAATTGCCACAAATTGGGTGGGTTAAAGTAACAGAAATACATTCTCTCAGAGTTCTGGAGGCTAGGAATCTGAGATTAAGGTTTTGGCAGAGCCTCGTTCCCTCTAACAGCTCTAGGGAAGAATCCTTCCTCGCCTCTTCCAGCTCTGGCGGTTGCCAGAAATCCTTGCCGTTCTTTGGCTTGGAGCTGTAACAGTCCGATCTCTGTCGTCACATGGCCTTTTTCCCTGCGTGTGTTTCTGTGTCTCAGGCTCCCTCCCCTTTCTCTTATAAAAACACCAGTCATTGGATTTAGGGCCCACTCCCGTCCAGTGTGACCTCGTCTTAATTTGATCACCTCAGCAAAGATCCTAGAAGGTCCAATAAGGTCACATTCCAGAAAGGTCACATTCTTAGATACCAGGGTTTAAGCCTTGGACATATCTTCTTTTTGGGAAGGGGGCACAACTGCACACACCGCAGTATGTGTTGGGTGTATTTAGGAACGTGGGATCGCGTTTGGCCCACACCATGCCGCCATCTGATGTATGGACTGCACTTTGAAAGCCCACCTGCGAATGAGGAAGGGAGTGGATTCGGTGAGATGGCAGAAGCCCAAGAAGTGAGACTGGTCTCACAACATCTTCCTGCTAGCCGCAGATAAACAGGATTGGTCTGTGCCATGTGTCCTCCACTGCACGTTTTAGATGGGAGTCCAACTTGCCAGAATTTGAGGCAGGCGGTCTCCTCTTGCAACTTGTCCATTCCCATCTTGCATTTATTGAGCATCTACTATGTAGGGGACTTCATGTGAGTCCTTTCTTCCCTGAAAATTCTGAGGTGGAGCCTCCTCGCACTACTTTGCAGAGAACAAACCTGAGGCTTCGAAAACGTAAGTAAGTAACGTGCCCACAAAAAACACCTGGCAGGTGGCACAGCCGGGAGTGGAATTCCATGTTGTCTGTGTCTTTAGTCCACTCTGTTTCGTTCACTCATGTATTCAGTCATGTATTCATTCAACTTATAATCATTAAGTATCAATCACGTGTTAGACCTCAGTGACGAAGCGGGCGGGCAGATGGCCGCCACGGCCCTGGGTCCAGATAGTAGAAGCAGAACTCTGGAATGAATTACATGAGAAGTCAGGAGAACATTCCATATTTCTCTTAAAGGAGCTAAACTCTCTGAAAGGCTGTCATTTTTAGCATGGAGGATGCGACCTATTTTGTCATTTTGGTACACCTTAAAGATCCATGAAAGGAGTGTAGCCTTAGAGGGCAGGGAATTTGTCAGTTAAGATAGCTTATGATTCAAGCCTACTCTCATTCCAGGGACCCAGCATTCACCACTCTGTTGCTAGCCTCCCTTTGGTTACGTTCCCAAGGTTATAAAACAGAGAGGGCAACCCCCTGAGTTAGTTCGAGGGCAGTGTAACGGACGCGTTGAATATAAGATTCAAAAGCGAATATGATTGGGCTTTACAAGTAACCGCTTGGCTTGACCACAAGGTTTAATATTTATGTCCCACAAATACAAGATGTTGTTAATCGCATTCATTTTATTATCAAGACACTTCCAAAGAAGGTGGAGAAAGAGCTACAAACTAGCTGGGCTGGCAAGCATGTTTTACGTCAGGGAGAATGTTGTAACCCTTGCTTGCGTGGGGGCTTCGGGAAACCTGGAGGCTCGTGGCTTGGCATTTGGAATGGCCCAAGTTGCCACCTTAGAGAGCACGGTGCCAGGAGAGATTGTGGGCAAGACCCCACTGTTCCTCACAGCTGGAATACACGGCCTACCCCCGAATCACAACCCCCCACACTGGAGGTTTCATCTGATGGTGTCATTTTTCCATCTCACAGAACGTTGGAGAGCTGCCCAGGGAGTGGAGAATACATACAGTCTGGACCTCCTCTCTCCACCTTGTCTCCAAAGCCCTCCATGCTCTGGCTTCTGCATTCTTATCCCCCTCAGTCTTCTACACCCCTCTACCTCCTCCCTGAGCAGCCATGAGTCAGCGCCATCAGTGCTCGTGCCCCCCTCATTGTGCTCGGGCCCCATCCACCCTCCCAGCCCGGCTCAGCCTTTTCCTTCTGCTCCTGTGGCCGATGGTAAAAATGGCCACAGCTATGTATTTTCCTGGCCGTAACCCTCCCCTTCTGGAAGGTGACTTTTCATTTTCTTTCATCAGGAAGTGGAACTTCTCCCCAGCCCTTGAATGTGAGCTGGGCTTGTGATTTGCCTTGGCCAGCAGGATGGAACTGCAGTGAGGTAATGCAAGTTCTGAGCCTAAGCCTTAAGGGGCCTGGCATGCTTTTGTTCACTCACTTGGAACCCCACTGTCGCAGTGCGGGGAGGTCTAGGCTGGTCTGCTAGATGAGAAGACATATGTGGCTCAGTCACCCTGTCCCACAACCTGACAGCCATCCAGCCGCTAATGGAGCCACCAGAGGATTGTGGATGGTGTGGTGAGTGATGGCTGCTGGCACGGGGGTCGGCCATGCTGGGCCCAGAGCAGCAGAGCTGTCCGTCTCATCTGCGGACGGGCAAGCAAAACTAAATGGTGGTTGTTTTAAGCCACGAAGTTAGGAGGTGGTTTACTAGGCGGCACGAGGTAGCTAACACACCTTGGAATTTCTTTTCCATTCATCTAACAAACACACACTCCACGCCCCCGTGTCACTCCATCTGTGCTGGGCTTGGGGGGCTTAGAGCGAACACAGACCACCTCCAAGGAGTTCCCATTTCCTTGGCTTGGGCCTTTGAAGTTCAATTCTTTCAAGATAGTCAAATCCCATTTCCAAGATATCTCCCCAGATCTTCTCAGTCAGAATGAGTCCTCCCCTTCCCAGCCTCAACTGAGTGCACCTGCATCGTAGCACGTGGCTAGATTCTCTCTCTCTCTCTTTCTCTCTCTCTCTCTCCTGGACTGCTGGGAGGACTGACGAACTAGTCTCTCTGGCCAGCCTGTTCACCGATCTGCCCTCCACAGTCTTACAGTGAGCTTTCTGAGTGCAAATCATATTATGACTCCCTGAGTAAATCACTGCACGGGTCTTCTCTCAGCAACCCCCACCCCCACCCCTGCCACCAACCTCTGTGGTCTAACTCCCCTTCCCCCAGCCGAATATTCTGCCATTCCCAGTCCCAGCTCACACTTTTACTGTCTAGTCATCAGTAATTCACTCTTCCTAGTTCTCTTCCAGGAATTCTCCCCACCCTAGTTTGCCTGATATGCTATTTACGTCTTAGGCTCAGTTGTCACCCCTTCCAGGAAGTCTTTATTGAAATTTCTCCCTGCCCCACCCCTCCAAAGAGAGTTGATCCCTTCCCACCTCTGTGCTCTGTAATATTGCTGTGGCCTACCATTGTAATTGCTTGTGTTTACAT
This sequence comes from Nasua narica, assembly GCA_028533885.1. Lineage (NCBI taxonomy): Eukaryota > Metazoa > Chordata > Mammalia > Carnivora > Procyonidae > Nasua > Nasua narica. The sequence continues at coordinate 111,312,779 of CM052799.1, forward strand.
GTCTGGGATAAATATTTGTTCATTTGAGGCCTCAGCATTGATACTATCTGTATATCTAGGCAGGCCTTAGGTAACATCTTTCCAGTTAGGAGACACTCAATAAATGTTCTTTGAGTGAATGAGCCAATAAATAAATGAAATATGAAATGAATAAAAACTACCACTACAGCTCCCCACACACATACCCCAAAGGGTAATTTCACATGTCTATACAGCACAGATATCCTATCCTTGTACATATAAAATTTCTTTATTTCCTAAGAGAAAATTTCACCTACCAGATAAAGGAAGAGAATCAAAGTGTCTTGAGAAAGAGTGAAGAAATACCAGTTGTAATGGGAGATGGATCATCTGAAAGCCAAACATTATCCATCGTCCAATTTTGTACGATCTTTATGAATCCCAGGACATGAAGTCCAGTCTCTGTATTTCTAAAAAGAGAATTCTGATCTTCTTTAACATTTCTGAAAAATAGTAGAGAGGACCTACTTTGTGCTAGAGCCATTGCCTATTTATTCTTGTCATCCCTCCCTGAGTCTTGGCCACCAATGGCTTCCTGGAGTCTGTCATCTCCAGCAACACACTCACCCAAGGAAAACTATCCTCAGAGTGGTGGGAGGCTTTTCCCTCTCTCCCACTCATCATCACCCCGCTCCTTCCCAGTTCTTTAATCAACTTCTTTTTTTAAAAATATTTTATTTACTTATTTATATTGAAGAATAATGGACATACAAATACTGTATTAGTTTCAGGTATGCAAACTAGTGCCTCAATATTCATAGATATTCCGAAATGGTCGCCACAATAAGTTGAGTTACCATCTGTCACCATGCAGTTATTATAGTATTACTGACTACCTTCTTTATACTGCACATTACATCCTAGTGTCCTATTTTATAACTGCAAGATTGAACTTCTTCTAATCATCCCTAACTGGCCCTTCTCGCCTTTGTCTTTCTTTCCCCATTTTTGAATTACTAAAGCCAAGGAACACGTGTGGCAGAGAAATATAACTTTATTTGAAAAGAGGACCGAGGAGAGAAGAAATTTTTACAAGGAAATGATAGTGTTCCCTTCTTGAGAGCAAGGTGGGCGAGGCTGGGAACAATTATGCTCTAACACAGCCTAGCAGACTTGATTCTTCAATCCCCACTTGGTAGGATCTGATTCATTGGTCCATAACAAAATGAGAAAAAATAAAGTAAACCAGGATGTTTTTGAAAACAATTATTAAAATGAATTTTAAAAACTGCCTTTTAGTTTAGTATCTACCTTCCTGGAGCTATCTTTTCTTTAATGAAAGCATCGTGATAGAAGAGAGTGGTTTCATGTTCTTATTTGGCAAAATAGAAAGTTGGTGAGCATATGCAAGTCCACTGCTTAGAAAAATTTTTTTAATAGTCCATAAAATCCTAAAGTATGGGAACTATTAATCTACTGTTAAGAGTTAAGGAAGAAAAAGGGGGGGTGTTCCAGTTGAGGGGGAAGAACAAGGAAAAGAGAGAGGGATAGATGTCCCAAACTCCAGTAAAACATTTCCAAAAGCTAAGCTTACTCTTTGCCCTGCTCCCAATCTGGACTTCTGGACACTATGGACCTTCAAAGGCATTCTAATGAGGATACTCAAGCTATTGGCAATATTTCAAGAAGTCTAAAGAAAACTATCATTTGCTAAAAAATAGTCTGAATAGACTACACCGCAAATTCTTCTGCTTACGGCTAAAAAGATAAGAAGTCAATATAGCAGCAAAGGTGATCTCATGCTGATTAGAAGCACCGATTAATGTCTCTGTGTTTATTTAAAAAAAATGAAACATTGCTGATTAAATATTTTATTTGAAAAAGTTTGGAAATTTCTTAAAAAGTTAGAGTCACCATGTGATCCACAAATTCTACTCTTAGGTGTATATACCTGAGACAACTGTAAACCACATCCATAGAGAAGCTCGTATATGAATGTCCTTAGTAGCTTAAAAGCAGGAACAACCCAAATGTCCATTCCCTGACAAATGAAGAAACAAAGTACAGTGTACCCATACTATGGAATATTATTTGACAATACAAAAGAACAGAGTCCTGATACAGGCGGTAATGTGAGTGAACCCGGAAAACATTGAACTAAGTAAAAGAAGCCAAACAGAAAAGACCACACACTGTGAAATTCCAGTTTATATTATATTACTTATTTATTTATTTGAGAGAGAGAGAGTGAGCACAGAGGGACAGTGAGAGGGAGACGCAGACTCCCCACCGAACAGAGAGCCCGATGTGGGACTCGATCCCAGGACCCTGGGATCGTGACCTGAGCTGAAGACAGATGCTTGACTGACTGATGCCCTGTGAAATTCCATTTATATGCAATATCCACCATAGGTAAATCCACAGAGGCAGAAGGTAGACTGGATTAGTGGTTGCCAGAGCCCGGGGGGAGAAGGGAAGGGGGACGGACTGCTAACAGGTTTCACTGTGGTAGTAACAATGATGGAATTAGACAACGGTGATGGCTGCCATTTTGTGAATATACTAAAGCCCACAGAATTTGCACTTTAAAAGTAAAAACTAAACTAAAAATATCATTTTTAATGAATGATATTTGAAATATCAAATATCATTTGATATTTCATTTTTAATGAATATTTGAAATATCAAATATAATTTCATAGGTAGTATTTTTTAAAACATATCAGGGAACAGGAATAAAGACAAATCCTTGGAGAGAGGTTTGGGAAATACTGCTATATGCAGATTAAATCTGTATCAGGAGTCAAGTGTTCTGTATCCCGAGTTTACCCACATTCAAACAAATGGGGTGGCATTCACATTATCTTTAATGTCTAAGTTCAAAGGTTTCCCACCTCTTCCTATGTAACACTGTGAGTGCCCAAACAGGCCTCTCTGGGCCAAACCACATAGAGTCCCAGGAAGAAAGGAGAAAGGGGTCAAATCCCGCCTTGTCTCTCTTTGCCCCCAGGCCTTGTTCCCCAGAGCATCACAGAAAACCTTATGAGCGTGAGGGCTTGTACTTCTGCCTTTGGCCACCAGACTATCTCCCCAGGACTTAGGCTGGTGGATGGGCGCTGCTCAGGACCAGAACTGGGCTATTCCCCTCCATCTACTCCTACAGGACTGCTGGCCTCCCAATCCCAGTTCATCACACACAGTTACACTGGGCTTCAAACTCCAGTTCAGCTAAGGCTGCCCTTGAACTTCTACGGTATTATGTTCCCAAACGATCTTCCCCACATCAAGCATTTTTAGGCCAAGATTAAAAAGAAAAAGAGATAAAGTAAAGATGAAACAAAATTAAGGAGTGGATTTTCTCGAAGTTTTAGCTTTTTGGGATTCTAGTATCCTATCCACCCCTTGATGAAATAGTGTTATGCCATCACATGAAGGAAAGCAGTACCAGTCAAGGATTGTTAGAAATTCCCAGGGAAACCGTTGGTGTCAGAGACTATAGGGCTGGAAGGGGCTTCACAGCACCTCTGTGAACACTTCAGCCACCGCAGGGATCAGTTCTAGTACATTCCCAGATGAGGTCCATCAAGCTCTGACCTTAATACATCTCAGGAAGAGGTGGTCTTCAATTATACATTACTATATAACCTTTCGTGGACCCCTGGTTCTCCTTTTAGTTAAAGTCCACTGTTTATATACTCTATCACTACCAAAATCATGCTCACGTATCTTGCTTTATTTTATTTTTACACCAATCCTGTAGGAAAGGCATGGCTATCTCTATGTTATTTTGAGGAAACTGAGTTTCAAAGGCATTCAAGGAATCTGCCAAGGTTGCAGAGTCAGGATTCAAAGTCTGAGCTTCTAATTTCTTTCTTTTTTTTTTTTTTAAAGTTCATTTATTTATTTAAGTAATCTCTACACCCAACGTGAGACTCAAACCCAGGGCCCCAAGATCAAGAGTTGTATGCGCCTCCAACTGAGACAGTCAGGCCCGCTTGAGCTTCTAACTTGCAACCTTCTAGAGGTTTCAGAGAATGGAAACCATGTGTTTATGCATTTTTGTGCAGTGCCTTAATAAATATTTTAGTAAATTAATTCATTTTCCAGATATAATTTTACTTAGTAGATAGAAGGTAGCATACAAGAATCATAAAGTGTTAGATCTGAGCTTCACCTTGGCTACCTACAAGCTGTTTGACCTTGGACAAGTAACTTAACCTTGCAGACCTTAATTCTCTCATTTATAGTATGATTCGTTATAAATATTTATATTCTGTTATAAATGTATGTATCTGCTAGACTCCAAGGATGAACCCTCAGTGAGTCACACGGCTTAGTATCTATACCAGGGAATCTGGATTGGTCCTGTGACTCATTTCTGACTGATGGAACTGGTGAAAGCGACTTCATAGGACTCCGGAGCTAAGTCTTGAGAAATCTTGCAGCTTCTACCTTGGGACCCTCAATCTAGGGAAAGAGAGCTACTGTATTAAAAAAAAAATCTGAATCCTCCGACATGGCAATGCTTTGAGGAAGCCCAAGCTGGTGGATGGAGGGAGACGGGTATCCAGCCAGTCCCAGCTTCCCCAGCGAGGGGGACAGACAGGAAAGAAGACGCTACCGCGGCTATCCAGCATGACAGCATGCAATTCCGAAAGAGGATTGCTCAGCTGAGCGCACAGAACAATGAGGGATAATAAGAAATTATTTTAAGCCTCTGAGTTTGGGGGTGGTTTGCTAAACAGCAGCAGAGAGACGGAACGCACGAGGTTGGTAACTGTCTACCGTAAGGAAATAGGGAGAACATTACATGACATAGTAGGCAGGCAGTAAACTGCAAATTGTGATTATTGTTGTTCATTCTCGGCTTCACTGAAGTCCTTACTTAAGGTGGCTAATTTATCTGTATGTCCCACAGATGTACGTTCTACAACTCTGAGAGCAGAAAGTATTTGCCCCAGGGGAAAGTGAACATCCATCAGCCCAGAGCCCTAAGGAGGGCTGGACCCTCTGCCCTTTGCTGTAAGTCTTTCTCTCTATTCTTCTTCTTCTCCTCCTTCTTCTTTTTCTTCCTCTCCTTAAGATTATTTATTTATTTATTTATTTATTTATTTATTTATTTACGTGACAGAGACTGACACAGCGAGAGAAGAAACACAAGCAGGGGGAGTGGGAGAGGGAGAAGAAGGCTTTCCAACTGAGCAAGGACTCAATCTCGGACTCGGTCTCAGGACCCTGGGATCGTGACCTGAGCCGAAGGCAGCTGCTTAACGACTGAGCCACCCAGGCACTGGTCTCTATTCTTTATATCTATTTTCGGGGGGCTGGTTCCTGCTCCCTCCAGTTTCAGCATGTCACTAGGATCTTATCTGCCACGTTTAGGGTGTTCCTTTGATCCACCAATACAAACCACTTAAAATGAATCACCATTCACAGCCGTGCCAGTTGTCTGTCAGCATAAACTCCGCTCAGTTTTGGTCTTTCCAAAGGAGGGGGGGAATTTAAAAAAAAAGCATTGATGCTGCCAAAAATATTTATTAATCAAAGGACGAGAAAGTCTTATTTTGTAATATTTAGACCCTAAATCCAACATACGCAGGCCTGTCCCTGGGCTTTCCCCCCCCCCCCCAAGATTTTATTTATTTATTTGCCAGAGAGAGAGAGAGAGAATGCAAGTGGAGGAGTAGGAGAGGGAGAAGCAGGCTCCCTGCTTGGGAGCCCGAGGTGGGACTCGATCCCAGGACCCTGGGATCATGACCTAAGCCAAGGCAGATGCCTACTGACTGAGCCACCCAAGCGCCCCATCCCTGTGCTTTTAAACTCACACCAATATGTAATCAAAAGTTTGCCCAGGTATGATGTGCAACACTCACCCCATGTGATGAAATCTAAGAGGGCATCAAGACTCACATATGGACGACGAAGGAGTTGGGCTTAGGTGAGCTATGGAGCACGTATATTTTAAATCAGAAAAAATTCTGTAAAGCCAAATAAGTGGTCACCAATTGAATGGTCGTGTGGCTTGGCTTTGATAAGTACATCTGATCCTTTTGGGGTGGTTTCTCATTTGAAAAGCCTTCCTCATTTGTGTCTCAAACCTGTTCTGGAAAAAATAAGGACTGTGATTTTTCATCCCCATTTCATCCCCATTTCACGGAAGAGGAAACCAAGGCTCAGAAAGGATAAACAATTTCATTCAGGTGTCCCAACTTCTAGTCTAAGATTGGTTCCATGACAATAAAGTAACTCTTCTTAGGCCAAGAACCAAGTCCCAATTCAGTGAGAGAGAAATAGAAATTCATGAATGTGAAGATGAGGTTAACTTTTTCACTAAGTTATTAAGTAGGGGTTTTTATTATGTTTTTATACTATGGGTCTATAATTCCTTATCTATAATCTCTGAGGTTATATGTGCTTTGAAATTTAAACTATTTCAGATACGCACACACACACACACAAACTAGCAGGGTATACCTTATAATTAAACATTAATTTTCTGTAGCACAATCTGTAAATATTCCTGCTAACTAAGATAAAGTTTACAAATACCTTCGTGCCGGTTCATGTCCGATCTTACCACCAGCCTGAGCTTGCGGCAGACTTACAAACAAAATAAAAACGTTTTGTTTCTCAGAGCTTTTTAGACATTAGGACTGCAGAAAACGGGTTGTGGAATTGTACTCAGACTATGAAAATGATCATTTTCTTGGGGCTTTCTGCTGTTGTGACTGTCACTTGTTGGCCTAGCGGACTTGTTCTCCAGCTTTCCGCAGGAAGGCTGACGGGGACCGTTTGCACCTGCTTGCCTGTCTTCCGCGGCTGGCACGCCCTCAAAGGAAGGGCTTTGGCTAAGTTTGGAGTTTGAAGTTTGAAGCATAGTTCCAAGCTTTGGGGAGACGAGCCAGTGAACTAGACTAATAAACTCTTTTATCCAAAATCCCTAAGGGTGAGAGGAGAAAAGAAAAAGAAATTAAAATAGAATAGCAGCCGGCTTTCAACTCCAGAAGAGCTCCGATCATATGATGAAGCCAGAGGCATCTCATCAAGAAAGTCCAAATTTGATGAAGCAATTTTGTTCTGGAAGGCTTTGACTCGTCAGCCCTGCAATGAACCCATTAGAAGGTCATCAAGATGGGTCGACAGAAGTGGAATCCATGCATTAATACTCATGGTAGTAATAATGAAGATACCCTGCCCCCATTTCAGTCCCTGCCTGTGAGACAAGGCTGGGCCCCTCCCCGAGCCAAGAGGAGACAGAGAACATTTTCCAAGGACACCAAAGACTTGCTGTGTTGTCGCGATTGGCCTTCCTTTCAGCGTACTTCAAATGGAGCTCTGTGCTCTCTGCTGTCTGGTCATTCCCGGCGACCGCATCCGTTGAAAATCATTTTGCGTCCACGGTGATGACGCCTCTTACTGGGAGTGGGTACATGAAGGGGAGGTGGGTAAGTGAATGGTATGGGGGCGAGCGCAGCCCCCACAGGCCCCCGTGATCTGCATCCTGTAGGGGTCTGCTGTCCCCTATGCAAAGAGCAGGATGACCGCTCTTGGTGATTTAGTGTTGCCTGTGTGCTAAGTGTATGTACACTGTATATATATTCCACGCATATATACTCAACACGTGTATACTGTATGTATACTCTAGGTACACTCAGGATATGCTGGGAGGCTAGGGCAATTGCCCCACAAGCAGCAAAGGGAAAATGCCCACCCAAGAGAAAGCATTTTGAACAAAGCTTTTCTTGCGCCCCGCCCCCTTTCTTTTTTAACTCTGCACACATTCATTTCCCTTGTAGTTTATTCACAGTAATCTCTGAAATCTAATCAATTATTTGGTATCTTCCTTGTTATGAAGGGAAAATATCAGGGCCTCTAATCTCCTCAGGGCTAACTTCTCTTGCCAAGTGATTCCCTTATCTCTCGGTGCACCTGACTCAATCCAATTTTTGAAAAAACCGTTTTTGAGCATTTCCTGTGTGTGCAGAGATCTGACAGCACAGACGATCGGGGCTGAATTCTAAGCTGACTGCTTACTAACCGTGTGAACCTGGACAAGTTACTCAACCGTCACAGGACTCAATTTCCTCAATTATAAAATGGTAGTAACACAGGAGAAGTTTGTTGTGAGAATTAAGTGAAGGACTAAGAGTGCTTCCTTACCCAACAGACACTCAAGAAAGGTTTATTATAATGAGATGCTGAGGGGAACATGAAGATAAAGAAAACATACACATTTCTTCAGTGCAAGGGAAAATATATAAAGGATCTCTATAATGGCTTGAGAGCACAGAGAGAAGTTACATTAATTAAATTGTGCAGTGGAGGGTATGCATTTGATCTAGATCTGGACAGACACAGAAAATACTAGAATATCAACAGGCTGGGAAAGGAAAGTGAGGAGATGGAGAAGGAAGGAAAAAAGAGCTTCTAGGCGCGCGCGCACACACACACACACACAAAGTGATACAGAAGCAGAAAAGGAGTGGGAAGGAGAAATCACACCATAAGACCTAGACTTTTCCAGTCTGTAAGATTGAAAATATTCTCCCCTGAGAGCCTCACAATTTTTCTTTTATTTGTCAAAGAAAGTGTTCTGATTAGGGGATAGAGAAATAGGCAGGCTAACATCCATTGTGCCATTGCGACACATAATAGATGTGAGGTCGGAGGCATGGGGGGCACCTTAGCAAATTATGATTTTGAAGGCCTTGAATGCCGAGAAAGGAAAGGAGATGTCCTTGAAGTGTCCTCTAGCAAGAAACCCTAATCGGCTTTAGGACCTGAGGGGCATGAGTTTGGGAAGGTTTTGCCATCCGTGTGCAGGATGAGTTGAAGGGGAGAGAGGCAAAGCAGGAGTTACTGTAGCTAAGGCAGAATAAAGAAGAAATCATGCAATTTTCCAAACACAAAGGAAAAGATGTGACTTCACAGCCAGAGAGGGACTTCAGGAAGCAGGCTTGTGGCCAGAAGACCAAGCAGGACTCCGGGAGGCTCTTCTCATGTTCTAGCCCTGCCAGGGGCTTGTTCTGTCGGTGCTGGGGACTCAGCCACTCACCTCCAGTGACAGGGCGTGGCCCTTTCAACATAGAGCAATCCAAACAATGAGTTTTACCATGCTTGGCTACTACCATTAAGAAAGTTATTCTCGGGGCGCCTGGGTGGCTCAGTGGGTTAAAGCCTCTGCCTCCGGCTCAGGTCGTGATCTCAGGGTCCTGGGATCGAGCCCCGCATCGGGCTCTCTGCTCGGTGGTGAGCCTGCTTCCCCCCTCTCTCTCTGCCTGCCTCTCTGCCTACTTGAGCTCTCTCTCTGTCAAATAAATAAATAAAATCTTTAAAAAAAAAAAAAGGTTATTCTCATCCCAACACGCCTACCAGAAGAGGATCTCACAGACCAGAGCATTTGAAACAGGGGACAAAAGTGGGCAAATGCAACCATTAAGCGTAGCTAGCTTCTGAGCCACTGTGGCAAAAAATTTTATGTGATTAGAGAAGCATTGCAGTCAGTGTAGGTGGTGGTGGTCTTTCTTTACATCTGCCTGTGTGTCTGTCTTGCCACCCTTCCAGCCTTTTCCCCTTTCTTATAAGAGGTGAGACCCACCCATCTAGTAAGTTCTAGGTGAGATTTGGAAGAAAATGCAGGAACTCAGGTAACTTGAAGATGGTTTGGAATGCGCCAAGATGGGACGGGAACTCCTAAACACATTCAAAGGCCCTCCGAGCAGCTATTCGTTATAACAATTGTAACAAAAGAATTTTCTGCTGAATTGACCAAGACTAGCAAAATACTTCTAAATTTGTACACCTGGGAACTCCCATGACTTTCTCTGGTAAGGCTGAGCTTTTCTCTAGGGAGATCATTCTGCTTCTCTCCTCTCTGAAGGTCAGCCCTGAATGCACAGTCGAAATTGCCTGCTGCTACTGTGCTATGCCTAGAAGCACCCTCCAGAAAGAAATTAAAAGCATTCAAAGATCAGCCATCCTCTTAAATGACACGAATACGGATGTGAGGCAAACTGGAGAACCAGTTTGTTTCTTCCTGGCTACCAGGCATACCCTTGGCTGCTAGATCTTAAGGGAAAACTGGACGTCCCTGGCATGATGTAGTCATTTCAACCGTCCACTCTGGACTTGGCAGAAGCTGTCTCAGTATTTGTTTTACAGGCCGATTTGAGCAATTGAATTTGGGAAGAACTTTATAGAAGACGCTGAGGCCTCTGCGGATAGAGTTTCCAAACAGAGAGGCTCTGACGTTAGCATAGGACTTGCCTGCCTGGGAATTCAGCTTGTCTTAAGTTCTCCCTTTTTTTTTTTTTTAAGATTTATTTATTTATTTGAGAAAGTGAGAAGGCAAGCGGGGGGGGGGGGGGCAAAAGGAGAGGGAGTAGACTCCCTGCTGAGCACAGAGCCAAGTGGGAGTCTTGATCCCAGGGCTCTGAGATCTTGACCTAAGCCAAAATCAAGAGTCAGGAGCTCAACCAACTGAGCTACCCAGATTTCCCAAGATCTCCCTTTCCTATAATTTATTATACCTGGCATTCAGCTCCTGCCATCCTCTAAGAGAAAGAAATGTGGGTTTCCTTTTTTTTTTAAGATTTTATGTATTTATTTGGCAGAGAGAGAGAGATCACAAGTAGGCAGAGAGGCAGGCAGAGAGAGAGAGGGGGAAGCAGGCTCCCTGCTGAGCAGAGAACCCGATGTGGGGGTCGATCCCAGGACCCTGAGATCATGACCTGAGCCAAAGGCAGAGGCTTTAACCCACTAAGCCACCCAGGCACCCCAAAAATGTGGGTTTCTTTAGATGCTGCCCAGGAACCCCTTTGGCACTCACATCTTGCCTTAAGTCCTTGTAGTTATTTCCCTCATACCTTTCATATGCCAGAGACATTATACAAGGCAGCGCAACCTCCACCCCTAGTGTCCATCTCCAGTCTCTGTAAGCGGAAGTTTCAGCCCTTTCTCAGTTACAGCATGCCGGGAACTTTCAATACCTATCCCTAGTGATGAGGTCCTCATTGTCATCTGCTGAGTGAGTAAACCATTCCAGATTTCTGTCATTAGCGGCCAATTCCCCGAAACACTCAGTTATGTCAGGTTGATTGGATGGTATTGTTCAAGTCTTCCGTGTGTTTACTGATCTCTGCCAAGTTGTTCTATCAGCTTACAAGGGAGAGGTTTTGAAATTTCCAAATATAATTGTGAATTTATAATTGAGAATTTATAGTTGTGAATTTCTTTCTTTTGTTTCAGTTCTTTCAGTTTCTGGTTCATGTATTTTGAAGCTGTATTATTAGGCATATATAGGTTGAGAACTGTCATCACATTTTAGTGAAATGACCTCTTTATAACTATATAATGTTCCTATATGACGTTCCAGTTTATTAGCTGTACCTCTTCAGTTACTTGGTTTGTTATCGTTGTTATTTGTTTTCAGTGATTGCTCAAGGATTTACTTATACACCTTTAACTTAACCATAGGCTACCTTCAACATTACGTAGTATAAAATCTTTCATCTATTTCTCTGTTAGTCCTTGATGCCATTCATTTAAATTCTCCATATGGTAGAAACCCTACAATTAAAGAATGAGAAAAAGGTGATTTTTATATTACCCACACATTTTCCATGTCTGCTGTTCTTTATTCCTTTATCATGTCAGATTGACACCTGACATCACTTTCCTTTGGCATGAAAAACTTTTAACATTTCTTGTAGTTCAGGTCTTCTGGCTCTTGTTTGTATGAAAAAGTAAGTATTTTGCCTTTGTTTTTGGAAGATTTTTCTCAGTGGGTATAAAATTCTAGGTTGCCTGTTGTGCTTTCCCTTAGTGCTTTAAAGATGTCACTCCATTATCCTCTGGCAGGGTAGTTTCCAACAGGATGTACCTTCTTATTCTAGCGTGTTTCTTTTCTCTGGCTTCTCTTTGTCACTGTTTTTCAGCAAGTTAACTATAATGTGCTCCATGTAGTTTTCTTTCTGTTTATTCTGTTTGAGGTTCACTGAAGTTTTGGGATCTGTAGGTTTGCCATTTTTATTAAATTTTAGAGATTTTCAACCATCATTTCTTCAAATATCTAAGGTTTCCCTCTCTCTCCTCTCCTCTTAGAACATCACATACAATATGCTAGGCCACTTGATATTTTCACAAAGTCCTCTGTTCATTTTTAAAAATCCTTTTTCTTTTTTCTTTTATTTTTCATTTTTTTAGATTAAAAAAATTATAAATAATCTCTATGTCCGACATGGGGCTCAAATTCAACCCCGAGATCAAGAGTTGCCACTGAGCCAGCCAGGGGACCCAAAAAATCCTTTTTCTTTTTGTGTTTCCTTTAGTATAATTTCTAGTCTTAGGTCTTCATGTTCACTAATTTCCATTTTGTAGTATCTAATTTTTTTTAAAAGATTTTATTTATTTATTTGACAGAAAGGAGAGAGATCACAAGTAGTCAGCGAGGCAGGCAGAGAGAGAGAGGGGGAAGCAGGCTCCCCGCTGAGCAGAGAGCCCAATGCGGGGCTTGGATCCCAGGACCCTGAGATCATGACCTGAGCTGAAGGCAGAGGCTTTAATCCACTGAACCTCCCAGGCACCCTGTAGTATCTAATTTATAGTTCATTCTACCAAGTATGGTTTTTATTTAAAATATTGTATTTTGGGGGCACCTGGATGTGTGTCCTGTGCACACAGGATGAATGTCCTGTGTATTACATGGTCTTTCTGCTCTGATTGATAGGAATGTGAACATTTTCCTCCCCAGGGTGAACTCCAGGAATTGCTCAGCTTACTTTTTTTGTTTTTCTTTTTCCAGCCTCATGGTTTTTCACTCTACACTCTCACAAGTCAGTCGAGGATTCTAAGAGGTCTGTCCATAGATCTCCAAGGCTCTATTTTTGTGCATCTCCCTTTTTTCTGGTACTTTGATCCACTGATTCTAGTTGCCTTGGCCTCCCTGAAACCTAATCTCTATCTTCGCACCTCAAAGGGACTGATGTACTCTCTTTGGGTTTCCCCTTTTCTGCATTGTGTCTGGAAACTGCCTCCTGGCAGTATCTCAGGTAGTCATGGGGAGGGCTCTTGTATGTTTCCCTTCGATTACAGTCTTGCTTTGCCTTCTGTCTAAAGTCTGAAAACAGTGGTTGCATATGTTTCATCTGTTTTCTAGTTGTGTATGTTAAGGGGGCAATTCATATTGCAGTTAATAATTCATGGGAAGAATCAGAAATCTATTTAAACTTTTTAAGGCATTTTCTACCACTTTTCTTCAAAGTGACCTTTTAGTGTTCTCACGATAATATTTAAAATAATTTTATGAGGTAAGTGTGGTGTGTGTGCAAGTGTGTGTGCTTGTTTGTGTGTATATGTGCGTAATTATCCTCCCTGTTCATAATCTAGCAGATCCCAAGTTCAGATGGAAAGATTCTTGACAGAGTTTAGGTAGCAAAGGATACCTTGTTACCCGGATCATTCCGTTCTTAACTTCGAGTTAGTAAGGTAGCAGAATTGGGAAAAGAAAGGATTCTCAGTTGGGATTTCAATTGGAAACAGATGGTACATTCGAAGGGCTTAATGAAAGAGGAATAAAGGAAGGTTACTGTTGGTTAAGAGAGCTAACAAGAACCCAAAGACTAAAACCAATGGGAAGCAGTTAAAATCCCTAAACCTCAAGGACAAAGAGAGGAATAGTGTTCTCAGGGCCTCCATGACAACTGAAGTCCTGCAACAGGGGGGCACCCAACAGAATCTGTAGCTATAGACGTAGTTCAGCCACTGCTGAGGTTATGATAAGGTTCTGCGGGAATGCATATGGGGAAGATCTTAGTTGAGGTTCTCCAAAAGCAGACCGTGAGGTGAGTGAATTATTTAAAAAAGTGCTCTCTGTGGACATCTCTGGAACCAAGATAAGGAAGGGAAGAAAGATTTGCAAGGGTGCAGATTCAAGCAAAGTCCTAGTCTTAGCCTAACCCCATAGATTTTTCTGGAGTGAAATCATACCCCAGAGTGGTTAGACCTGAGTTTGTCCCACCTCAAGGCAAGGGAGCAGGGCTTTGATCTTCTCACACCAGTTATTGGCTAATCTCTGGGGGATGTGATCTCCTAGGCACTCCCAGCTCTTTACTTGTACTGGATGAAGTGGCTCTGGTGGTCCAAAGGTGGTTTTCTGAAAAAAAGTTACAGCTGTCAGCCAACAGAAGCAAAGTACACAGAAGTTTAGAAATGGACATACAGAAACAGTCATCAGGGTCTAATACCAACAGTGTCCACCACAGGGAAGGAGGGAAATAAATTCCACAACCACACATTACTCTCTCCTTGGCTATACCCAACTAGAAGTTAGTGGGCCGAGCAACCCAGGTGATGCAGGCCTTAGGCATCAGTCTCCTGAGTCGCAGAGCATGCACTGAAGGGTAGAAATGGATCTGTAGAGCAAAGAGAGCATAATTAGGACAGCAGGAATAGATCTAAAATTTTATGCATATTTATTTCATTCTTGAATTTATATAGTGATAGTTTGGAAGGCAAGACATATCTGTATGTGCATCTAGATTGTGTAATTAACATTTACTACACTAATAACCATCATAGAACAGCATGCAGTATACCCTTAATGTTACTTCCGTGACTTTAGACCAGCTTCTCTGGGTCGAATTCCCCATTTATAAAATTTTAAAAACCCCAAAAGGCATGTTTCCTAGCTCCAGCAGGGAACAGTTATAACAACGTGCCAAGTGACTGAGATAAAAAGAATTAATTCTGAATTTTACTTGGTACTTGAAAACATGTCTCTATTTTTGTGTGTGTGTTTAGATTCCAGGTACTGATGAGATAGAAATGAAAAGGTATCCTGATAGCATCTTTAAGAAGTTTAGATTCTAAAAAGGCATTGATACTTGTGATCTTGAGAAGTTCTACATAAAATCATTGTTGCTTGCTTTTTTTGAGCATTTTGCCGGTATTTAATTTCCTTTCTGATATATGGCACTAACTCTGCGGCAAAATAGAACTACCAGCAAAAGCCAAGATTCCAAGGCTCATAATGAGCAGAAGTTTGCACTGGGAGGATATGGGCCAGGTATCAAGTGTTGGGTGATGTAATGATCATATCCATTCCACTGCAGTGCCGAAGTTACGCACTAAAATTCCATTGGGCACCATTCCCAGTATTGATATAATTTACCCAAGCCTCTTTTTAAGCCCACTAATGGTATATCTAAAATCTGGACCCTTTTTAAAAAGGGTTTCCCTACATGGGCTCATATAGGCTTATATAGGCCCAATGCAAAGTATTTGTTCAATCCTTCCTTCCTTCCTTCTTTCTTTCCTTCCTTCCTCTTTCTTTCTTTCTTTCTTTCTTTTTTTCTTTCTTTCTTCCCTCCCTCCCTCCCTCCCTCCCTCCCTTCCTCCCTCCCTCCCTCCCTCCCTTCCTCCCTTCCTCCATCCCTCCCTTTCTTGCTTTCTCTCTTTCTCTTTGCCAGTTCTAGCTAACCTAACTCATATGAGCTTAGGCATAAATGGGGATTTATTGGTTCCATAATTCTACTGGGGAAATGGCAGAATTGCTTCTAGGACTTGGGGGTGTTTAGACCCCAGCCTTTTCTCTACTAATTCTCTCTGCTCAAGTCTTTATGTTGATTGACTCTCCATGACAGGCTTTCTCCATCTGTATGGAAGCATAGCCTGGCTCTCATCTCTCTGCTTTACCACTGCCAAAGTGTGGAAGCTCCCCTTTTCTGGTGCCAAGTGAAAAACATCCCAGAGAGAGACTTGACTGACCTGATTTGAGTCAAGTGTCCACTCCCTGATGAAATCACTATGGCCAAAGGGATCAGCTACTCTGATAGGCCTTTTGAGTGACATGCTCACCATTTTGCCAACCCATGGCGTCAAGAATGGTCACTGTGAGAAGAGAACAACTCTCCCTGTACCTTAGGGTTAGAGTCGCAGGAAGGAACAAAAGAACCAGTGTTTAGGCACTTGCTCTGCAAAGTAAATATGACTATTTTCATTTATTTTATGAAGGTTTTTTTTCAAGACTTTATTTATTTATTTGACACACAGAGAGAGAGAGAGAGTATAAACAGGGGGAGCTGTCAGCAGAGGGAAAAGCAGGCTGTCAGTTGAGCAGGGAGCCCAACATGGGACTCAATCCCAGGACTTGGGATCATGACCTGAGTCGAAGGCAGATGCTTAACCGACTGAACCACCCAGGCACCCCTTAACTATTGTCATTTTTAAAGATGAGATAGCCATGTCTCAGAGAGGGCAAGGGACTTCTTTAAGTCTATAGAGGTAATAAGTGCAAAGCCGTGATTGATGAGAGACAATATATTATAGGGATAAGAGCTCAGATCCTAAGACCAGAGAGATTTAAGCCCAAATCCCAGTTCTGCTGCTTACCTGCCGTAATCTGGGATGAATTACTTTACATCTTTCCCTCTAATTTCTCTACCTAAATATGGGCTATATTTATATGTATTATATATATGTATGTATATATACTATATAATTATAGTATCACCTTCGTTAAGATAATTATGAGGATTAAATGAGGTAATACATGAAAAGTGCCCAGTGCAATGCCAACTATAATGTAATTGCTGTTTAAATACTTGCTGTTACTATTGGCTAGGAATTGAACTTATTAATATGTCTGTTTCAAAGAAGCCCCTACGTGGTTTGTAAGTCTCACAGGAGTTATTGCCATTGCTTTTCTCTGCTCTTGGGGCCAATAACTTTGGAAATTTTACATATGGCCTACAGGCAAATGAAGTTATAAACATAGTCTCCATTACCACTGATCAGAGAGAACGCTACCAGTCACTAAAGGGGCTTGAGCAGTTGACTGGAAATCCAAACCCAGTCTCAGAAATCAAAGATTCCAGCCAAATCCTATTATAAGAGGACATTCTATCCATTTACCCAAAGAGCTAATGTAGTCTCCCAACTGAGAGTCCTAACATCATCCATGCTCCCCAACTGGACTCAGGCAACGATGGCCTGTCACTCATTCACTCACCAAATGTTTATTCTGCATATACTATGTGTAGCCCCTGAGCCCTGCCTATTTGATATTTACACATCAAAAGAGTCTCTCCTGGTTGAAAAACCAAAAGGGTATTAGTGTGCTCTTCGACAGAAGAGCAGTCAGGGGAGAAAATCTAAAAATACATATTATCTGACAAAATTCTCCTTGAAACCAAGCTTGTGAAAATTTGAAAAAGTTTCTCAAGAGTGAGAAATTAGAAATGGAAATTAGGTGTAGTATCCATTCTTACTAACTCATTGTGTATAAAAATATCAATGATGGGGCACCTGGGTGGCTCAGTGGGTTAAAGCCTCTGCCTTCGGCTCAGGTCATGATCTCAGGGTCCTGGGATCCAGCCCCACATCAGGCTCTCTTCTCAGCGGGGACCCTGCTTCCCCTTCTCTCTCTGCTTGCCTCTCTGCCTACTTGTGATCTCTCTCTCTCTCTGTCAAGTAAATAAATAAAATCTTTAAAAATATATCAATGATGTTCTCTTAAAAGCACAAAATGTACTTTTTTGTGTTGGACAGAACTGCCATGAGCAAATTACCAAGGGAATGTTTCTGGCAAGATATATGAGGCTAAAAGTGCTTGTGTGAAAGATGCTTCAGCTTGATAACCTGTGAAAAATGCCCATTATTCTTAATCACAGTTTATTGATAGGTATTCATTAATTATAATAATATTTTGTTGATCCATGGATCCTTTCATCCCTAATTTTCAAAGCACTTTACAACCAGTAATTAATTCTTCCATCATCCTGGAGACACATTTAAAAGGAACTTGCAGCAAAACTTGCACTGATGCTCAGAATACCTTACTCAGGACTTTGAGACCCCGACTGGTTTTGTTGCCTGAAGCCTCAGAATGAGGAGCAGCCGGTTCCCAAATTGTACCCAGAAGGGGACCCCACAGAGGGAAACTCTTCATATGCTGTCAAAGGAAGACATTAGGGTGTGGGAAAGGCCACAAATGATGATGGCACTTATAGCTGGCGTGACCTGTTGGTGAAAACAGAACCCATGAGGAGTTATAGGAGAAAGTTCCCTGCGTCTCACGAAAATGCCTACTGTCACCATTCCTAATAGGAGAGAGATGCTCTCTCCCATCACCTAACTCCACAACACGCAGGCTCGGATACAGAGGAATAGAGAGAGCCCTCGCACAGGAGTCCAGGGACTGGGCTGTCACTCCACCGCTAGGCTGTGTGACCCAGAGTGAGACACTTCCCCTCTCTGAGTCTTGTTTCTTCATCCACAAACTTAGTTTGGATTAATTTAAAGCCATATGTCACAAACGGGCAGCCTGCATGACAGCTTTGGCTGGGAGCCCTGTTTTCTTTGGCTCACCCAGTGTTTTTTTAAAATACATGTACTTCTGGTTGGCCTCAGCCCCCACCAGTCCCTGTGACCTTCCACCCAGTCATCCTCACTCACTTGTGTCCCTCTCCTGGCCCCGCAGGCATCTGAGGTTGCCATCACTGAGATAGATGATCTCAGATGTTACTTCCGTCCCTGACACCCAGTAGTCTAGGTCCTGAGAGGTGACGAAGTCTCAGCAGCCAGAATTACAAGACTATGAAGCTTTGGAGCTCTTTTTAAAAAATATTTTCCAGACTCTTCTATCTGCAAGCTGATGGTATAATCTCCCAAGCCTCTTCCTATAGATCCCCAAGAGCCAAGCTCTCCACCGTAATCATACAGTTAGCCTTTCTATCTCTTATTCACAACAAGATATATATATGTGTGTGTATATATATATATATATAGCACATAGCTTAGATCCCTGGGTCGGTAGGTTGGTCGGTCGGTCGGTTGGTTGGTTTTTGGTGGTTTGTCGTTTGTTTGTTTTCCTAATTCTCTCTCCCTGACTCTCAGAGGCCAGCTAAGAGAATCACCCAGAGGGCAAAAATCTCTTGTCAGGGGCCAGGCTTGAAGCAGTGACGGAGGAAACAGAGGTGAGGAGGAGAAGGTCAGCGCTATGGGAGACTGTCCCTCCAAATTTAAGTTAGAAAGGAGTCACGAAGGCAAGCTAGCTATTTTAGGATTATCTTCTGCAGATTCCCAAACTTCCCGACTCTTTCGACAGCTCTAGCTCTTCGGGAGTGCTTTCCTAGTGGGGTAGGTTTCACAGAGCCCCCCGAGCACGGCTCCCCATCTGCAGGGCAATTTGTTGCCGTTGACCCGAGGGCACACAGCTGCTGCAGGCCCCGCCGGGACACAGGCTAGCCGTACAAATGCAACCCTGTTGTCGAAACGTCCCCACACATGTCTGCACACAGGAGTTCTGTCATGAATGTGGTCTGGGTCATGGGGTGGATCGCACACAGGGTGGAGAAAAAGACCTCTTTTTCAAACGCTTTCTTTTTATAAGCTTTGTCCCCTGGGGCCCCTGCCCCAGACAACTTGGAATTTTTTCTTGTCGCTGATAAAAACATACTTCTCTTAAACACGGCCCAGGCAGCTGTGTGTCCCGTCGGCTCTGTTGGCCAAACAGTGAGATGACAGTGGAAAAGGACCCAACTCCAGGTGAAAATCAAGAAGCTGAATCCATGAGCCACACAACCACTGTGGTTTAGCACTCAACTCTCCTTCATTCAGTGGTTAAGTGTCTTCTTCACCATCGAAGTCAATCGTACTCGCTACAGAAAACAAGGGGAGTGAATAACAATCACCCATCACCTCACCACCCCAAGACTTCATGTTAGCACATTTTCTGGAGACTTTCTATGCCCAGGAATAGTTCTTTAAATAAACTTGAGATCATACTAGTCTCATCACTTAAAGCCACGCTTTTCTTTTCAGGACATTGTGAAACTTCTCTCAGGGTAGACAGAAGGCTTATGTCATTTAATTCGTTTGTAATAAGATAGTCAAGGTCTCAGGAGGAATGGAAATATTGGTCCAGAACCACAGAACCTTAGTCATCGAGAAAGGAGATTCAATACTTCCTTTAAAAATGCCACAGGTTATAGTTTTAATGGATTTAAGCTGTGGAACCTAGATTTTATTTCTTGCCCATACACATCTTCCATGGGACTCCTGGCCAACTACTAAAAGTCACCCTTATTGAAATACCTGAGAAAATAACTCAATTTTCTATTCTTATTATTATTTCCTAATGAACCTCTGAGATTTGACTCAGAACCACTAGATTTTAAAGGAGGCTTGGGAGAAGTCCCAGTGTATGCCCACTTTCCAAGGGCCTTGCTCTGGGAACACAAACAAGTGGCCTATATGGGGAGGGGGAGAGGGCACACATAAGGGAAGGAGGGCTAATAAGTGGGATTTTCAGTGTTAAAAAAAATAAATGAAAAGGTTTATGTAAATGACATTATGTTCAGCCTCAAGCTTTAAATAGATTTCTAGCACTATCTAGAAAGCATGAGCTCAGCATAAGAACCAGGACCCCATAAACATATTTCCCTTGTTATATCCACCTGCAAGGTGAAGAGACTCCCCAGCTGAGTAGTCGTTGAGGCATTCGACGAGAAGGAGAGCAGCAATACTGGGAGAAGGGCTCTTGTTCTGCCCTAGCCTGGCCAATCCCAGATTCAGGACACAGAGCCCCCGGATGCTGCCACACAAGACAGTTTTCAAGGGTGCCATGCGCTCAGGGCTCTTTGTCCCTGATTGAAACGTGCCCTGGAACCCCACTGATGATGGCCTTTCCATGGAAGTTGATACAGAATTGACCCCCTCAACTGTGTAGATCGCAATCAGAAGGCAGAGAAAATGAAGTACAAAGCTGCCCACTCAGGAACGGAGCATTCAGCACAATTATGTGAACTCCCCAAACGACTCCGGTAAATGACATCTTTCAAAATTCTACCACCTAATTTATTCAGGCCCCGGAAAACCAGCGATTTGTCTGAACTAGCACTTACTAGGTGGGCACAGTACTCTGGGGGCACTCATGCTTCAGAACTTTGCTGAAGGACGAACATGATACACTCCTCAGAGGAAGGAAGGGGCCGAGGGAAGGCAGGTGCTGCTCCCCTCCACCCCCAACCCCCTCACTGTGGTTACAGTTGCCAAATCTGATTTAAGCAGAAAGCCCACCTGTCTGATTTTCGAGGCTTGCCTGCTACCTGACTGGCCCCAGTGGGTGTCAGCTCGGGCTGCAGTGGGATGGAATGTGGGTCTCACCTCCCTCAG
Source organism: Nasua narica (assembly GCA_028533885.1). NCBI lineage: Eukaryota > Metazoa > Chordata > Mammalia > Carnivora > Procyonidae > Nasua > Nasua narica. The sequence continues at coordinate 111,333,914 of CM052799.1, forward strand.
GGGGTGGGCTTATCCAAAGTGCCAGGAACCCTGGCCCAGCTGCCCCATGTTGCTAAGAGCAGAGCTCATGCCATATACTTGAATCCCTAGATGTACCCATTCATGGCTTCCCCTAGAAACTTCCTTTCCCTAAAGTCTTACTTACTTAGAAAATGGGAAATATTCTTACTTGTCTTTTCTTATCACCAAAACAAAATCTGTTCATTATTAAAAAAAAAAATTTGGAATATAAAATACGTACCAGAAGGGGGGAAAAAAAGGAAAGAAAAACCCCATCCACTTACTAGACATAACTACTATTAGTACTTAATATCTATTCTTGTTATACATATTTGTGTGTACGAATATATATATTGTAATGTCCATTGCTTTTAACCTGTATTTTATCCTTACTCTATGGTGATCATCTTTCCGTGTCATTAAATATTCATTCCTTAACAATTGTGCTCTTTGACACCGTCAGAAGTGACATCAACTCCAACATGGACTTCCAGTCTAGGAACTCGTCTTGAGATATAGGGCAGACTGTAGAACATTCTGCTAAAGACAGCTGTCCAGGCACCTCAAAACATTCAAAGGTCCAAGAGACCTCAAGAGGCCAGCCTGGTGGGACTCTGACTTTGGGCCATTGCCCTGACTCTTCCTTCTGCCCAAGTAGAAGTCAGGGAGAAAGGGCGCGCTGCCCTCTTCAAAAGTGAGGCTTACACAGATTATAAAGTCTTGCCCGAGAAAAGACCATTGTTCATTCAGAGACAAGATGTAAGCCAAGTACCGCACCGAGCTAGAACCCCAGAGCCCATGAAAGGAGAGATTGCATCTCTAACACTGGGATTTTCAGGAAAGTTAAAAACCTGTCAAAATCTTGAAGTATACCAGGCACTTCTCTTCTCCACAGCGAGAGACCTTCCTGAAAATAAACCCAAGGATCCAGAGTTTCCTGTTTTGGTTTCTCTTCAGTCCTTAATGCACTCTTGCCAGACCTTCATGTTCTGAGGACCCGAACATTCTCCCTTGGTCATCTGTTTGTTTGTTTGTTTGTTTTGTTTTGTTTTGTTTTTAAGATTCTATTTATTTATTTGAGAGAGAGAGAGAGAACTTGAGCAGAGGGAGGGGCAGAGGGAGAAGAGGCAGACTCCTTGCTGAGCAGGGAGCCCGACTCGGGGCTCGATCCCAGGACCCCAGGATCATGACCAGAGCCCAAGACAGATGCTTAACCATCTGAGCCTCCAGGCGCCTCCCCCCTTGGTCATCCTTTACAGTGTATGTGGGCGAGGGGGTCTTCTGTCAGTGGGGACATCAAATGGAGCAGAGAATTGTGCTACCTACAAAACTGATTCTGTCTGAGCAGAAGTTCTCTTTCCCAACTTCGGAATCAAGCCAGGCCAGCAACTATAACTGGGGACTTCCAAGGTTCTTGGAATTGTCTCAGAAATGACCTGAGAGTCATTTCTGCTTTATTCTTACTTTGCTTAGTAAGAAAAACTATGAGGGCTTGGCTGTCCATTACGTTGCTCAAGGTGAAGGTTAGTAACAAAACTTGTAATTTCATTCTTCTATCCTGTTAACAAGCCACAGACAATTGTGGGAACAATCTGGTTCTCCTGACACTGTTATTCCTGATAACTCTGTATTATAACCCGTGTTTTCTGGCTGGCCCCATTTGGAGAGGCGATAAAATCACACACTACTTTGTTAGCAAAATGGCTTAATAATATCATTGACATTTCATAGACATTTTTAGAAAAATAAGAGATGGAAAATCTTTCAGTTTTAATTATTTGGATCCAACGTTCATTTATTCATTCAACAACCACGTGTGAGGCTCTGCCACTGAGAGCTCTTCTCGCTCAAAGATGAGAAAAGGCACAGCTCTGTCCCCTTACCTCCTAGTAGGGAGATTAAACATGTTCACAAGCAAACATGTAGTATAATTTAATCAGTGCTAGAAGAGAAGTAAAGGTACACTTAATGAGACTTCAAGAAAGGGAAGGAAGTAGTGAGAGGATGGAAGAAGGCTTCACAGAGGAGATGACATCCGGGCTGGACCCTAACAGGCATGCGCATGCGGGGATGGGTGGGAGGCAATTCCAGGCAGAAGGAACTGCATCAGCAAAGGCACAGAGGTCAAAAAAGTATGGATGTGTAGCAAACAGTGAGTAGTTTTGTATGACTTGGATATAGGACACATAAAGGGAGGGACAAGGAGGGAATAAGATTAAAAGTGAAAGTCAGATGAAAATTTTGGAGGATATTGAACATCAAGCTAAGAAGTGTTAGAATTTATTCCAACCGGTCAGCGGTTCTCTAGCTCCATCAGAATCACCTGGAGGGCTTGTCAAGCTACAGACCGTAGGCCCCATCCCCAGAATTCCTAACTGAGGTCTGGCGTGGGCCCCCAGAGACTGGCATTCCTAGCAAGGCCCAGGGGATGCCGATGTTGCCAGTCTGGGGACCATTCTTTGAGAACCACTGCTCCGAGTCCTGTGTGGCTCACCTTTGTGACGAAAGGTGAGAGAAAGCGGCAGCAAAGGGACAAGGTGGGGGAGGGAAGGCAATAGTTAGAGTCCTAAGTGATTTGGAGGGAACTTGGCCTTTGAACCTACAGTATCCTAGATGTCATGAGCAAAAGGGCTTGGCCAGAGTTGTTTACTGTATACAAAACACTGTACTGTATGTATACTGTATACACATCCACCTCTAAGCTGAAGTACAAAAGAACATGAATCTAAGGATCAGGTGTTTTGTCTTTCTTTGAAAATATAATCTTACGGGAACAGCGTTATGATGTAATGCCCGAATCCGCAGCCCTGAGTTAAAATCCTGACTCCGCCCCTTGTTCCAATGGTTTAACTTCCTGAGGGCTCGGTGACTCTATATTCAAGTTTGGGTGACAATGCGAGCGCACAGCATTGTGGCGAGTACGTGGGGAAACCCAAAGGGGGGCACTTGGCACTGTGCCCTGCACGCCGTGGGGCGCGGTAAATTTTGGTTTCCTCCCTACCCCAACCCCTTGGAGTGGAAGGGGAAGTGGTTGTGGCCTGTGCCGAAAGCCTCAGAAGCCCCTCTGGGGCGAGCAGCCCTTGGAGACCTGAGGTCCCACAGTGACCCCATCACACCTTTGGCGTCAGCCTTGCCACAGTGTGGCTCTCCTTCCACATGGCAGCCCGCTCACTCCCTAGGGTATCGGGCACCTCAGACTGGCCCGCGATCTTCTGCCTCCTGGGAGTGCACCGGGGAGGGCTGGGAAGGCACCTCTGAAATGGGACAAGGACGCAGAGGGAGGAGTCGCTGGAACAAAGGAAAGTTCTGTCTGCTTTAAGACTGTGTCCAGGCCCGCGGGGCCTTGGCCAGAGCAGTTTCACTTTGGGCCTCTTGAGGCTTTGATCCTCTCAGGAAGGCCCGCGTGAGCCGTACAGGCCTTTCAGATTGCCCCGGGGAAAGAAAGGCGCGGGTAAGCATTTTCTCCGTTAACCAGAGCAATCTGATGGCATAAGAGCCCCGGACAGGAAAGCAGAACGCAGACTTGGGTGAATCACAGGGGGAAGGGCGTCTCACTGAGCCTGTGTCACGGGAACTTGATGACCAAGAAGAGGGCCTGAGGCCCCGCACCCCCAGCCAGGGAGGAAGGGTTTGGGAAACAGGCAGCCAGATGAAGCCGCAGTGGGGGAGGGAGACTGGAGGAAAAGGGGGTGTCACACCAGTGGGTCCCCGGTTCTGGGCTGACCAAACCGAGTTCGCAGGGTCAGGGTTAATAGGGAAGTCAGGGCCCTACTTATCCTTTGGGCAGGGAGATGGGGAGAGGGTGGGGAAGGGGTTTTGCTAAGTGACCTCTGGGTGCCCACCCCACGAGCCATTTTGTGGTTCTGTGATAGGAGCTAACAAGCGGGACAGGAGCCCAGCCTCCACCTGATATAGATCCAGTGATTAGTAATGAACAGGAGCGTCAATAATTCAGGTCCATGGGGTCCCCAGCTGTGAATTGGCACCCTCCACTGTTTAAAGTTTATTTCCTTTCCCCCCAGTTAGATCCAGTACAGATACAAAGGAATACTATGCAGCTAAAACAGGTGCCTTTGCAGAATACTGCCGTGACAAGGAAAGGAAAGGCGGGTCACAAAAACAGTATAACCCTGCTGCCAGGTAAAAAAAAACAGAATGAGACAGGGGCACCTGGGTGGCTCAGTCGGTTGAGCGTCTGACTCTTGATGTTGGCTTGGGTCATGGTCTCAGGGTTGTGAGATCGAGCCCCCTCCCTTAGGCTCTGAGCTCACGGAGAGTCTGCTTGAGATTCTCTCTCCCTCTCCTGCTGCCCCTCCCCCTAGCTCCATCTCTCTTTCTAAAATAAATCAATAAATCTTAAAAAAAAAACAAAACAAAACCAAAAACAAATGAAACAAAGACCGGGAAAACATCTCAGGGGTGACTCTGATGGTCAAATTACAGATACTTTCCCCCCCCTTTTCTGCATTTTTGAAATTATTTACAAGTAAGCATGTATTCCCTTTGAAGTAAGAAAGGACAAAATGCTTTAATTTAAGAAATAGGTCCACTATACTAAATGGTGCTCTCTTTTACTAAATATGAATATAAACTACCTGAGACTAATAGAACGTTGTGTGTTAACTACACTGGAATTAAAATAAAATCTTTAAAATTGTGAATATAAACTGTATACAATTCTGTGACCTGTGCTTAAGCATTTTTCATGCTGTTAAAAAGTCACTAGTGTTATTTTTAACAGTTGCATGGTATTTCATCACATAAATACAGCATACATTTTTGTCTCAGTCCCCAATTTGTTGGCTGCTTATATTGCTTCCACCTTTTTATTATTACAGATAACGGTGCAATCAATATCTTTTTAGCTTAATTAACTTTCCCATAGGTTTCTTCGAAAATTAGCCACTTGTAGAGTTTATCTGGCCTCTAATTGCCTTGGTAGGATTGAATTTCCACAGATTTACGCAATTGCAGCAACATCTTTTTCGTTACATGGCGATAAACTTATCTTTTTTATAAGAGCTCTTTCTCACACTAAGATTTTCTTGTACGATTGTTAGGCATCTGAATTGCCAAGACAGTTGTCAGTCACAAAGCTGAGTTTTCAAGATTCCTCAGTCCTATGTCCATTTATAGGCAGGAAGCTGGGGCCCCAAGAAGTGGCATGACCAGTCCAAGGGCGTACATGGTTAATTGTCACCCAGCTGGAAAAACAACTTTGTGAATATTTTCCAAGGACTGGGAACTTCGGAGGATCATGAGACACTAAATGATGAGAGAGCAGAGGATAGAAAGAGGGAATGAAAAAAGATGAGGTGGTAAGAGGGGGAAGGAGGAGAAGGATTAATTGGACAGAAGGAAGGCAGGTTTGCTTAGGGGGAGTGGGAGAGAATGGACCAAGAACAGCAACATAAGAGAAAAAAGAAAAAAGGAATGAGAAAAATGAATTGAGATTGTTTACAGCAGAGGTTCTCAACCTTGGCAGTGCTGGTGTTTGGGGCCAGTTGATCCTTCGTTGTGGAGGGCATAGTAGGATGATCACAATGTCCCCAGCCTCCTACTCACTAAACAACAGTAGCACCTCCCGCTCAAGCCGTGACAACCAGAAACATTTCCAGATGTTGCCAAATGTCTCCTGCGAGGGCAGATCAGCCCAAGTCCAGAACCACTGCTCTGTGGCATTGTTCTCCACTGAGATTATTGGAGAAATAGCCCCCTACCCCCACCTTATCGCTGGAAAGGTATCGAAAATACTTGCTCCAAGAGGAAATTGGAAGCAAAACATTTGAGTGCATTTTGGAGAATGTCCCCAAACCATAACGTTGTGTGTGCTACAAGGCAGGGAAGGAAAATTAATCAATGAAGCCCATTTTTCAGATAAAGAAAATAAGACTGGACATATATAATCTGCTTTGGGCACTAAGATGAGTCAGAGAGAAACTAGTAAGAGAAAAATGAACTCAGACTCTGACCTTTAGAAAGAAGAAAAACAATTTGATCCTTAACCCCTCCCCACTTCAATCCTAGATCTTTGTGAGAAAAAGGAACGAAATTTCTGCTCTACCTAGAAGCTGATGAAGCATCAGGAATTGGTAGGAACATTTAGAATTTTTTTTTTCCTGTGAAGGATAAAAGCAGAGAGTGGTTAAGAATTAGATTCCCTGATTTAAATCAAAAAGAAAAAGTCGTTGTGCACCGAACGCTCTCAACTGCCTCACCAAGCATCATCTCCCCAAAACCTCACATCAGCCCTTTCACTAGGGCCCTGTTATTATTTGACAGATGACAAGCTGAGGGTCAGAAGTGAGGTAACCTGCGCAAGGTCACACACTAAGTGAAGAGACCAAGCTTTCAAACCAGACCTGCCCAAATCTCAAGGCAGGGAAGCAACCTCTTGGCATCCCTGCCTCTATGCCATTGGCAAAGCCTACTCCTGTGCGGTCGCCATTTTGTCTCTTTTCAGAGTGTTTTTTAAGAAATCCTACAGTTCACTTCATCATGGACATGGACAAGAGATGGGGCATTGCCTAGAACTGAGGCATCCCATCTGAAATCTCCCCCCGCTCACCTATATCCTAACTATGCAGGAAAATCAACAGAATATATCTCATAAGGTGCTGTCAGAATCCAAGTCCTGGGCTTATACCCATCCCAGCCCCTTCCTCTGGCTGCCTTCCCCAGAACACAGAGGGTATGTGCCCTGCCCCAGCACCCCACAACCACCGCTGTCCTGGCCTGGCCCAGCCACCATGTTCCTGGCAAGTGCCTTCCTTCCTTTCTTTCATCAGCACCACCGGGGCATCTCTGTCAGACTTTCAATTTTTTTTCATTATTGGAGTATAGTTTGACATCCAGTGTTGTATCAGTTTTAGGTGTAAAGCATAGGGGTTTGATAATTCTATAGATAAGCATTGTCACCATTTGTCACCATATAATGTTACTATGATATTATTGACTATACTCCCTATGCTGTACTTTTCATCCACATTTTTTGTCTTTTTATTTAAATTCCATCAGCCAACATATATTACATTATTAATAGTTGATACAGTGTTCAATGATTCATTAGTTGCGTATAACGCCCAGTGCCCCTCATGTCACGTGCCCTCCTTAATGCCCATCATCCAGTTACCTCATTCCCCCCACATTTGTTTTTAAGGTCATTCCCTTTAGAAGAGTTTTAGAGTCATAGCAAAATTGAGCAGAAGGGTCAGAAACTTTCATCTACCCCTGTCTCCACACAGGCACAGCCTCCCTCGTTACCAACAGCCCCAACTAATGGTACATTTGTTACCATTGACGAACCTACATTTACACATCGTCATCACCCAAAGTCCATAGTTTACATTAGGGCTTACTATTGGTGACAATTTTTTTAATTTTTGAAGAACTTTTTTGGGACGCGTCCTCAGTAATTAAAAAAAAAAACCTTCTACGTTTTTTGATTAGATTATATTGAAAAGCCATTTCGTTTCCACCAAAAGGGGGAGTTTGGAAGACAAGAGCTGTTTTTTATGTCTTCTTTTTCCTTGTGGGAAAATACTCTGTGAGTTATTTGATGGGGAGTACAGATGTTTCATGCCTCCCCTTGCTTCCAGGATGACAAATAGTTACATTTAGTTATAATAATAATTATATATTACAGTTATAACAACAAGGGCAGGCAGTATAATCTGCTTACTCTGAACCAGGCACTCTTCTGCACCAGCTTTGCACTTTTGACTTCGGTACGTGAAGAACCGAGGTCCAGAGAAGGTATGTAATTTGTCCGAGGTCATACAACTAAGTAGTGCAAAAACTTCATACAACGAAAGAGTGGGAACTTTTCATTATGATTAAAATAATCATTTATTTTATTAACAGACATTAAAATGTCTATTTTCAATATAAGCTGAATGTTGGCAGGCAGGTCTCAAGGTGGAGCCTTGCTTTCTTTCACAAATATTTATTGAAACCCTCCTAAGAGCCATTCAGAGAAGGATGGTGCCTCAGGCAAGATTAGAATTCCTGATTTCAGCATTGGATAGAGACATGCAAGGTCATTAGAAAGTCTTGGTCACAGGAAAAAAACCTCTCTTATTTCATGCCTCCAGGCGGCAAAACCCCTCCCATTTCCCCTCTCAGAAGATGGCAGCAGCAGGGACCTCCTTTCTGTTCATCTTCAGCCACCTCAACCTGGGGCTTCCGCTTCTTGCTTCGCCGTATTTGACACTCTTACCAACTTCCTCTTCCTGGAAACTCCCTTTTCTTGCAACTCTGGCTACTTTCTGAGACCACCCTGTTTCCCACACCTCTCCCAGTCCTCTGAGGCTCTCTCGTAGTCTCTTTCAGTACAATTACTTTCAAAACTTGGAACTTGAAACATGCTTTGTGTATCATTAACCTACAATGGTTTTGATGAATAAAATCAGCATCACGCCCACTAGTGGGATGGGAGAACCAGGAGGGGAAGGCCTCGAGCTTGCCCCCGTGACTCAGAAGCTGGACTCCCAGCCCCAGCACAGTGATGAGCTTGGCTGTGTCTCTTCTGGGCATTTCCTGGCAACCTTCAAAGCAGGAGCAGCTCATTGTTTGCTATGAACTCTATTTAGGAAAGACAAAGCCTGCTGGGTATGGAAAGACTGCAGGTTTAGGCAGAGGGTGGGGCTTTAAAGGCCTGGACCTGTGAAGAACACTCATTTCACTGAGTGCTAATTTTAAATGTGAATTTTCTAACAATAGGGCCCCAGGTTCTGCTACCCTTAAAGGGTTGCAGATTTTCCCCTCCCAGTGACAGATTGCACAGCTACATCCCAGAAGACATAAAACTCCTTCCAGTCATCCCAGAATTAGGTCCATAGATTTCCAGTTATAGAAGAGAGCCATTCTGGGTAACGCAGCAGATGTAAATTGTGTGCCTGAATTGATTTTGCATTAATTTCTCGTAGGCTATTTCCATGCTGCTTAAATACCACTTTTTAAAGCTTTTATGGTATTGTATTTTAGAAGCTGATCTGTTTCCACCAAAGAGAGGGCTCCAAGAGGCGAGAGCTGTTTTTCAAACCCTTCCCCTTGTGGGAAAGTATTTTCACCAGTGACGAGTTCTTGGTAATGAGCTGTCTGTTTGCACAACTTCTGTGTGCATATTCTTGTGCTCCTTCTGGATTCTTCCTTCTGCAAGGCACTTCATGGGGCACAAGCTTCAGCTTTCATTCCTCCTTACAGGACCAGGCCTGCACCCATTGGAAGGGAGTACCGTGGTGGTGTAGGGGCCCCAGGGCTCAGAGCACCGTGTGTTCTTACTGTATGGTGTCTTATGCTGTGAGCTCTTGGCTCTCTTACTTGAACCAAATGCTTCTAGAAACCATCGGATGAAGAGCAAAAAAATAATCTATAAACCCGCTTTTTTTTTTTTAAAGAGAGATGGAGTTGGACTCAGACTGAAGTCCTGAACATGATATAGGAGCTCACCTTACAACTATCAAAGCGCACTTGCTCAAATGTAAAGCTACACAGTATTCGGCAAAGTAACAGCACATCAGCTGTTCCTGCTACCAACACGTGCCTGGAGTAGGAGCTCTGGAGTTGCATGCGCTTCTCCATTGCTGTGGCCTTGTGGCTAGGAGTAGGTTTGTTTTTGAGACCTTTCCCAAGTGGTTTGATGAATTCCCAATTAAGCCTTAAAGTACTGAGAAAATTGAGAATGCAATCGAATAGGTATGTGCAGCTATGATGGAAATGAAAGCTTCCTGAAAATGTAAAGAAAGGGAAGATGAATGTGGATCAAGGACAGGAATCATTCCACAGGACAAAGAGGGACACATACAACATGGAATGTGCAATTGACGGTCTGCGAGTGGTTAGAACACCAGCACTGACGTCAGATTTGTTTTCCTAAGATTAATTCAGAAGGAGGCTCTGGACTCAAGGACAATTGGACTAAAAATTTCGCTTTGGGGATGTAGTCTCAAAAGGTAGCGTAATTTTGCACCAAGACTCACCATCTTCCAGGGGTGTGCTCATTTTTAGATTCTAGCACCACCTAGAGGCTAGAATGAAATAATTTCCACCCACCACTGAGTCAAAGGAATCTTACCTCTCTCTCTATTAACCATTTTCCCGTTTTCAAGGCACTTGCATTTTACTATCTCATTGATATTCAGGTAGTTTTTCTCGAGATAGGAATTCCTAGCTTCATAGTATGGATGAGGAAATTCATCTCTCTGCAGCTTACTGTACAAAGAATTTGACCAATTTTTCATGTGACCGAGTGTTCTCCAGGAGTTAATTTTTTTAAACAAAGGTATTCAAGTATAATAATTTCCATACTGTGACATTCACTCATGTTAAATATACAAGTCAATAATTTTTAGTAAATTTACTGAGTTGTACAGTCATCACCATAATGCAAGTTTAGAACATTTTCTTTAGCACAGCAAGATCCCATCAGCCTCTTTCACACTGAATCTCCCTTCCCACCCCCCCACCAACACCCCCCCAACCTCACACCACATCCCACCCCCCACCCCCCTGCCCCAGGCCATCACCACTCTGCTTTCTGTCTCCATAGATTGCCATTCCTGGGTATTCCATATGAATGGAACGATACAACAGGAGCTCTTTTGTGGCTGGCTTCTTCCCTTAGCACCATGTTTTTGAGGTTTATCCAAGTTCAGCATTTGTCAGTATTTCATTCCTTCTAACTGCTGAATAGTGTCCTATTGTATCGCTGGACCACATTTCACTTGTCCATTAACCAGTTGGTGGATATTTGTGTTGTTTCCAGGTTTTGGCTAGTATGAATAATATTCATGTGAAAGTCATCTTTTTAAGCAAGAATCTTTCATTAAGAGGGAAATGAATAAAATATGTAGAAGGAGATTGGCTACATAAATTATGTGTATGGGGGGGAATTAGGATAAACTGTCTGGAGATGCCCAAGAGAATTTGGGCATCTGGGTCCTATATTCAATATATATACCCAGGAACCAAGGGGCTCTTGGAAATATACTCTTGTAAAAACAAAGTGTGAGGAAATAATTGAGGATGTGCTTTAACGGATTAATAGGATTCAAAGACAGTTTTTTAAATTGTTGTTGTTGTTGTTGTTGTTGTTGTTGAAGTAATCTCTCTGCCCAATGTGGGGTTTGAACTTACAACCCCAAAATTATGAGTCGCATGCTCTATTGACTGAGCCAGCCAGGCACCCCTCAAAGACAGTTCTTAGGAAATTTTTTCTTATTGAGTCAATGCAATATGTAGCAGATACAGACTTTCTTAACACATCTGAGATTGGGGGTTCCATCATATTCCTCTCATCATGAAGTTAGTGTCAATGAATCCTTTCAAGAGTTAAAAATAAACTATGGGGTAAGACGCATCTGAGTTGAAATCCAGACTTTGCCAATGTTTAAGGCCTTGGTTGGCAGATATTCTCATTAGCATCCTGGAAGGCAATAGTATCCACTTTACAGGGCCCATGTGAGGACTAACTAGGATGGTGTATGTAAAGCACTCAGCACAGAACCTGGCACACAGTGAGTTCTGATGTTATTTTTATAGGGTTGGATTGTGCCCTAGATGCTGAGAAACAATGACCTTGACCTCTGCTTATTCCAGAGAATGTTTTATTTGTTTTCATTGGATGTTTCTGGCTTGAGAGCTAGGCAAACAGAGGTATAAATTTCTTTTAGAGGTGATACAATATTTGTGGAAGTGGAACCTTATTAAAAAAATATTGCTTATCACTCAAAATGCCATAGGCTGGTAGGAAGATGTAGCGCAAATCTGAAGGGAGTGCTTAGGACCTAGGGGGATAAACACCAGAACAATTAGCATGGTAAGTCAGCAACTCATTTTGCATATGAAAATATTGCCTAAGACTCTACAGAGTTTTCTCTATTTATGGAAGCCAGTCAGAGGTTCTTGGGTTTAATCAAAATTTAATACCCTGTGAGGGGAAATAGGAAGAATACAAATTCTCAGTAATAGGCAATATGTCAAATGCAGTAATTGCCAGTTTTAAACAGTCCTTTCCGCTGTTCCTCTCCTTGTCAGCCCGGGCACCTGATTTGTAGTTAGAAAAACATGGCCAGGGCCATATTAAGTCTCCGGGAAAACAAAGAAATGAAATACATATTCTGTGGCAGGAACTATGTCAGAGACTCAACAAAACCAGTATCTTTAAAATGACAAAGTGACATATTCAAAAAGATGTAAATCAGGGGATTTTCCCTCAGGAACATTCTAAGACTCTTATTTCATGTGAGGCAGGGCAGGGTGAGACTTCCGGGGAGCCCCACACACCTTGATATTCCCCAGACTCTAAGTTTTTAAAGGACTGAAATAACCACGAGTTCCAGAAACCCGCCGCGGGACTCTAAGTTTTTAAAGGACTGAAATAACCACGAGTTCCAGAAACCCGCCGCTTTAAGAAGCCAAAATCTGAGGAAGGAAAGTCAGCGGAAGTGAGGCTCTGACGCAGGAGAATGCACATGCGCATGTGCCGCAGGCCCTACTTCCGGAAACACAGGCCTGAACCGGAACCAACGTGGGGAGGCACGAGCGTGCTGAGTCGCGCAGAGTCAGTGTTGGTGCTTTGACTTAATGTTGATGCCTTGACTTACGGGCACCAATTTTTGACGCCTCGTTGCCACATCCATCGCCCTGTGAGTCTGCAATCTGCACTAGAGGCATGGGTGTTCCTTTAAACACCAGACTCCGCGTGGCCCCTGGAGGGTGTGGGCAGGGCCACCAGGTGCTGCTGCCCCTCAGTCTTGAGGAGGCGTGTGCGCCTTCCATCACCCCAGTGTGCCTCTGCCGTTGTCATGAAAAGAAAATGTCGTGGCCAGCCCAGGGGTCTGAGGAGGAGGAGGAGAGACCCAGGAAGGAGGTATAGGACGCACACCTACATCAGCCGCCCCCTAGTCTACCTGCAGACGCACCAGCCAGAGTAAGTCCTCGTTGTTTAAAGCCGCGCCATTCTGCAGCTGTCATTACGGTTACTGATATAAATGGCTCTTTTATAGGGTTAGTTGAAAGAAACCTTGAGAGAACATTAACCTGAGAACTATCACATCTTCCTCTTCACATTTATTCTGTCTGGAGAGTAGAGAGTTAAATTTTCTACAGAAACCTGAGCATATCCTACATCTAAGACTGGTAGTTGGACCGTGCCAGAACCTACAAAACAAATTTCCATGCAGACTTATCTAGGATGGGTGGGTGGGAACAAAAGTGCTTGGGTTTTTATTTAGCCAGTTCTACCTCATACAGCCCACCCTGGAGACCCTTCTCTTTTGATACCCTCCCTCCCCAAATGACAGAAGACGCGTCCGTGTTCTGTTTTCCTACCTGAGGTCCTCTCTTTCCAAATCCAGCTAGGTTTTGTGCAGCATGAATTGCTATTTGTCAGCCTTGGAGACTAGTGCTGGGGTACCCCCCAAGAGCTGGCAGAGCCTTCTGGCTTAAAGTTAGAGGGGAGCAGATGTTAGGGCCATGCTGACAGCCTAGGGAACCCCTAATAGAGCTGATTACACACACGAATTGGGACAAAGCTTGGGGCCAGGTCTGAGTTGGAACTTTATTCCTAATTGCTTGTGTGGCTAACATTTACAGATTTGCTATTTCATACATCTTAACTCCATTTTGGATAAATGGAGGGTTAGGGCTCTGATTCTAGACTGGAATTCCAGAGGCCTGAGTTGGGTATGAGATTGAGGTGGGCCAGTGGACAGCGGGTATGAAGCAAGGACCAGTCCTAAGCACCAACCAGTAAGAGGCAATATAGTCAGAACCAGACTGGATTAGCTGGAACACACTGGAACAGCAAGTAGGATCTGGGGCTGGGAGTGGGGCTGGTGGGTTGTGTGGGTTCTACTGGCTTTGCCTGGCTAGGGCTCCAGGCTGGTTTGTAACCAGGCTCAGTGAGGATGAGATGGGAGAATTGGTAGGTCTGGGCCTGCCAGTCACAAGTAGCAGTGAGAGCCCTTCCTTCATACAGGCTTTCTTTCCTGAATTCTTACCTTTGTCTGAATAAGATGAGTTACGAAGACAGAAATGAAGACCAAAAAAATCACCTAGTATGTTTCAACTTTTTGGCTGTTTAGAACTCTCTAGAGAAAGGTCTTTCTTCCACTGCCAACCAGGAATTTTTGTACTTCAAAATGTCTGAGCCCACCCCTGCATGTCCCCACCACTTGATTTTCCTGCCAGGAAATAACAGCTTTCTGCTTCCTTGAAGAGGATTAAGTCAATGTCTCACTGTGAGCTGAAGATAGAAGCTAAAGAGATGAGGCATGATCCTAAGAAAAAGAGCTTTAGCTTCTCTTGAAGAGAGGAAAGATGTAGGTGGCTATCTGCACATGTGGTGACCTACCATGCCGTTGGGGTGACAAACCATTCAGTTTGCTTTAGACCGAGGGATTTGCCAGGACAAGAGGCTTTCAGTATTAATACTGGGCCAGTCACTGGATTTATGCCCTAAAAGATGACAGAGTTTTTAAAGGCTTAGCATATGGATGCAAAGGAACAGAATACCTGGTAATGTGGCTGTATAGGGTATACATTGTCAAGTAACAACTTGTATTAGTTTTCTGTTGCTACATGACAAATAACTGCAAATTTAGTGGCTTAAATCAGCACACGTTTATTATCTCACAGTTTCTCTGGTTTAGGAGTCTGGGTATGGCTCAGCTGGTCCTCTGCTCAGGGTTGAACAAGGCGATAATCAAGGTATCAGTTGGGCTGCGTTTTCATATAAAGGCTTGTATGGGGGAAATATGCTTCCACATTCATTCAGGTTGTTGGCAGAACTAATTTCCTTGCATCTATAGAACTCCTGATGACTTCCTTCTTTAATAACAGAGAGTCACTGGCCTCAGAGAGGACCCAGTTCCTCTCTTAGGCCATTGATTAAATTAGGGTCACCCAGGACAATCTCTCTTTTGATTAACTCAGAATCAACAGACCTTATTTATATCTGCGGAATCCCTTCGTCTTTGCCATATTCTGTTGGCCAGAAGCAAGTCACAGGTCCTGTCCACACTTAAGGGGAGGGGATGGTGCAGAATGTGAACACCTGCAATTTGGAATCATGGGGGAGCCATCCTACAAATCTTTGTCATATAATTCATCTTAAAACATACTGGCATAAACTTTTTTTTTAAATGTTATTTCCTCATGATTCCATGGGCCAGTAATTTGGAATTTGGGCTGGGTTTAGCTGAGCAATTCTTTTTTTTTTTTTAAGATTTATTTATTTATTTTAGAGAGGGAAAGAGAGAGAGGGGGACCGGGGGCGAGAGGGAGACAGCAGAAAGAGAAAATCTCCAGCAGACTCCCTGCTGAGCATGGAACCTGATGTGGGGCTCAATCCCATGACCCTGAGATCATGACCTGAGCCGAAATGAAGAGTCAGGTGCTTAACCCACTGAGTTACCCAGGTGCCCCTAGCTGGGCAGTTCTGCTGTCATACCTGGGGTCAATCATGTGATTACAGACAGCTGACAGATTGGCCGGGAGCATATTAGTCTAGGAGGTCTCAACTGAGACAGCTTGATGTGGCTCCATGTGGTCTCATCCTGCAGTGGAAAGACCTGCAGTAGCAGTCCAACAGTAGCCAGAGAGAACAAGCCCTAGTGTGCAAGTTATTTTCTAGCTTGCATCATGTTTTCCAATATCCCACTGGCCAAAGCAAGTCATCTGGCAAAATCCTGAGTCACTGTGGAAGGGAACTATACAAGGGCCTGAACAGAGGGAGATGGGATTCATTAGGGGTCATTACTGTAACAATCTACCACAATAGCATTGGGAGATGCAATCAAAAATCCTCTTGCTCAGCTGTGGAAGAAGGGCCAATAATTCCCCGTCTCAAGTGGAACAGGAAGACTGTGCAGCCCACATGGCAATAGCAGCTACAAAGTCCTCAAGAAGAGAGGCCTGTCCCCAAGTTTTCTGGATGGTCTGAGTTTTATGGGTTTTATAAATGGCCCTAGGTAGAGAGAGGGAGGAACTTTCTTAATAACAACTGGCATTGGACCTCTCAGTACATTGGCAAGTGCAGATTTGGAAGTGGCTTTAGTTTGGCTTAGGAAAAGAAAAGCATAAGAGGCATGAGCAGTAACTTGATGCTAACTGTATTTTTACTGGGAGCTTTATAATTTGAAATCGTAACACCTTGTTGCAAATATCACATCATGATCATCCTTGGAAAAGCCCTTGTTAGCCTTTTCCTTACAGCTCCATTACTCAAACTGGATAAATCCCAGCATAGACAAGAAACTTTTATGCCAATACCCAAACTCCTAATAACTGCAGTCATAAAGGCCACTGAAATATCTGCCTCATAGGCTAAACAGAATGAAAGCACAGAATTTTAAATGAGAAATTATGAGCAAAAATAACAAAAACTTTGGGATTTCACGTACATCCTGAATAAATGAGGGAGAGGAGAAAGTAGATGAGAGAAGAAAGTGGGAGAAAGAAGCATGGCGCTCTTCTTCCGTTTCAATTTTTACCTGGATTCAAGAATAATTTTTTTAAACATTAAGTAAAATTAGGTGGTGTATTGCCTTAAACCAATTTGGCCTTTCATGTAGTTCTGTGGTGTTGGGCGAGTTTCCCATGACTGGAGTTTATGAGAGCCATAGATTTCCTCCACAACCTTTCTACTGGGTAGTATGCTACAGCTAAAGGAATCTCAGTGGAATGCTTCTATACATAAAAGCATGTGTTAGCAAACAGGCACTTGAAAAGTCATACCTGTGCCTTAGGCTAAGAAAAAAGACTATAGCCTCTTGCATGGCTGAAAGCTCCGATATTCTGACATTAGGATTTTATTCTTTTTAGCCTAAAGCTCGATTGGATGGTCTTCCATTGGATCATGCAACAGACTTAGCTGTACTTCCCTTAAGTGTTGGCACACAGGACCTGATGGAATCCTAGAGTTGGGGTGTTACTCTGAGGATAGCAGGGCATGGACTTGCCTGATTCTGACACCATACATCTTGAGCACCATGTGCCCATGAAAATCTGTTTCTTATAAGTGTAATATGTGTGAATCTTCCTACAATTTTTCTATAAGGTCATGTTATTCCAAGATGAATTTTTTACTTTTTATGTCCCCAACTTTTTAAGATTTTATTTATTTATTTGAGAGATTGAGAGTGAGAGGGAGCGTGAGAAGGGAGAAGGTCAGAGGAAGAAGCAGACTCCCTGTGGAGTTGAGAGTCCGATGTGAGACTCAATTCTGGTATTCCAGGATCATGAACTGAGCCGAAGGCAGTTGCTTAACCAACTGAGCCACCCAGGCGCCCTGTCCCCAACTTTTTATTATGAAAGTTTTCAACCATATGGAAAGTTGAAAAAGTATTACTTCTCATATACTCCCCACCTAACAATTGCTTAAATTCTGCTATATTTACTCTTTTTCTATAAATTCATATATTTTACTGTATCTTTTAAAAATATACAATGATACGTTATTTATTTATTTATTTTTTTTTTGAGAGAGAGAGAGAAAGCATGCGCATATGCCTGTGTGGGGGGGTAGGGAGGAGCAGAGGGAGAGGGAGAGAGAATCCCAAGCAGACTCCATGCCCAGCATGGAGCCCCACATGTGGCTCAATCTCATGATCCTGAGATTATGCCCTGAGCTGCAATCGAGAGTTGAACGTTTAACCTACTTAGCCACCCAGGTGCTCCAATACTTCATTCTTAAATAGGCCACATGAAGCTCTGAAAAATA
Source organism: Nasua narica (assembly GCA_028533885.1). Lineage (NCBI taxonomy): Eukaryota > Metazoa > Chordata > Mammalia > Carnivora > Procyonidae > Nasua > Nasua narica. Next base: position 111,351,639 of record CM052799.1, read on the forward strand.
TTTCTATCATCGAAACATATTAAAATCCTCTAATTTTGATTCTGAAAGTCTTATAAAAACTTTGGAAAGAAAGAAGAGCTTAAAGAAGAAAAGGAAAAGCAGAAATACCATCACCCAGAGAAAGCTCTACTCACATTCTACTCTTTAATTCTAATCTTTTTTTTTTAGATTTTATTTATTTATTTATTTGACAGAGAGACTGAGAGAGAATGAGCACAAGCAGGGTGAGAGGCAGAGGGAGGGGGAGAAGCAGACTACTCGCTGAGGAGAGAGCCTGACATGCGGCTGGATCCCAAGACCCTGGGATCATGACCTGAGCCAAAGGCAGATGCCCAATGGACTGTTACCCAGGTGCCCCAATCTTCTTTTTGAAATACATATTTCTTAAAGCTGATTTTTAGGCAAAACATCAGCATTTCCTAAGATGTATTTCATGAGATGTTAAAAGGAATTCTGTGACAAAAAGAGTTCACTTGTTCACTGAATTTTACATATGTACGTTTTATAGCTTTCCATGTGATTTCAATGTGCTGCCTTACGCCTGTGCTTATCAAAATGCAGTGTCCATAAAAATCATGCAGGGACTTGTTAAAATGCAGATTCTGATCAACGGGGACCAAGAATCCCACATTTCTAGCCTCTTCCTAGTTGATGCTGAAGCTTCTGGTCTAAGGACTCTCTTTGGAGTATGAAGACTTCACAGCACAAGAGAAGGGTGATGGAATAGGGTAGCAGATGTGGTGTAAGTTTGGAAGGCTCTCTCTAAATGACTACTGTACCTACTCGAGGTCTACTGCTTTAAAAGTCTCAGGTTATAAGTTTAGTATAATAATAAAAACAACCACCTTTTATTGAGTAATCCCTACTTCTGTGTGCTCTGGATACATTATCCCACTTAAACCTCGAAATACCCCTAGGAGTAGCGTAGCAGTTTTGTTGATGTCCCATCCCACGCCCCCTTCCTCCATGTCTACATCCACCGAAGACCATGGTGGGCGGTTCCCAAGAACCTGCTTACCTTTAGCACCTGTGTTGCTCTGCTGCTGAGCCACAGGATCAGGGAAGCCTGGAATGCCAGCCACTGTCCGATCATGGTTTATTTCACATACGCTATTTAAATACAAGAATGTTCATAAAAGTTTTATTAATAATAGCTTCAAGATGTAAACAGCCCCAAAAAATCCAATAATAGAAGAATGAATAGAGTACAGTTTATCTATACAGTGGAAAGCCACCGAGCATTAAAAAGATACTGAACTACACACTGCAGTATGGATGAATCTCACAGATACCATGTCAAGCCAAAGAAGCCCAACAAATTACGAGAAGTTCAAGCACAGAAAAGCTAGTTAACAGGGATATAAGTCAGTATAGTGATGAGTTGGGAGATGAGTGAGGAGTGTTAAAGGGGAAAGGCATGTACCAGGGTGCTGGAAATGTTCCATATCATGAGCTAAGGACTGCTTTTGTGTACATATGTAAATATTTCTCAAGCAGTACTCTTTCTTACTTGTGTGTTTCCTGGACTTCATTGTATTTTTTATTTCACACTAAAGAACCCCCAGAAACCAAAACCAAAACCAACCAAACAAAAAGTACAGACCATGGCGGCTAAACATGGCTCTCTGGCAGCTTTGCTAAATAAGCAGTGCCCCCAGTGCAGGGGTTCTGCCAACCGCGGCAGCTTTACTGGATTTGAGCAGTCCAGCTCCCGCCACTAGGTGCCAGCTAGTGATCTGGTGAACACCTTCTTTTCTTTTTTCTTTTTTAACTTTCTTTTTTAATTCCGGTTAGTTCACATACAGTGTGATACTAGTTTTAGGTGTACAATATAGTGATTCAGCACTTGCATACATCACCTGGTGCTCAACACAGGTGCCCTCCTTAATCCCCATCACCTATTTCACCCCTCCCCCATCTACCTCCCCTTGGTAACCATCAGTTTGTTCTCTATAGTTAAGGGTCTGTTTCTTGGTTTGCCCCCCCCCCCATTTCCCCTTTGCTCATTTGTTTTGTTTCTAAAATTCCACATATGAGTGAAATCATATGGTATTTGTCTTTCTCTGATTGACTTATTTCACTTAGCACTATAACTGGCTAGCTCCATCCATGCCATTGCCAATGGCAAGATTCCACTGTTTTTTATGGTTGAGTAATATTCCATTATTATAGGTATAGGTCACTGCTTTTTTTCATTTTGGTCAAACTTTTTATTTAGTATTCTGTAGTTGCTTAACACCCACTTAAGTGGTCTTATGAGAGGAGGGAAAAGAGGAGCTGTTTGCAGATTCCCAAGGAAATGTCAGAAAGGCAAAATATGGCCAACATTATCCATTTGCTTTTTTTGGATTACTGGGTGAATAGCACTTTCCTGATATAAGCATCTGATCTCAGATCTTTCGTACGGAGAACATTGACGTCTCGGTTTGAAGACATTCTGAAATCCCAGCCATCCTCTAATAGCTAGCTTGTTTGTATAGGCAGGAGGATTCATCTCACCATTTTAGATGGCTGAATGTTTGTGGAAGGTCTTGGAATTGCTTGCCTCATTTACCCAGAAAAATCAGATACAGGAAGTCGCCTTTAGGGACACTTTCACTTTATATACCATGTCTTCTTTATCCATTCGTCATCGATGGACACTTACGCTGCTTCCATCATTTGGCTATTGTAAATAATGCTGCTATAAACATAGGGGGGGATGTATCCCTTTGAATTAGGAACACATTCTTTTCAATTCCCAGCAGATAAGAAGTTGACAAGCAGCTTTGTTTTTCATCAGAAGGACAGCAGGGCACATTCGTTTTCTTGTCCCAGGGTTATGTTGACTTCCTGCTCTCTTTAATAAAATACAACCCAAAGGGGTGTTAATATTTTGACATTCACAGAACATAGTAGTACTCCACTGTATTGATCACATCAGGTTAACTTGGGGAGCAGTGAGTGGTGAGTTCTCTGGATGCCTGGGTAAGACACATGTGGGCCAGATGGTGTGAGAAACACCTTACCAAAATCCAGGGCACAATTCTGTAAAGTTTTTAGATCCAATTATCTGATGCATGCCTGAACATCCCCACTAAACAAAAAAACAAAAAAAAAAGAACAAATGACTGCATCTACATTAAGAAAGAGGAGCAGCCTTATCACAGCCTCTCGGAGAGACAAGCACCAGCAGAGGTCTGAGGCCCAGGTTAGTGGGTCCCCTTCTTCAAGCTTCTAGGTTTTAAAAACCCCATCTTCCCTTTGTTTTTCCAGCTCAGGGGTGGCAGCTGCTTCCCTGCACTCACCATCTCTAGGGTATATCGGTATTACCATCTGGCCTTTTCAGTCCTCCAGTGACAGTTTGGTCCATCCTTATGTTAAATGATGTCTATTCAAATGACCAGTGTGGTTCCTTCTTTTATCAGTCAGGGTTCAAAACCAATAAGAGGTAATATATTCGGAGATTTCTTGCAAAGAATTACCTTATGCACTTGCGGGGCCTGGCAAGGCAAGGCTGAAATCTGTAGGGCGGGCCATTAGGAATGGGGGGACTGGGGCTCTTGAGTGTGAACTCTTCTCTCTGCAAGCAGAATTTCTTCTTCTTCAGGAAAGCCTCAGTTCTGCTCTTAAGGCCTTTCAATGGGTAGACTCAGGCCCACTCAGAGTATCCAGGATAATTTCCCTTACTGAAAGTCAAATGATTATGAACTTGAATGACCTCTATAAAATACCTTCACAGCCACATCTGGATGAAGGTTTGTTCAAAGGACTGGGGACTGACCAGCTGTGTCGACGCTAGCCCCGTTAGACAATCACAGCCTACTTCTAACTTCCCCCAGATCTGTGACAGACGGCCACGGAGGGCTTCTCAAGAGTCCACGCATCTCTGCTGCTTTGCCCAAGGGCTGTCTCAGGCTACAAGAGTTGTGTTGCATGCGATACCTGGGAAGCAGGGTCGTGCAGCCTGTTCACAAACGCTCTCGGTGCTTCCCCTTCCCTGCCTCACTTTTCCCTCTCCTCCACTTGGGCTTTCTGGGGCCTCCCCAGCAAATTACTTGCATCTCAGTCCTCAGTTCTCAGGCCTGCCACTGACAAAACACCGAGAATGACAAGCATCGTTGTCAGCTCCGTTCTATGCCTTCTTTTCCTTCAAAACAGCCAAAATAAAACCCTAAAAGTGTATTGAATCAGTAATCCCGCCTTAACCTCACTTAGTCTTCTCCAGTGGATTCTTAACACTTAGGATAAAAGTCAAACTCCTAACTAAGACTAAGACTTAAAAATTCTAGCTGGCCTGACGTTGCTGTGAGGCCACCTGTTGCTGTGTCCTCACTTGCTTTCGGCTACGCTGGCCTGCTGCTGTTTCACGACACCAGAGTCGTCCCTGCCTCACGCTTTGCCCTCACTGTCCCTACTGCTGGAAACACTTCCACTTACGCTCTTCCCCGGAAGATTCCTTTCACCAACCAGATGTCTCCGAAATGCCGCTTCCTTAGAGAGACCTTCCTTTATCATCCTAACATAATACTCTCTCTTCTAAGCCTGGTAAACTCATTATCCCCCCATCCCCACTCCACCGCCACCAGTTTTCTTTTAGGACTTTCTCCCATCTGAAATTCTTTTCTTCTTTTACTTCTTTATTACCTGTCTCCTTTCCTTCTGCGGGCAAGCACTGGCCCGTGTAGTTCGCCAGTTATCCTCAGCACTCAGAGTAGTGCCCACAGCATCCTAGACCCTTGTTAAAATACTTGGTGACTAAATCAATAATTATAAAAACACACATAGTTTCAAAACCTGAAAATCACTTCAGACCATGTCTGTGATTCATCGTAGGGATGACTAAGGTGGAGTAAATGTGAATTTTCCAAGCCTTCGAGTAGAGGTCAGGGTGTTAGAATAGTTACCCATCTGGATGAGATGACCCTCATTAACAGTAAATAACAATGAAAAATCTCTGTGGTTTGGGTGGGAGTGAACAAAGGATTGGTAGATGATAGGCAGAGAGTGCTAAAATATAAAATTGAGGCATTAATTGTTTTGGGTGTTTTTTTTTTTTTTTAGGATTCTCAAAAATCCCCTCCAGATTTTTTATTGTGTTGTTAATTCTAAAGGCACTCCATAATCCTATTGTTCATTTCTTACCATGTTTAGATGTTACAGATTTTCTTACCATGTTTCCCGCAATACTTTAAAATACAGCACAGGGATTCACAGAAAGTAAGCACTCAATAAATGTTTGTGTAGTAAAAGGAACTGAGGTTTAGAATGATTGTGTTACTTGCCCAAAGGTTCTGGGTAAAATATTGACAGAGCTGGGATTTGACTCCAGAGTCCACTCTCTTAATTATTAAACAATGCTGCCTTTGTCTATGGACTGTTTTAATAAATAGACTTAAGTTTTCCTGCAGAGTTACAACTGTATATGCTTTTAAAATTCCTCCAAATACTTTTAGGATAAGACTCAAGAATCGAGCAGATCATTAGTACTTTTGTAAATGCAATGGAGAAAGTAGGAAAGGTCAATGAGGCATTTGAACCTGGGCTAGAGTTGTAGCCTGACGGTATGGGAGGAGTGAGAGGAAGCACAGCAGTTTGCAGGCCTGTTCTAGCTGGATGTACTCCCTCAACGTCATGAGGTCAGCTCTAATTACCCGCGGGGGGCGGAGGGGGGGACTCTGTCCCTTTCTCGTTAGCCATTATTTAGACTTCGTTTGTGTCATTTCATCTCTTGGTCCTCTGCGCCATAAAATGGAACAAAATAGCAGCTGCTCTGATCTGCCATGAGATGGCAGATGTTTTCGGCTCTTTGGAGAAGGGTGAATTACTAGATGGCATTACCCTGCTCTTCTGTAGGCTTGCCTGGGCAATATCTCTCATGCATCCCAGGCACACACTGATGGATGAACATCCTCAAGTGGTGAATGAAATAGCAGCATGGTCTGTGGGGAAAACCCCCACACATACATTCCACATCATCTGAGGCCCCAGTTTTTCCCTGATCTGACTCCTTCTACCAAATTGAGGAGACCTATTTTACCAGAGAAAATGCATGGTGGGTCTGGTGCATGGTCTCTGGAATTAGCAAGGCCAAAGCAATCTTGAAGTAATTCCGAAGCAATTTTTGGCCCTGGGTACACACTTTATGTTTGCAGAGCCCTTTACAATTTGCACAGCACTTTTACTTATTGACTTATGTATTCTTTACTACAAGTCCTACCCTCCACAGGAAAATCAGAAGCTTAGCTCCTAATGGATATTCAATTAACATTATCTGTCTTTAATTCCTCCAAATGTTCATTCCTAACTACAAATCTCTGGAGAGATCAAACAAGGTTAAAAAAAAAAAATCTATCCAGCTTGCTTAAAGTTTACTGATGTTGGTGCCATTTGTGAAGGAGATAAATTAATGGTCCCTTGGCTTGTGTCTGCCTCAAGTTGGACACAGGTTGAGTAGCGCGTATCATTTCTCATAGGAGGTTGTTCACAGTTCATCATGTGCTTGTTTTAGATAGGAAAAAGCTCTTTGAGGCCCTCAGGCACCCTGGGCACCTCAAAATAAAAAGAGTAGCCAAGATAAAAATTATGTTGAAGAAGTTCGCTTTCGTGTTGAGGCTCTCAATCATGGTAACTATCCAGACTCAGGTAAGGTTCAGTTATTTATTCCTCTGCCAGCGTGATGAGAGAAACTCTCAGGCTGCGTGACTTTACTTTCCCCTTGGACCCTCCATGCTCATCTGTATCTCGCTTTTGATAGTAATGGCTGCATTTGTGCCGAACAGCATTTTGGCTTCCAATAAATACAAAACGGCTGGGATACATTTACATTCTTTCTTTTTCTTTTTCCTAATGAAAAATGAATGTTTGGTTCTCTATTGCATTGCTATTATTTATGATCATTAATATTTGGTCTGATGTGCATCCATGTCTTCATGTGTAAAAATCACAAGGGTCAGAGTAACAGAAAAAAAAGAATACTTATCATGTAAGCTTTTCACGTAGTATCATTTCAGAGCTGTTATCCTGACCATTTTGTTTGTAATAAAACTTTCCTTTTAGAAACCACTGCATTTGTTGTAGCTTTCTCTGACCAATAAAAGTGTCAAAGATGATGCTTCTCTCTTCTGTACGTCTCTTTAACTTCTGAAAAAGCAAAGTGTTTACTGTGCTTACTAATATGTTATGTGCAAGTACATTTTAAAAATGAAATCAGTGAAATAGATCCCACTACTTACAGCAATAGAAAAAAGAGTGAAGATTGGCGTAAGTGAACAAGAAATACCATGACTTCATCAGAATTCAGGTTCCTGAATACAATGGGCTGCTTTTCCAGGTGTTAGAAAGCTGTCACGATAGAAATCTGTCATGACAGCATTTGACAACCATTTAACAGTTCTTATACTAGAACTCAGTGTGAATATGAAGACAACAGGCTTCAGAATTTTTTCAAGCACAGGAAGGTAATGTATATCTTCTAGAATGCAGAGTTATCTCCAAATAACCAACTTCGTGAAAAGAATAAAGCAATAACCAGAGATACCTGGGTGGCTCAGTCCATCAAGCATCCTACTCTTGGTTTCAGCTCAGGCTGTGATCTCATGGGTTGTGGGGTTGAGCCCCACCTGGAGCCCTTTGTAGAGCTCCATTCTCAGGGGGCAGTCTGCTTGAAAGAGTTTCTTCCTCTGCTCCTCCCCCCACTCACTCAGGGGCTCTCTCTCAAATAAATACATCTTCTAAAAAGGAATAGAGCAATCATTATCTACTAGGAAAGCAAGAAGTCTGAAAAAAAAAAAAAACCAGGAGTATAATGCCAATGTGTATGGTAGCTAGCCACCAAGATGACCCCAGTAATACCTGCCTCCTGGTATTCATGCATGAATACTCTTTTCTCACACTGAATAGGGCTGACTGATATCATCGAGAAAGTATTGTGATGATTGTTTATGATTTCCAAGTCTCGGTCATAAAAGACAAGTGGCTTCTACTTTGCCCTCTCTCTTGGACCATTCACTCTAGGGGAAGGCAGATGCCATGTTGTCAAGTCACTCAAGCAGTCCTACAGTATGAGGATTTTTCATGGCAGCATGTGTGTGGTTATGGGTAGCTGGGGGTAACCCAAGTGTCAGTCTTTGGAAAAGTAATGGGTGAAGTGTGGTGATTACGTAAAATTAAACACCATGATTAAACTCAAGAGATTAAACCTAGATACATCAACATAGCTGGTTATTAAAAATAGTGCTTTGTCAGAAATCTCACCCATGCAAATAATTCCTCAAACAACAGTACACATTTTGTAAGAAAACGTTCCAATATAAAAGATAGACAAAAATACATTAAAATACTGACCTATGGCAGGGAGGAGAAATAAATAGGCTGTGGAGATAAAAACAAATAAATGAATTAAACAAGAGAGAGAATATTAAATTCCAGTTTAACATACAGTGTAGTATTAGTTTCAAGTGTACAACTAAGTGATTCAGTACTTTCATATAATACCCAGTGCTCATCACAAGTGCACTCCTTCATCCCCATCACCTATTTCATCCATCCCCCAACCACCTCTCCTCTGATAACCGTAAGTTTGTTCTCTAGAGTTAAGTTTCTTGATTTGCCTCTGTCTCTCTATTTTTCCTCAATGATCTTTTGTTTCTTAAATTCCACATATGAGTGAAAGCATATGGTATTTGTCTTTCTCTGACATTTCTGTTAGCATAATACTCTCTAGCTCCATCTATGTTGTTGCAAATGGCAACAGTTGATTCTTTTTTTTAGAATGTATTTAATTTATTTTATTATTTTATTTTAATTTATTTATTCATCAGAGACAGAGAGAGAGCGAGGCAGAAGCAGAAGGAGAAGCAGGCTCCTCAGGGAGCAGGGAGACCCATGTGGGACTCAATCCCAGGATTCCGGGATCATGACCTGAGCTGAAGGCAGACGCCATACATACTCTGAGCCACCCAGGTGCCCAAGAGTTCATTTTTTTCTATGGATGAGTAATATTCCATTATATATATACACCACTACTTCTTTATCCATTCATTAGTCGATGGACATTTTGGCTTTTTCCAAAATTTGACTATTGTTGTTAAAGCTGCTCTAAACTTTGGGATGCATGTATCCTTTCAAATTAGTATTTTTGTATCTTTTGGGTAAATACCTAGTAGTGCAATTGTTGAATCATAAGGTAGTTCTATTTTTAACTTTTTGAGGAACCTCCATACTGTTTTCCAGAATGGCTGCACCAGTTTGCATTCCCACCCACAGTGTTGCAGGGCTCCCCTTTCTCCACATCCTCGCTGACACCCACCTGTTGTTTCCTGTGTTGTTAATTTTAGCCATTCTGATTGATGTGAAGTGATACCTCTTTGTAATTCTGATTTGTATTTCCCTGATAATGAGTGATGATAATTATCTTTTCATGTGTCTGTTTAAATTCAAGTTCTATTATGTTGACTTATGTTCCCTCTAACCCTACTTTATTGAGGGTTTTTATCATGAATGTATGTTATACTTTGTCAGATGTTTTTTCTACATCTATTGAAAGGATCATATAGTTCTTATGCTTTCTTTTATTAATGTGGTGTATCATGTTGATTGACTTGTGAATATTGGGCCACCCTTAGAGCCCAGGAATAAATCCCACTTGATCATGGTGAATGATTCTTTTAATGTGCTTTGGACTTGGTTTGCTAGTATTTTATTGAGAATTTTTGTATCCATGTTTATCAGGGATATCAGCCTGTAGTACTCTTTTTTAGTGGAGTCTTTGGTTTTGGTATCAGGGTAATGCTGGCCTTATGGATGAATTTGGAAGTTTTCATTTCTATTTTTTAGAATGGTTTAAGAAGAATAGGTATTAACTCTTCTTTAAATGTTTGGTAGAATTCACCTGTGAAGGTGACTCTTCTTTGTTGGGCCCTGGACTCTTGTTTGTTGGGAGATTTCTGATTATAGATTCAATTTCTTTGGTGGTTATCAGTCTGTTCATGCTTTCTATTTCTTCTTGTTTCAGTTTTGGAAGTTTATATGTTTTAGGAGTTTATCCATCTCTCCCAGGTTGTCCAATTTATTGGCATATAATTTTTCATAATATTCTCTTATAATTTGTATTTCTGTGGTGTAGTTATTTCTCCTCTCTCATTTGTGATTTTATTTATTTGGGTCCTCTTTTTTTAATAGGTCTGGGTAGGGGTTTATCAATTTTATTAATTTTTTCAAAGGATTAGCCCTTGTTTTATCTGTTCTATTCTATTGTTTTTTGGTTTCTATATCATTTATTTCTACTCTAATTTTTATTATTTCTTTCCTTCTGCTGGCTTTAGACTTTGTTGTTCTTTTTTTTTTTTTTTTTTTTTAGCTTTTTTAGGTGTAAGTTTAAGCTGTTTATTTGAGGTTCTTCTTGTTTCTGGAGGTAAGGCTGTATTGCTATAACCTTCCCTCCTGGAACAGCTTTTACTGCGCCCAGAGGTTTTGAACAGTTGTGTTTTCATTTTCATTTGTTTCCATGTATTTTTTAATTTTTTCTTTGGTTTCCTGGTTGACTTATTCATTCTTCGGTAGTATATTGTTTAACCTCCATGTATTTATGGTCTTTCCAAATTTTTTCTTGTATTGACTTTGTTTCATAGCATTGTGATCAGAAAATATGGATGGTATGATTTCAGTCTTATTGTACTTGTTGAGGTCTGGTTTGTGACCTAGTATGTGATCTATTCTGGAGACTGTCCCATGTGCACTTGAAAAGAATATGTATTCTGCTTTAGGATGGAATGTTCTGAATTTATCTGGTAAGTCCATCTGGTCCAGTATGTCATTCAAAGCCATTGTTTCCTTGTTGATTTTCTGCTTAGATGGTCCATTGATATAAGTGTGGTGTTAAAGTCCCCTACTATCATTGTATGATTATCAATGAGTTCTTTTATGTTGGTTATTAATTGTTTTATATATTTAGGTGCTCCCATGTTGGGTGTATAAATATTTATAATTGTTAGATCTTCTTGTTGGATTTTCCCCTTTATGGTGATATAGTGCCCTTCTTCATCTCTTTTTACAGTCTTTGGTTTAAAATCTAGTTTGTCAGTGCACCTGGGTGGCTCAGTCCGTTAAGTGTCTCCCTTCAGCTCAGGTCATGATCGCAGGGTTCTGGGATCAAACCAGGCTCCCTGCTCACCCGGGAGCCTGCTTCTCCCTCTGCCTGTCACTCCCCCTGCTTGTGCACTTGCTCTCTTTCTCTGTCAAATAAATTAATTAAAATATTTAAAAAATATAAAAACATACAATCTAGTTTGTCTGATAAAAGTTTTGCTCCTTCAGCTTTCTTTTGCTGTCCATGCGCATGATAAATATTCCTCTATCCCCTGACTTTTAATCTGCCGGTGTCTTTAGGTCTAAAATGAGTCTCTTGTAGGCGGCATATAGATGGGTCTTGTTTTTTAATCCATTCTGACACCCTGTGTCTTTTGATTGGAGCATTTAGTCCATTTATCTTAAGAGTAATTATTGATACATATGTATTTAATACCATTTTATTGTTTTGTCATTGTTTCTGGCAATTTTCTCTGCTCCTTTCTTATCCTTGTTATTTTTGGTTTTTCCTTCTACTCAGAGTCCTCTTTACTATTTCTTGCAGGGTTTGTTTCAGTGTCACAAACTCCTTTAGTTTTTGTTTGGGAAACTTTTTCTCTCTCCTTCTATTCTGAATGATAGCCTTGCTAGATGAAATATTCTTGGCTACAAATTTTCCCATTCAGCACATTGAATATATAATGCCAGTCTCTTCTGGCTTGCCAAGTTTCTGTGAAGAGATCTTCAGCTAGCCTTACGGGTCCCTTGTAAGTTAGGGACCTCTTTGGTCTTGCTGCTTTTAGGAATTTTTTTATCACTATATTTTGCAAATTTAATTACAATATGTCCTGGTGTTGGCCTGTTTTTGTTGAACTTGATGGGAGTTCTCTGTGCCTCCTGGATCTGGATGTCTGTTTTCCTCGCCAGATTTTGGAAGTTTTCAGCTATTATTTCCTCAAATAAATTTTCTGCTATCTCTTCTCTCTCTTCTTCTGAGACTTGTATAATATGAATGTTATTACATTTGATGGAGCCACTGGGTTCCCTCAGTCTATTCTTGTGTTTCATAATTCTCTCTTTTGTTCAGCTTCATTATTTCCCATTATTTTGCCTTCTGCATCCCTTATTCGTTCCTCTTCTTCCAGCCTTGTGCTCATTGCATCAAGCCTGTTTCCAGTCTCAGTTACTGTATTTTACATTTCTGATCCTTTAAAAATTCTTTTATCTCTGTGGTGAGGGTCTCCCTGAAGTCTTCCATTCTTTTCTCAAGCCCAGCAAATATCCTTATGATTATTGTTTTAAATTCTCTGCAGGCACGTTACTTCTATCTGTTTGCTAGCCATGGCCTTATCTTGTTGTCATTTGGGATGAGTTCCTCCATCTTGGCATTTTGTCTGAGTCTCGGTCTTCTCTGCGTTAGAAAAACCTGTTATGTTTCCTGCTCCTGAGAGTAATGGCTTTATGAAGAAGAGGTTAGATACTGTCCAGGGCCTGGTGCTTCAGGAAGCATCTCCAGTGTGTGCTGTGTGCACTCTGCTGCTGTATTTTGGCTTTTCTAGCCTTCAGGCCAATCATCTGCAGAGGCTCTCCTTGCCTGCAGTGGGCAGGGTTTGGTCCTTGGCCAGAGTGTGGCCAGTTTTAACTAAGTGTGCTCTGGTCTGCTTATTACATGAGACCTGATACCACCTCCACTAGAAATGAAGCCTTGCAAAACTTTCTGGTCAGGAGACATGGTGTGGGCAGGGTTTCTGCTGTTCTTCTGGGGGTGGGGGGCCACCACACTGGAGCTGAGGCAAGCTGAGGGCAGTTGCAGGTGGCTCTGTGCCTATGCTGAGGGGCAGGGAAGGGAAATGGTGCCAGCCAGCTCCTTTGTCCCGGGAGAGGCACCTCGGGGCCTCTCAGGAATGCATTCCAGGAGGAGTGAATCATCTCCCTTTGGTGTGCCCCAGGTTTTTCTCAGATCGCTGTTTCCTGCTGTCTGCCCTTGGGTCGTTTGCCTGTCTTCTCTGCTGGAGCAGGGCAGTGCCCTCAGGGCTCTATCCCAGCCAAGCCTGTGGACCTCTAAACCTCTAGTTTTTGAGCCCTGCTGCTTGCAAGAACTCACAAAACCTTGTGTGCTCCCGTGTGCCTCTCTCTCTCTCTCTCTCTCTCTCTCTCTTTCCTGCCTTTCTCTGAAACCACAGCTCCCTCCCCTCTGCAGCACCAGTGATCCCTTTCTCCCCCAAACTGTGTCTCCGTACTTCCTACCTGCCATTATGTGGCTTCTTTTCTCCCTTTAGTTGGGCAGTTTGTTCTGTCAGTCATCAGGTCGATTTCTTGGGTATTTAGGATGATTTGATAGTTATCTAGTTGATAACTGTGGGATGAGAGGAGCCTGGGGTTTTCTTACTGTGCTGCCATCTTAGCTCCCTTCTCCAAAAACTCAGACAAAAAAGAGAGGGCCATAGGAAACAGTGATTAAATAAAGAAGAGTTGCATCCAGTCACCCCTCAGACCAGTTTCAAAACAAAGAGGAAACTGGTAGAGCTGGGTTGTTCTAGACAGAAAAGTGGTTAATTAGCCTGGCAAGGGGAAGGTGACATAAGTCAAGAACTTCTGGATTTTCACTTCACTTTGGAGTCCCTGTGTCTTCATCTAGGGAATGCATTGTAATGTAGGTTTCTTAAAAAGGAAGAAGGGTTATGAAAAAGAGGCTCCAGAAATATGTCTTTATTTTAAAAGACATTTAAAAAGTACTCCTTCTGTTGTTTTTCACAAATCACCAAGTGTTTGCCTACTGAGTTATCTGGTGCAATTCTGAACAAAGTCCTTTGGGCAACCGTCCAGCAAATGAATAGTCAAATATCATGGGGAAAACTACTTGAATTTTAATTTTCCATGATCTTTCAAATGAGATTTTGACCTGATGTTTAAAAGTTCCATTATGACAGCTTTAACTATATTTTATATTTTTAAAAAGTGCCTAAGACTTAACTAAAGAAAAATTTAGAAATCCAATTCTTACTGCAGCACTTTAACATAAAAACAACTCATTTCTTTGGGTTCTCCTCTGCACTTTCTGGATTGGCCCAAAACATCCCACATATCAGAGCACAGATTTTGGGGGGAGAGGGTAGAGATGGCAACTTTTCAGTCCACTTTTCCCATAATCTGAACAATTGCTCTGCCTGGTGATAAGCCAAATGCAGAATATTAAAAAAAGTCAGACAAAAAAAAAAAAGTTAGACAATGCCTGCCTTCAGGGAAGTTACATACCCCTAAAAAGGGTAAAAATGACATCATGAAAAAAATCAGAGGCCTGTGCTAGGGGGCGCTGTTGATGCCTCACCCTCTATACCCACTGCCTGCCTCTGAGCTTCCCTGCAGCAGCAGTTGCGGTTCCCCACGTTGCAGCTTTGACTCATGGGCTTCTTGCTGCTTCTGTACCCTCTCTCTCTGACCCACAGCAGCTTGCTGAGCCTGTCTGCAGGGAAGTTCCAGAAATGCCCGGAATGTGGCACTGCCGGGGGCAAGGTTCAACCAATGAGAAATGGAAGCTTGCGGATAAGGACAGCAGCCTCCCCAGCCTTCAGGGGTCTAAGGAGGATCGGGCTGGCTTCAGTGGTAATTCCCTCTTTAATCTACTCTTGATTGACTTTGCCTGGCCCCGACTTGCTTCACCCCCCTCCTCCACATGTGCTTCCTGAGGGTGAGTTCTAGGTAAACCAGACTGCATGTGAGCACACAGCTGGCGGGGAAGCCGCTGCTGTCCGTGGCATCACCTGAGCACTGTGCAGAGTGAGAAGACCCGGGAACTTGAGCCAGAACCTGAAGTCATGAAATGGATAAAGGGGAGCCACAATGATTTTAAAGTGACCAGTCACCCGGAAGCCAAGGAAAGCTTTATCTAGTGAGATAAACACTGAATGTCCTTGTTGAAAAAGCCAGGGAGGTACAAAAATAGACAAAAGGAAACTATGTTTCAAGAAGTCAGGGAATTGGTAGGGGACTGGAAGGGGAGGGGGCTTCCCTTTCTCGATCTGGGTGCTGCTGAGCTCTGTAAAGTTCCTGAAAAAACATCGAGCTGCCTATTTATCACATTGGCACTTTCTGTAGGTATGTTTTATGTTAGTAAACAGTGTGGAGTAACTGTAGGTAGGTCAGATTAGGTGGAGGGGCTGGAAACCAGATGGCAGTAGGTCACAGAGCAGCTAGAATGTGAAAAAGGAAAAAAAGCAAAACACCCTGAAAAAGCATGACTCTATCACTTGTCTTTTGCTCTGTCACAAACCATCCCAGAACTTAGGGGCTTACGACAGTGACTGTTTCATTTGCTCATAATTCTGTGGGTCAGCCATTTGGGCTGGGCGTAGCTGGGCGGTCCTGCTGCTAGTT
Source organism: Nasua narica (assembly GCA_028533885.1). Lineage (NCBI taxonomy): Eukaryota > Metazoa > Chordata > Mammalia > Carnivora > Procyonidae > Nasua > Nasua narica. Next base: position 111,367,059 of record CM052799.1, read on the forward strand.
TCGTCGGCAGTTGGACTGTGCCAGGGTGACCTAGTAGGGCCTTGCACCCATGTCAGGTAGTTGGTGCTGGCTGTCATCTGGTCCTCTCTTTGGCTTGGTCTCTCCTCCTCACTTGGTGACAGCATTTAAGGAGGATTAGAGTGGAGGCTGCAGTTTCCCTGGGGCATAGGTTTGAAAGTTGTACAGTGTCATTGCTGCCGTGTTCTATTGGTCAAAGCAAGTCATAAGCCCAGCTCTGGTTTAACAGCAGGGAATGGTGGGGACCGTGGGGACCTAGACAGCACATGCCTCATCCTAAAAGGATGGCTCTTCAGCTCCAACAGGAATTGATGCCATGTGTCCCATTGTTCCTAGACATTCTGATTTTGCATAAAAGTCAGAAACCTAAAACGTCATGTGAAATCTCTCGTTTTATATTTAGCAACTAATTCACAATGTTAAACAACCCTATATGGTCCAAATAAATATGTCTGTGAGCCTTGAACTTATAACCTCTGCCAGATGATAGCAAGATTTAGAAAAATCGAGACCATCATCCTCCAAATAAAAGTGGAAACGAATTTAAGAAATCCACACTCTCTCTTTGGCCTGTGGGGCATCAGCCTACCACTTTTGGTTTATTTCTGTAGAGAGACCAACAGTGTAAGCATAATAGGAATTTGGAGAAAACCACGTCTTATTTCCTTCCCTTGGACACCTCTCTCTGCCCTCCCTCCAGCTTAGAACCTCCACTTGAAAATTACTATTAATTTTAGTTTTTTTAAATTGAAGTATAGTTGACATATAATATCCCATTACTTTCAGATATACATCATAGTGAGTCCACATTTTTACACATTATAAAATGATCCCCAAGGTAGTCTAGATACCATCTGGAAATCACTATCATTTTATGGCCTTCTGTAAGTGTGAAAGAAGTCCAGACCATGGGTGTGGGCGTGTGGAATGTTGTCTTCTCTATTCAAGATGGCCTGTCTCACTTTTGGAGAGTAGATGAAAGGCATATGCTGTAGCTTGATAGAAACACCTATTGTGTGCGAGGCATTGTGTTTTTACCTATGTTTCTCATTGATCTTCACAAGTGAGGCTTTATTGCCATGTTTGAAGACCTCAGAATTATTTGCTGGCAGAGTCCCATGGCTGGCAAGTAGCAGGGTGGAAATCTGGGGTGAGCTCTCTTGAATGCTGAAGCCCATGCTTTTCCCACTGGTATTTGCTGTTCAGTCCCACAGCTGTACCTCCTATACCTGGGGGTTTTACGTGAGCCCCCAGAGTCTTGAAGAGGGGGTCAAGGACAGTGTCAGGGCCATGACCATTCCTGAGCATGAAGCTCCAGAGCTATTGAATGAGCTGAAACGTGTAACGTGCTCAGAGGAGGTCCTAGCCAACAAAGTCACTCGCGGTAGCTCTTAGTGTTATTGGTGGTAGTATGGTGGTTTTCCCAGTCCCTACTCTGGTGTCCTCAAAGACTGACATGTATTCTATTTCACTTCCGTCACTTGCTGTTTTCTCCAGCTTGGTAATTCCCATACTTGCACCCAAATGTCTTTTATTTCTGGCACTTTCTTATTTTGAGAAGGGAAGTAACTCTGCACTCTCACTTCACTAGAGTGTGGGCTGCATTAAGGGCCACCTGGTCTTCGTCCACAGATGTGCACCAGCATCCCCACTCGCCTTGCTCAGTATGTGCTCACTGGAAGCGGTCTCAGTGTTTTAAAAGAAATTCACCAGCTCACTCTATCGTCACACACCACGGGGGACAGAGGCCTGGGAGGAGCATAGGATGCCGAGACTTTGAGGCTGACCTGTGTGGGGGCCAACGACCGGGGTGTGGGCTGGGGCTCCACAGACACACAGTTGTGTCTCAAGCTCAGACACGCAGCGCTCTGGCTCTCGAGACCCCGGTTTTCAAATAAAGGGATGCTGCTCATTTCACACTTTTAATTATTTAATTAATGAGTATTTACATTAAAAAAAAAAAGCAGTTAACGAATCAGGGACAGAGAGCATTGATTGTGAGGCAGAGAATGAATACATGGATCATTTCCGGCGCTTCACAGATGGAAGGTTCACAGGAGACCGAGGCTCCCGAGTCCCGAGTCCTCACTCTGAATACAAACCCGTCAGCCTGTCCGGACTTTTTTTTTTTTTTTAACACTTGAGTTACACATAGTCAACCAAGTGTGCCTAGGAGTGCTCAGCTGGGAGAAGCCTGCTTCAGCAGATAACATCTCTTTCCAGAACCAAAACCATGTGGTTTTACTCCCGAAAGGACTTGACCTTGTTCTTAAAATAAATCCATTGTAGAATGCTGGGCTCTGGGATAGGGAGACTTGAAAACCTTGTTAGGGAAGAGATTAGAACTCCTCCAGCTCTGGTTGAGGTACTCTTGTCTGGACATTCTCTGCTCTCTCTAGAGGAAGGACCAGTAGGCTTTTCTTTTTTTTCTTTTTTTTTTTTAAGATTCTATTTATTTATTTGACAGGGAGATCACAAGTAGGCAGAGAGGCAGGCAGAGAGAGAGAGGGGGAAGTGGGCTTTCTGCTCAGCGAGCACCCTGAGATCATGACCTGAGCTGAAGGCAGAGGCTTTAACCCACTGAGCCACCCAGGCGCCCCCAGTAGGCTTTTCTTAAAGATGGTGAATATTTTAGGATTTGCAGATCATTTGGTCACGAATCCATGTAAATGAATGGACATGACTGTGTTCAAATAAAACTTTATTTACAAAAATAGGAGGTCCAGCCTTGGTGTGCCAAGTGCTGTAGTAGAGACGAGGCTTAGGAGCCCAAGTTCTGTCCAGAATATCAAAATATTCTGAATGGATATTCCTTGCCAAATATTTGTTTTTTTGTGTTAGTGACATGTGTTCCAACTGTAATACTTTGTTATGAAGTTTTAGAGTGGTTTAGGGAAATACCAGTACCTTAGGCCCAGACTATTTTTTGTAAAGAATCCAAGCAGATCTACATTAGGGGGGCATGATGTTCTATTTCCTAGTGTCTAGCAGAATTTGGGTGACACTCACTCACATACATTTATCAAGAATAAAGTGAACAATCATAGCTGCTTGGGGATAAGTAAGAGTAGTTAAGCCAGCACTTTGGTTGGATTGCCATCCTCGTCTTTGACTTTACAACTTCCAAATCATCAGTGTGACAGATTTTCATTTATCATATGTTTGATTACTGTTTTTAAGTTAAAAATTAACAATAGTATAAAGGAAAAATAAAATAACCTATAAGAAATTAAGTCATAAAACATTTGGTTCCTTTAGTGAACGCCTCCAATCTCAAGTCAAAGTTAATACTATCTCACATGTGAATTAAATGCCATTAGGAGTCATTTTATGGTACCTTCCCACCCCGCTAAGAATAATACGAATTCACGGACTTTCACCTGCAACTTTCTGAGAGATGCTGATGAATTCCTTTTCTAGTGCATTTCTAGATTCAAGATTCTCAAGGCCCATCCATTTTAAACCTCCAAACTGCCAGTAGTAATTGGCCTCAGAGGATCTTCCAGGGAAATAAAAATGTATTCCTAAGCACACTTAAAGTCCTTTAGCATTTGCTCGTTTTATATAAGAGAGAGTAGAGAGGGATGAGGAGACATCAAGGATCCTCTTTACCCCTGCTACAGAGGGTGACAGACATTAGAAAATGCTCAAGTGCCATATCAGATCAGGGAGGTTAGCAAGATGAGTGCCTCTGTTAAAAAATACTATTTTGTCAGTCACTTAAAAGGGTAAGTTAAATGGAAGATTTGTGGTAGAGGCCTCATTTTGTTTTTTTCTGAAACCCTTTGCTTGTCCTCTGAAATGGTTTACATAATAAGGAGGTGCTCTGCTTGGGGACAGAGGCTGAAGGAATAAGGGGAGAGGAGATGCAGGAAGAAGGCCAGGTTCCTCTCGGTGAGCGGACAGATCTGGTCTGCCTATAGGTTGGCATCTGCAGAAAGGCTTCTCTGCCTGCTGTTTTCATCTGGGAGACTATTCATTCATGATGTATTACAGCTTCGCAAGTTAGCACACAAGACATGAACTGCTCATGTTTTTGATGACCTAAGATGAAATTTTCTTCCAAAGGTGCTACTAAAAGAAAACCAATATTGTGTTTTACCATATGCCACTCAACTATCTAATGACCGCCTCTCCAAGCCTTAGAGTTGAGAATGAAGACCATCCCAAGGAAGGGCGAGTCACCGAGTGGACACTTGATACACAGCAAATGCCTGCACCAGACCTGCTCTGTCGAGTACCCTCCAACGACGAGGCTTGGACGATCTGAGTAGCTGGGAGTAGGTAGTCTCCTTTCTACCAGTCATTTTGTGTAATCACAGAACTTTTGCTTCTTGAAAATAAAAAGTATTAGATTATCAGAGTATGGGGTACAGCATTTATAGGCATTTTAGAAGATCACAGTCGATTTACAATGTGGAGCAGATTCATAATAGCTTTCCAAGGGGCTTTGAATCATTTTCATTTTGAAGTTGATATCAGATATTGCAATGTTAAAGATAAGTGATTTGAACTTCTATTATCAGGTAGTAGTGGTGTCAGAAAGATGGCTAATTAGGCCGTGCAGCACACCTCGTGTCCACACCCCATGTGACTTTTGCAGAATGCTGCCTGCCCTGTGTAAGCTGCTATTGCAAATAGGCAGATATTGCATGGAATCTTCCAGAAAATCCACCCAAGTAAAGGTGGTAGCCTCTCATCTTTGCAGAAGAACGTCTTGCCTTTGAGAAGACGCAGTAGAAAGGAAACTGGCCCCAGAAACCAACAGTAAGATTTCTTGCCTGAGACTCTGTAAGTTTGTCATTTCATTAGCGCTCTCCTCCACCTCATTTATTCACCCACCAAACAGTTACTGAGCACCTCCGCTGTTCCAGGTACTGTTCCAGGCTCTGAGGATACTCTATGAACAAAACATAGCAAAGTCCCTGCCCTGTGGAGCTTACATTCAAGCAGGGGGAGACAGATGAACACTTAAGTACCTGATATCACCGTGTTCGAGGCAGCTTAGAGATATCCTGCTTGAAATCTGTTTACTGCCTCTCCTCACTTGTGGACAATGATGACATCAAGGGGGAGGCCACGAAGGGACCACAACAATTTCACTAGTCCTGCCTCCCCTATCTCAAAGTTGGGTGAACTCGAGGGAGTCCTTCAACCAATCTGGGCCTCAGTTTCCTCATCTATAAAATGGGGAGAGGCTGGATTAAGTGATTTTTTTTCTTAAGGGGGGGATCTTTTAGGCTTTTATTTTTCATAGGAGAGCATTTTGCACAAAATCAAAAGCCAGTGTGTTCACTGTTGTACAGTGTAAAAAATATGTAAAAGTAAACTATATAAGAAATCCTTAGGTAGTCCATGTGCACACAACATTTTAAATGCCAATCTAAACTCCATAAATAGCAAATGCCTTATTTATAGCTGCTATAGAATGAAGTCATTTTATACCACCTTCAGTCATCTGAGAAATTATTTACTCCTAAAGCATAGTCCCACCTCATTTGTGACATGTTCTCTACTTGTGAAATCCTCTCCTGAGTGTGACACAATCTCCTATTCACCCAGATTACTGACTTTGTACTCCCGTTTAACCTTTTCCTAGCTCCATGAAAACAAGGATTAGATCCTCACTTTTTTTTGAAGAATGACTCCAAAGAGATCTGTCCAGGTAATCAATCTGTTCGTGTGTGAGCGGTGCGTCTACATCATGTTTTATGGGCACAGGCCTTTTGGGAACCCACATCAGCTCTTCAGGCTGTAAGAATAGGTCTGCTTAGAAACATTAGAGCTAGGGTGTACCAAAGGGTATGTTACTATTCAAAGAGGAAAAATGGGTTTGCAGAACAATTCATAGACTAGGACAATGTGAATTAATGAAGATCCTAACCTCTTTGGAAGCCTGGTGGAATGTCAATGCATATTTAATAATATATACAATAATACAAATTAAGTAGCGAGTATTTGGCAATCAATTTTTCTTTAAGAAGGTAACATAGTTGGGAGAGCTGAATGTCAAAGTTAGGTTTCTACTTAATTTGGTTAGGAGTTATGAAGGCTCTGGTTCGCTTAAAAGACAAATTGCATTCACTGGTTTGACTTTCAAATGGAGAAACTCCAATTTCAATCAATCCAGCAGCTAAGGATGATAGGAAATTTTCCAGGACTATAAGGAATCTTCTTTTCTTGTCTGGACCAGATCCCCACAGCTACCTTGGAGGCTTCTGAAGGCTGCGTGCTCTGCTTCTGTGTTTTATCAGATGCTGTGTAGTGAAATATCCCACACGTTTTCAAATTTGATCAGGTGGGCCCTATCAAAAGACTGTCTCTAGTCATTGCCTTTGGAGGCAAAGTTAAATCTCTGCCTCAATAACCAAATTTAATTCCTTCCTTTTGCTCTGTGGTGTTAAGATCTATAGAGTCGCTGTTATCAGAAGCACCTAACATGGGCTGCTACGTACATAACATCTACCCTGTCCTTTCAGTCACTGAAAAGGGATAAGGACTCCATCCTTGCTTGGGTAAACACTCCTACTTCAGGAACATTCCTGGGGCATTCCCCTGTCACCTTGAAGAACCGGGAAGCAGCATCACAAACTCTTCTAAGAATAAACAATGTCTCAAATTGTGTCTGTATGTACTAGGAAATGAGGGCAGGTCCAGCAGTCACCAGCTGCATAATGGGGACCAGAGAAGAATAAGGAGGTTTCAACAATTTCTGGCAATCTAGATCACAGGCGCAGGTAAATTCTTGTTAGCAAAGGAAGAGCATTTTGGTGTACACCATGGAATTTGTTGTTGCGCATATGCTACCAATAAGAATACAGTCCCTTTTTCACAGGGATAAGCAGGAGTTAGAAAGCCCACCTGATGTTCAGCGTCCTTCCATCTGTAGGACTGCAGCCCTGCCCAGCCAATCCAGCGGGTCCTGGGCGTGGACCCCAGGTGCACCAGGGCTGGCTGCGGCTGTGAGGGTCTCTCTAAAGTCTCTGTGTGCAGTGTACTTTTCAAGGTGGAAGTCCTTGAGCTGCAAACGAGTATCTCCCTTAAGTCCAAACCTCTGTGGGCACTATGGATTCTTTGGTTCCAACGGAAGGCAGGAGGCTTTCTTCAGACAGGAAGTAAAAGGGGAATTGCACTAAGAACCCACGGATCTTTTTCAGTTCTTCCTCAGCTCTAATGGGATCTTCCCTTGCTAAGATGGGCTTGGTTATAAAGTCTCTCAGTTGAATTAAATTGTGTACTTCATCATTGGGAAGGCACCGGAACACCTGATTAAAACACAGATAGGAAGAAACCAAGTTGTAAGTTTAAAAGAAAAGATATCCCCTTTATGAAAAATATGCATTCCAACGACAAAATCTTTGCTTTACGAAACACGTAGTAGTTTTATGCCACAGCACAGACCTGACTGAAGAGTTGCTTCTCTCATTTGCTACGAAGAGATGCCTAGATTTGCTTCCATCAAAAAAAAAAATCATAGAGCTTTCTATATGATCTACATGAGTCACTGACTTCAGGATAAAGTCAAGTTAGTGGTAGGGGAATTCCACTGATGTTAAGTCTACATTCAGGTTAGGATTTTGGATAATAATTCCCGGAATTTCACTGGAGGTTCTAGTCTAAGAGGAAATTTGTAGATTATATTATCTCTAACTTTTCATTTTCAAAAATGTTCATATCTATACCTTTAAAGGTATCAATTGTACACTTACTGTGCTAATTGAAAATGAGCTTCCCATATCAGAATACTTCCCTCCTAAATACTTCAACATGTATTAAGATATAGATGTGCTTATATAACCATGATAGCATTCTCACCTCAGAAATTCAATTCCAAGTCATTTAAGATATGGTCCATATGCAGATTTATCCTCTTGTTCCCCAAATGTTTTTATAGCTGCTATCCTGCACTGCGCCCTCCCCCCGCCCCCGCCCCGAGGATCCAAATGAGGCTGTGCTCTGCATTTTTAAAATTACATTTTAAAAGACTCCATGCACATGACCTATTTGACTGTGGCCTTGAGTCTTCAGTATGAAATAAGGCTATGTAGTCTGTCGTGTTTCATTAGGAATGATGAATTTCCCAGCTGGAAGGGGCTCCAGCAGTCATGAAGAACCACAACACGCTCTTACCCAATTTCTGCTAGATTGTCAGCGGATCTCAGCTCGAATATTCTCTAGGGCAGAAAGCTGGCTACATGAAGTAACTTGCTCCCCTGTTGCACAGCTCTTACCTCCTGTATAGTCTTTATCCCAACCGGGGGATAGAACTTAACCAAAAGATACACGTGGCCTCCCTGACATGTGGAGCTGGTTTTAAACCCCCTTTCCAAAATGGGAGCTGCCCAACAGAGAAGTATTTCATTATTAGTAAGTACCATCAAAAGGATGGATACCATTTACTATGCTATGTGCTAAATACATTTAAAAGCCTGCTCTTTAGTTTCATAACTACCCTAGTGGATACTCCTCCCGGTTTATAGGAGAAGAAACGAGAGCTCAGAAAGTCAGATCACTGCATGCAAAGTTCTATCACCAGCAACTGGGTGAGCTGGGTTGAACCCAGGTCTGACTCATTTTTGGATCCCATCTGCCTCTTTTCTCTTTGTCACTAGACACATCCAAAAGCTGGGTAAGCACCTTCTGAGGATGCTCATGATGGGATCTCAGAGTCAGATGAGAGATCAGAATACCACTAATGGCTCTTCTAAACCATAATCCATGATACTTTTTGACTCTGTTTTTTAAGGTCTACAAAGAGGTATTTTATTACAACTTAGAAACATACTGTTTTTTATACTCATTAAGAATACTCTGTTCCATTAATATGCAACAATAACGACGTGCTTTTGTGATGTGATTCAATTAAAAAAGGGGAAGGGTGATATGTAAACCTCACCTTATCATAAATTGTAGCATTTCGAGCTGCTGTGGCAACCCACACCTCCTTGAAGAATTTGTCACTCACTGGATCCTGAATGTTTTCACTTGGGTCAGAAAGATAGCCAAGAACAACCCTGAAATACAAGTACCCTCCAAAATGAATAATTGAGATAAAGCAGTTTGCTGCAGGCATAGTTTCTAATGGTAACGTAATTCAGGCACTCAACTACAGAAGTCCTTTTTTTTTTTTTTTTTTTAAAGAAAATCAGAGGAAGCCATTAAAACTCTGTGTGTATATAAAACCTTAGTTGCAAAACAAAACAAAACAAATCTAAGCTGTTATGGTGCTTGAAAGTTTTAACTATTGCATAGACAGAAACACCTGAATTTAGTTCCAAGAGAGTCCTTGGAATTTGGCCTAAGGGGATGAGAACCTCGGAGGACAGGGTTAGCATTCAAAACATGGAGCACCTGGGTAGCTCAGCTGGGCATCTGACTCTTGATTTTGGCTCAGGTCAAGATCTCAGGGTCCTGGGACCAAGTCCCGGTTAGGCTCCACGCTCAGTGGAGAGTCCCCTTGGGGATTCTTTTTTGCCTTTCCTTCTGTTCTCTCTCTCAAATAAATAAATCTTGTCACACACACACACACACACACACACACACACACACACACACACAAAACCCCATGTGCCAGCAAATGTGCCAAGTCCTTTCCAAGAACTGTCTCAGTAAATACTCAACAAAGTTATGAATAAGCAACTATTATCATCTCCAGTTTACAAATAAGGGAACTAAGGCACAGAGAGGGTAAGTAACTTGTTCCAGGTACCCAGCTGGTAAGCTACAGATCTGGGACTCCAGACCATTTGACTCCTAAACCTCTGATCTTAACCAGGATGAAATATCCTTTTCTCCTCCCTTCCTCCCTCCCTCTTTCCGTCCCTTCCTCCCTTCCTTCTTTTGAGCCAAGAACTATGCCAAACTCCAGGGCACAGAAACAGATACAAAAGACATGGAGCTTCTTTGGGTAGTTAAATTTAATGGGTAAAATCAATAATGAATAAATATTCATCCTTAAAAAGAATGAAGTATTGTGATAAATACTGGATGTGCTTTAAAAGTATGAGACGGGAGTAGTCAGGGAGCCTTCCCCCCACCCTTCCTGTTTGCCTCACCCCGCCTGTCATCTTTCAGCATTCCCCTTGATTCATGGCTCCCTCTTCTCCCATCTCCCCATTTTTCTTTCTCAGTCCTCAGAGATTTCGGCATTCTTCTTTTGCTCCCCCACTCATACCTCATATATGCTTTGTTTTTTCAGAACACCTGCAATACTTCATGCACTTTTTGTTTTTAACAGGCTTATGCCCCACATCTAGCAGGTTAGTTCTTTAAGAGAACATGACCTGGCTACTCTCAAATCCCCAGAGTGCCTGGCAGAAAGGAAACCACATACTAGATATTGTCTGACTTGATCATATATAAACAGTGGACTGGAAACAAATTCTTAAGCAAAGCAAGGTAAGTTTTAGAGATTGTATTTGAAAATGATAAAAAAAAAAAAAACAACCCTTGTATTTATGGAAGGCCTTGGAGTAAAAAAACATTTCTACCTCAACCCTGTGAGGTACATGGTACACGATTCTTGCAGATGGGAAGCTAAAATCTGGAGACATGCTACTAAGAAAGCTAGATTTCCAATGGAGCCTAAAGCCCTTTCTCACATGCCTGATAGGTTCAAAGAAGATCAAAAAGGCTAATGTTACATTGAAGATAGAAGTGAGGAACTAGGTCTTAGAAGGATTTTGGCTTTTACACGGAGAGAAGCTGGGACATATTGCAGACTCAGGAGTGACAGAATCTGACTTACATATGAAAATATGGCTACCGTATTGAGAACAGAATGCACGGGGCAAGGGCTGGAACAAGGAGACCACTCAGGAGCGCCTGCAGTCACGTGAGTGTGAGATGATGGTGGCTCGGGCAGTCAGAGGAAGGTGTGGAGCCAACAGGTTGTACTGACAGAGCAGGTATATGATGTGAGAAGAAGTGAGGCATCAAGGATGACAACGGGGGTGTGGGCGTGACCAACTAGAAGAATGTGGGCGCCATTGACTGACATGGGGAATTCTGCTGGTAGAGCCAGTTTGTGAGAGAAGACCAGAAGTGCAGTGTTGGACCTGTTGAGACTTCCATTAAACATTCACAGGGTAATGCAAAGTAGGCAGCTGGAGAAATGAATCTGGAATTGGGGAGATGGGGTCTGGCTGGAGTATAAATCTGAGAACTGTCCTTATATATGTATTCATAAAGCCATGGGACTTTAACTGGTTTACCAAAGGAGTGAGTTTAGACAGAAAAGAGGACCTGGTGAGCCTCAGTGGGAGGGAAAAGGAGGAGCAGCCAGCGAGCCTGGAGAAAAGCAAGGGTGTTGAATCCTGGAACCACACAAAGCTTGCCAAGGAGAACTGTGTCAAATTCAAATGAGAATTGACCACCAAATTCAACAGTGTGGAAATCCTTCTGTTGTTACCCTCTCTGTATTTAAATAAATGTGAATTGACATCATCATTCTTAATGGTTGCAAAATTTCCCATCATGTGCAATTTCTTTAACCGAGTATTTTATTATGACCCTTTGGATGGTTTCCAGTTTTTCATTATTCTGAACAATTTTACAATGAACGCAATTTATTCATCATGCATAATACTTTGTGAATTTATAAGACTCTTTTACCAGGAAAAATTTGAGAATTAAATTTTACTTCAAGAAAGACTGTTCCAACGCAGACACCATAATCATGCCTGTTCTCCCCAGTCATCCCCAACATGATTAATTCCTGAAAAAGCTCAGCCATTTTTACAAGGATAAAAGGACATCTCATTTTAGTTTTAGTCTGCACTTTTCCCACTATCTCAAAATTCTTTAAAATAAATGGACTTGGCACCATGGGCTCACTTATGATTTTTTAGAGCTTTATAACCTAAAAATTTTATTTCCACTTCAAATAATGCCTCCTTCAGACTTTCGAATAATAACTTTTAAAATGGATTTAAGGGCTGGTGTTTGCGCACAGATGCTGGCTGCTAGGACCCAAAGCAAAATCTGCAGCAAATCTGACGGACAAGGCAAGTTATGACAGTACGTCAATTATAATAATACTTTTGATGGGGATCTGGAAACAGCAAAAAGAACACTTCTGCGACTTTGCTTTTAACTTCAAAACAAGAAGTGACACAATTGTGTCCACCAAGTTATCAGTTAAGAGCTTGTTTGTAGAATACATATTTAAATAAGTCTGTAAGAGCTAATTTTTAGTAATAAATTATTTTCCCTGTCAGTTTTTCTCATGCTAAAATGCACAGTAAAGTGAAATTCTCTGGATATTCTTTTGAGAACGAAGGTGAGGGAAAATGCATCTGATTTAATGTAGGCACGTATAATGGGAATTATTTAATGGTTTATTTTTTATGCATCGGTGGAACAGGAGGAAGACTGCAGAAAGTAGTTCCTGTTCTTTCCATGCCTCATGTCTATTGCTTGACATGACTCTGAGCCATACTTGGGTGGATAATGGTTTCTGTTGAGTGATGGCTACATCTGTACAGTTGGATAATTTTCCAGGATTTAATGAAGTGTTCGGCACATAGTTGCGACATTCAGTGCAGTACCCTGATGTTGACTCTATTTAGAATTGATTTCACATTGAAATGTGTCTATTTCTAGTCAAAAATAGCCCAGATGGAAAATGGATTGAAGCTCATTTTTTTTAGTGAGAAAATGGCTGTATTCTAGGCTCCAATATTATCTTTTGAGAACATTTCCTAATAAAAATAACATGAGGTTTTCTGTGGCGCTTTTTAATATATTAGCTGTGTTTGCCATTGGAGCAAAGTGGAAAGTTCATGAACAAATGACTTTTTAAGACAGTTTGAAAATTGTCACTAAAAGCATCTAAGAATATGCTTAGCATGAAATGTATACGATCAGCATAAAAAAGTTAAAATAAAACTCTAACGATTCCTGAAGAGCAATGCCCCCCAATAATGAAAACCTGCGAGCTTTAATAAAGAAAAATTTAAAAAGAATTTCAAGAAATCGAAGCCTATACTTTGTTCCTCAAGAGGATGTCAGCATTATAAATATGTTCGTTCTTTTCATGTTAATCTACAGCTCTACTGTAATTTCAACAACAAAATGAAGAGAACATGAATAAATAATTCTAAAGTTCATGTGGAAGGTTTAAGAGTAGCCACGATTATTCTGCCTGAGAATACTGATTTGGGAAGCGGGCTGGCAAGAAGCAGTATTAAAGCACACAGCTACAATGATTAAAGCGGGGCCACACTGCGAGGCAAGTAAGCAGATTACAATAGCACCTGATGGAGAGACTAGAGTTGAGTGAGGATATGTAGCAATGCGGTGTATCCTAAGGAGGCACTGTATGTTAGAGAGGCAAAGAGTAGTGCCCATCATTCAGTTCAGGATCAATTGGTAGGCTGGGGCGGGGGTCCGGGGAGGATATTAGAGTCCCTCCATCATTTCTTACATTAAAATAAATTGCAGGTGTTAAATGTAAAAAGCAGTATCAAATAAGTACTAGAAGAAAACACAGTATTCAATCTTGGGTTGGGGAGAGTATACTAAGGGTGCAAGAAAAGGAGGAAAAAAACCTGGATAGAATTGATTAATAAGATTTCGAGTTTCCCCCAAATGACTCAAAGGCAATTGACAAATCAGATTCGCAACCCGTGTGACAAAAGAATCAGCCTCGTATATACTTAAATTACTCATAAATCATTCAAAGAAAGGGAAACATTCCAACAAAATGACCAAAAGACATGAATAGACTAGGTAATTTCTAAAAGAACAATTATAAGAATATGGCTAATGAACACATTTTTTGAACCCTCAAAAATGCAAATTAAAATAATGAAATTCCACTTGAAATCCAACAAATTGGCAAAGATTAAATAAAATAATAGAACTCAGTGTTGGTAAAGACAGAAGGAATAAGCCCTTGAAAGCATTACTAGCAAGACAGCAAGAAGTTAGAGGGTAAAGGAAGCCACACACTTCCCTTTGATTAGAATTCCATACTTAGGATCTAGCCAGGGGAACAATTAAGAGGGTAAATAGGATATTATCTACAAATATATCCACTTATTTATCTTAAAGATTTTATTTTTAAGTAATCTCCACAGCCAACATGGGGCTTGAACTCTCAACCCTGAGATCACGAGTCAGCTCCACTGGCTGAGCCAGCCAGGCATCCCTATATCCCCTTTTTTATATCAGTGAAAAACCTGTCTATTGGTGAGGTATTAGTTAAAGGAGTTACAGCATATTCACATGATATAATACAATGCAGCCATTAAATGTTATAGAAGAATACTTAATGACACAGAAGTATGTAATATTAGGTAAGTAATAAACAACTTCCTAGGACTGCAAGATCCTAATTATGTTTTAAAAAGGAAATGCAGTATAGTAATATCTGTGTGCCGAACAAACGGGAATGATGAAACATTATTTAAATAATAAAGAACTTCCTAGGACTGCAAGATCCTAAAAAGAAATGCAGTATAGTAATATCTGTGTGCCGAACAAACGGGAATGATAGCAAATGTAAAAGCTGCTAGCTCTGGGCAGTGGGACTACAGATGAATTCAATTTTCTTATTGCTTAATTATATTTGCCAAATTTTCTACCACAAAAATAGACTGTAATCAGAACCACCTACACCTTTATAATTATTATACATCTAGAAAGTTATAAAAAAGCTCACCACTTTAACGAGAATATTTAAGTTCTCACAAAACCGAAAAGACTGGTTTACACAAAAGAAATACTTGCTTCCTTATAGAAGCTGCAGTAGGCAATCAGTGGGCCGATTAACAGGGTACTAATTTTAATCTGTTCCCCTCTAAACAAAACAATTAACACTAGAAGCTAATTGAAATATCAGTGGTTTGAAAAAAAAAATCTTACTGGCAGAACAATTAGTAACAACGGCAATAAACACAGCCATAAAAACCAGGAAGAAGTATTGACAGTCAGATTTTGAGGGATGGATTTGCTGAGCTCCTGAGGCAGAGAGAATGACCCCTCTCTGGAACTGGAGGAAGTGAAGTTTATCTTGCTTCTCAAGAGCCGGAGCCTGGGCTGCTAGACAGGAGGAACATGGCGGCCAGCATTTGCAGGGAGCGTGGTACTCATAATGCACCTCTCTGCCAGCGAACCCGTGTCCAAGCGCCACCATTCACACCACAGGGTTAAAATGGCAGCGCCTTTCCCCAAATAGCTTACAGCTTACTGGCTGCATCTCGCTGTGGAGGCCACAGGGAAAAACCCATCCCTGGCTGATGCGGCTCTAGAATCATGGACTAGGGGGGCTCACTGCAAGGGCCTTGCCGGAGAGTAGTGCTTAGGGTGTTCCATGAACCATAAGCGAATTATGATGGGACTGGGGGTTCTAGGAGGATCCCTCTGACCACTGAGACTAGATTACAGGGCCTGGGGTTAGAGACCAGCCACAGAAGGTCCTCAGAAACATTAAGGGAATGAAAGACTCCTTTAGGGCCCCCCAGCCCTTGCTGCTCCGCCCAGTGTTCTCTCAGCTTGAGATCAGTGTAGAACTCACATCTTCTTAGAGAAGATCGGGAGTCTTTTGTGTCTGGGGCTGAAGTTTCCAAACTTCACCATCAGCAGTCACTGGCACTCTCCTTTAATACTTTCTATTACACCTCTGTATTATTGGGATACTATAATTTAAAAAAAAAAAAAAGACTCACTTAAAAAAACTTAAGTAGGGGTGACTGAGTGGCCCAGTTGGTTAAGCACCCAACTCTTGGTCTCGGCTCAGGCTGTGATCTTGGGGTCGTAGGATTGAGCCCCCAGTCAGGCATCGTGCTCAGTGTGGAGTCTGCTTGAGATTCTCTCTTTCCTTCTGCCCCTCCCCCATTCACTCTCTCTCTCTAAAATAAATAACATCTTAAAAAAAAAAGACACTAGATGGGTTGACTGGCCTGGTCCTCAATCAATGAATAAATTTAAAATGCTATTTTTCTCGATTACATGTAAAAAATAATAAAAATGATTAGAAAATATTTATACCCCACATAAAGTCATTTTGCACACTACTAATGATTCACATCCCACACTTTGGGAGATGCTGTTTTAGACAAAGAAGAACCTGGGGATGACGTGTGTGCTCATTGGAGCTGGGTTCCAGCACCTACCACAGGGAAACCACATAAGAGGGCCACAGCTCTGGGGGGCTCACCTGAAGCACTGCAGCCTAAGTCCCTGGGCGAAGCGGCCGGCCTGGTACTCTTCTCCATCCATCACCGAAGGGACTGTCTCCGTGTCCTGCACAATGACAGCCATTTCACTGTCACGCTTCCCCAGCATGCTTCGGTCGTTTATGTTGGCGGAGCCTATAATGGGAAACGGTGACATAGAACAATCTTCTCGGCAAAGTATACACTGTCGGTTGCCCTCCCTGCTCAATTCTTCCTTGCTAAGAAAACCTTAATTTTGTTCAGGTTATCAGGAGATGCTGAGTTTTGGGAAGGAGAGGCCCACCCTAACCCAGGCATGAGTCTTGATCATAGCCAGCTATGGTAATTTTGTGATTTTTACCCATGACTGGCTTAGGAGTGGGCACTTGACATTGTAGCCAGTGTGACATGAAGAAAAGTATGCTGGGGGCCTCTGAGAAAGTCCGTCACCTTATAAACAGACACCACCAGACTGGGATGCCATCTCTTAAAGCCTTTTGATATTTTGGTTTGAATGTTGGATGAGGACATCCAGGAGCTGCTGCAGCCATTTTGTAACCACTAGGGGACAAGCAGACAAGTTGAAGATGGCAGAGCAGAAAGAAGAAAGACCTTGGGTCTTCAAGTCACTGAACTTGCCAACTTTCTTACCTGCTGGTATGTGAAATAATACAATTTTAGCTGAATTTTCCATACGGTAGTAATCATTAAACAAAGAAAAAAGACACACCAGTTCCATTTGGTCAGCTTTTAGACGTACTCTTTTGGAGTCTGATAACTTAATGCACAGCCATATAATTACGAATGTCAAAACCCCAGAGTAGCTTCGCAATCAAGAGTCCACTCTCAGATACGGATTAGTGTTAGTGGCTTTGGTTTTAACATTCTCTTGCCTCACTTGTGTGGCATGCCAACAGCTTTTGTATCCACTTCTTCCCATTCTATTTTTAAATCCAAATGAGCTGAGAATGTTGACTTTCACATGTGAAGGGCAAGTATTTTAATATTAGGTCAATCTGGGCTCTCTCCACTCCTCTGCATGTGTTCAGAAACCCTAGCATGTTTTTCTGCATTCATCTCTTGGATTCATGCTTTTGAATCCTTGAGGTGTCCTACAAACTACGAAGGAACCTGACTCTTTCTTCTTCTTCCCCTCATCACACATTCCACAGCTTCTGCAGGCCTGAGCGGAAGGGTTGGACTAAACAGGAGCCAGAGGCGACCCTTTGGGAAGGGAACAGTCAGGGTGTAAGGTGATAGTACAGCCCTCCCCTGAGCCCAAATGGCAGCAAGTTGTACATGAGAAAGAACTGGCCCTTCTTAAGGAGATTTTACTGCCATGTGCCACAATATTGTCCTGTCCTTAATATGCAAATCTGTGAGAACTATGGATGTGAATGGTGCCCCACAGTGACGCTGGGAGACAGAGAAAGGATGGAGCACCTCACAGAAATTTGGGAGCATCATCAGAGCTCTGTAAGATGGGAATGATTGACACGTTTTGTTAGCAACAGATTATCTTTTATACATGCATTTACATTTTGATGATGCTATAAAACTTGCAGCCATATCCCTGGGCTTCAGAGTTGGCCCAGCATTAATTTGGACAAAGTCATTTAATTTTTCTCACCTTTAATTTGATCTTTTATTAACTGAGATCATAATATAGATTTTTTTTTTAAAAAACAGGGTTTTTTTTTTCTTTTTTAAGATTTTACTTATTTGACAAGAGAGAGAGCACAAGCCAGGAGAGTGGCAGAGACAGACTCCCCGCCGAGCAGGGAGCCTGACATGGAGCTCAATCCCAGCACCTTGGGTTCCTGACCTGAGCTGAAGGCTGGTACTTAACCGACTGAGCCACCCAGGCGCCCCCATAATATAGATCTTGTAGGGTTCTTGTGAGAAGCAAGATCATGTGAAAGAACTTATTAATTTACAAACTCTACAGTGTAAAATATTATTGGCATTACTATTAGACACTATATCTGATAAGGCTACAGTATCTGGAGGACACTGCCATAGGAAGGGGCAATTGCTGGCATGTAGCATTTGAATGAGACTAGCCTCCTCTCTGGGTTCCCCTGCCCCAGCAGGTGCGTGAGCCGGAAGGAGGAGAGGAACGAGTGCCCACAGTGCTGCTGCGGGAGTCCCCTACTTCTGGGCTCCCAGAGGCCGCTCTCGGGCTCGGGGCTGCTGGACATGTTGCTGTTCACTGTCAGGAACACTGGGGGTGTGAGGCCCTCAGGAAAGTGTCCTCCGCACGCACATGTTCACACTCTCCCTCAGTCTGTCTCCTCCCACCACAGTGGGCCCCACATTCCAAAGGGAGGAATACATGCCCGGCATTCTGAGCTGTAGTCCTTAGAGAGAGTGGTGCTTGTACATCCGCGGCCCATCCGGGGTTGCCCAGAGCGCTGACTCTCAACCGTGTAGGATAGGGAGTGGGCTGGGGAATTTTAGAGGAACTTAATAAACGAGATGCTGAAAATGAGATATTGGTGCCATGGCACCTCCATTCTGATTGTTCAGCAGTGCCATGTGCTGAAAATCAAATTCGGAACAGCAGATACAGTACTATTCCATTTCTATAGAACACATGAGGAAAAAGAGAAAGGGCTCTAGAGAGATTCACACTGAACTGCTAAGAATGCTGGGCTCCCTGGCAAAAATGGGTTTTTGACCTTTTATTTGCTATGTGTCCTGAGAGTTTGAATTGCTTATAACAAATATGGCTTATAGTCTATGTGCTACTTTTTATGATAACTGCAATCCCTTGTTTTTATTAGGACATTGCCCTGATAATTTAAAACCACTTAATTTTTAGGGGTGACTGGGTGGCTCAGTCGGTTGAGCATCTGCCTTCGGCTAAGGTCATGATCCCAGGGTCCTGGGATGGAGCCCTGTGTGGGGCTCCCTGCTCAGCGGGGAGCCTGCTTCTCCCTCTCCCTCTGTCTGCAACTCCCCCTGCTTGTGCTTTCCCATTCTCTCTAATAAATAAGATCTTAAAATAAATAAATAAATAAATAAAACCACTTAATTTTTAGAGAATGACATTTTTTAAGTCTGCTTAAAGGGAACATATTAAACATCATGAAATAGCAAAATACAAAAGAATATATGAAAACATATATGTACAATTTAGGCACTAATAAAATAAACATCACTGAATTTATTCACTCAAGCTAAAAACCAGATCATTACCCCATTCCAGAAGCCCTCAGGTGTCTTCCCATGTAAGCCTTTGCCCATCATGAGACAGATTTTATATAGAATTTTGTGTTCATCTTGCTCGGCATGCTTTTCTAATCAAAGAAATAGTTTACCTTAGACTTTTGTTTAAATTGCATAAATGGATCCATCTAGTAGATCATATTTTGAGATCTCCTTCTTTCATTCAGTATTATATCTTTGGGATTTATCTGTGTCTGATCCTAATGCCTTATCTTCCTCAAATGAGCACAGTAGGACTTATTCATTCTAAATCTGTTGGTGGATGTTTGGGTTGTTTCCAGTGTTTTCTATGACGCACCCCTGCTCTCCGTATGTTTCCTGGCGTGCACATGTGGGAGTCTGCCTGGGCTCCGTCCATAGAAGCGGAGTCTCGGGTGTTCCAGGGCCTCGTCAATACCTGGATCGTCCAACTTCTACAGTTTTGCCAATTGGTGTTTTTTAAAAACTGTTCTTTGTCTCATTAGATTGAGGATGAACACCTTTCAAATGTTTATAGGCCTCAGGTATGTTCTCTTTGGTGACGTTCCTATACAATTCCTTTGCCCCTTTTCCTTTGGATGTTGTCTTTGCTTCTTGGTTTACACTAGTTTTTTATAGATTTTGAATATTAACTGTATTCCAAATACCCTGTTTTCAGCTTATGGTTTATCTTTTTATTCTCTTTATAGTGCTTTTTAATGAATAGGTTCTGAATTTTAATGCAGTTGGGTTTATCTGTCTTTTCCTTTTTTGGTTTGTGTTTTTAAAAAATGTCTTGTTTCAGAAATTGTGATTCTTTCTATGGAAGGCAGAATAATGGCCCCCAAAGATGACCACGTTCTAATCCCCAAAGCCTGTGAATATGTTAGGTTACATGGCAAAGGGGGGAAAGAAGGTTGTTAATCAGCTGGCCTTAAAACAGGGTGATTATGGGGTGCCTGGGTGGCTCAGTGGGTTAAAGCTTCTGCCTTCAGTTTAAGTCATGATGCCAGGGTCCTGGGATCAAGCCCGCATTGGGGTCTCTGCTCGGCGGGGAGCCTGCTCCCCCCCCCCCACCTGTCTCTCTGCCTACTTGTGATCTCTCTCCTCTGTCAAATAAATAAATAAAATCCTAAAACAACAACAACAACAACAACAAAACCAGGGTGATTAGCCTGGATGATCCCGGTGGGCCCAAGAGACTCACAAGAGTCTTTAAAAGTGAAGGGGATTCAGAGGGAGATGTGGTTACAGAAATATATACGGGTTGAGACCTTTGGGAACCTTCGGGGAGATGTCATGCTGCTGCTTTCAAAGAGAGGAAGGAGCCATGAGGTAAGGAATGCTGACAGACTCCAGCGCTGGAAAAGGCAAGGAACTGGATTCTCTCTGGAAGCCTCCAGAAAGGAACGTGGTCCTGCTGACCTCCTGATTTGAGCCCAGGGAGACCCACCACGTTGGAGTTCTATCCTATAGAACTGCTGGGTCATAAATTCATGCTGTTTTAAGCCACTCAGTTTGTGGCCATTTGTTATAGCTGCCGCAGATAACGAATACAGGAACTCCACCCTGCTTTACTGTAGTTGTGTTTGAGGCAAATGGATTCTTCTTTTGACCCCAAAATGGGCTACTTAGTGCTTTCTACCTACTGGTGTTCCTGAACCTCCAGTACAGAAGTTCTCAGCTCAGACTGCCTGTAAGCAGCACCCAGGAGGCTTTCAGAAAAACACTGGTGCCAAAAACAAAAATAAAATTGATGCCTGGGCCCCAAATTGGACCAACTAGTCAGAATTTCTGGAAGTAGGAACCAGACATTAGTATTTTCCCCCAGTACCACTCCACCGTTTTATCCATGCATACATCTTCTTGGGGGGATCTATTTTTTTAAGACTCATTTTCATTGTGAAAGTGAGTGTGTGTGCATGAGGTGGGGGGAGGGGCAGAGGGAGAGTGAGAGAGAGGATCACAGGCAGACGCCCTGCTGAGTGGGGAGCTCAGCTTGGAGCTTGATCCCAGGACTCGGAGATCATAACCGGAGCCAAAATCAAGAGTCAGACACTTAACAGACTGAGCCACCCAGGAGCCCCCTGGGGGATCTATTTTAAAGTAAATTGCAGATTTGAATAAACTTCCTACTAAGTTATATATATATTACATAATAAATTATATATAATATATATTGATCAATATATATATATTGAAAGCTCCCCAGCCAACTCTAATGCAGCCAGGGTTGAGACCCATGGGATTAGGTCAAGGGTAAACCCTCTTTCCTGGGGTAGCCCTTTAACTACAGACTTTAATCAGCCCCTCTCGAGCCTGTCCTTTAAGCACTGATACTCATTTCCTCTGCAGAACTTCCCACCTACCAACCTCACTGATTGCCTCTGCACCTTCTAACTCCCGCTCAGCAATACCCACCCTGATGTTTCTGGTGTGAAATGGAAAAGCCCTTGAGCTCTGTAGGGCAGAGCCAGAGTTTGATTCAATTTTCATATCTCCCCTTTGTGGACCAATGAACACTGAAAAAACTGCTTCACTTCGCCAACAGGTTAGGCTCAAATTCTACTTAAGGACAGCCTTATTTTGTTTAGGGAACCAAACAAAACATTAGTTTGGCTAAGTGCCAATATTAAGATGGATTAGAAAAGCAGACTTGGTCCCAGTGCCTGACCAGCAGGGGCATTCAGGGCAAGAGCTAAGGAAAGCTTCGCACAAAAAAGCTCTTTGGTGTGAGAAATCAAGTATTTCCTTGTGAGGAGAAAGGAAGAATACATAATTAGTTGTTTTGCTTCTGTGAGCTACTCAACAATTCTGGCATACATTTGCCACGTTAGAAACTTTAACCATAGGTTACTTTAACCTCTTTGAATACCTGTAAAATATTTTCAACCAAACGTCTCAAACTCCTGAGAATTTGAAATACTGTTCTCGGTGTTAAGAATTTAAGCAGGGCTGGGGTGCCTGGGTGGCTCATTGGGTTAAAGCCTCTGTCTTCAGCTCAGGTCATGATGCCAGGGTCCTGGGATCGAGCCCTGCATCTGGCTCTCTGCTCGGTGGGGAGCCTGCTTTCCGCTCTCTCTCTGCCTGCCTCTCTGCCTACTTGTGATCTCTCTCTCTCTCTCTGTGTCAAATAAATAAAAATACTTAAAAAAAAAAAGAATTTAAGCAGGGCTGATGTATGAAAGCACCAACAAATCTGCTTCTCTTAGAGTGTCTCTTGAGATACAAAAAACAAAAGTATCTTTGGATTTTTTCCATGGGGAAATCTGTTTAGCCCATGGGCAAGGAGAGAAAGAAATCTAGCCCCTAAAGATTAGCAAGCAAAACCTCTCCATATTCCCAAGGCCACTTCTTTGGTTTCAAGAAAATGGATAAGAATTATGTACCAGATTGATCAATTATTGCTAGCCTAAATAAATTGTAGCCTTTGAGAATTGAGAGAACTTTCTAGAAAATAAGTCAATTAAAAAACTCCACCTATTTATTAAAGCCTCTGCCTTCGGCTCAGGTCATGATACCAGGGTTCTGGGATCAAGCCCGCATCAGGCTCTCTGCTCAGCAGTGAGCCTGCTTCCCTCCCCCACCCCCCGCTCTCTCTACCTGCCTCTCTGCCTACTTGTGATCTCTCTCTCTCTCTGTCAAATAAATAAATAAAATCTTAAAAAAACAAAAACAAAAACAAAAAAACTCCACCTACTTAATCATTAGTTCTGTTACTACAGACTACTCTGCATTTATACTTTAAAGTAAAGCAGGCTGAAAAAGCCAAAATGACCTTCAAAAGGAAACTATTTACATCTGTCAATATCTACTTCAAGAGTTCTGAAATCCTGCTGAAGAAATCAACTAAATTTTATTTGGCTTTGTTTGTTTTTCTATTTCAGCAAACATCAATATTTTTCCTTTCCTATTGTCATTGCCAAACTTAATATGAAAAGTTTCTGAGATTGGCTTCTGAAGAGCAAGGCCAGAGTAGCTTGGGGAAAATTAGAGAAACTTTATTTATTGGGGGGACTAGGAGAGTAAATAAATCCCTAAAGAACTTTGATCCCTATAGAGCCAGAGACAGAAGACACAGATATTTTTCTAAATGCCCTATGTAAGTATTAAAAGAGTATGTGTGTGTGTTTGTGTGTACACGCATCTATATGTATCACCACACTGTGGTCTATACATTTTCTGGCTTCAGAATTGCTTTCTCTTTCTTTTCAAATCCTGTTCTCGATAAGACAATCTCATTACTCCTAGATATGAAATTTTTTTTTCTTTTCTCAGTGGAGGATAGAAATGGAAATGGCATATTTACTGCCAAAAAATTTCAAAACACTACAACATTTAGTTTCTCATAGACTAGGGAAGGTAAGGAAGTATATAATTATTGTTGAGAAACTACACTTTGCTTTCTCTGGGAATTTAATTTTTTTTAAGTTTCTTTTTAAATTCTACTTAGTTAACATACAATGCGATATTAGTTTCAGGTGTACAACGTAGTGATTCAGCACTTCCACACAATACCCGGTACTCATCACAACAAGTACCCTCCTTAATCCCCATCACCTATTTCACCCATCCCCCCAAACCCTGCCCTCTGGTAACCACCAGTTTGTTCTCTATGGTTAGGAGTCTGTTTCTTGGTTTCTCTTTTTCCCTTTGCTTGTTTTGTTTCTTAAATTCCACATATGAGTGAAATCATACGGTATTTGTCTTTCTCTGACTGACTTACTTCACTCAGCATTATACTCTCTAGCTCTGTCCAAGACGTCATTCTTTTTCACAGCTGAGTCATATTCAATTGTGTATCTATACCACATCTTCTTTATCCATTCATCAGTCAACAGACACTTGGGCTACTCAATTTTCTCTCCCCATGTCTCCAGCTCCAGCCCCCGAAACCTAGATACTTCAGTTTATAAAAGGGGTAATAAAGAATTAACGAGAACAAGCTGATTACTGCTCTGCAGGGCTAACCTACTGCTCTCAGGCTACTGTAATTTGCACAATGGCCACTTAATTGCTCCGTGCCTCTGTTTCTTCACAGATAAAAACAGGGATGAGAAAGGACTTAAGTGGAAAACACTGCTTCAGAAATATTTTAGGTGTCATGTTACGGTCCCTCTCTGTAAAGGAATCTTGGGAGAAAGAGAAAGGAGGATTTTTGCACGAATTAAGTCAACTAGCAAGCAACCCAATTATAGACCATGTACTTACCAATAACAACAGTGTTGTCATCAGCAATTAGCAACTTGCTATGGACGTAGATGAGCTCAGTGACGAGGTTGCCTTCAAGCTCTGCATGTGTTCTAAGGCCACAGAATGATATGTAATTTATCCACTGATTGCCAACTATAAAGCAAAAAAGAGAGTACTAACGTGAATATGACCAAGTTCATTCAAGAGGCATTAAATTTTACTGTTTTCAAAACAAATATACTAACTAAACAGGTGGTTAAGAATAGATTGTAGTGTGTGTGTGTGTGTGTGTGTGTGTGTGTAATTTCAGAACTCACCCAGGATCTGTTTTTGCTATCAGAAGAGTCTTTTACTATTAGTATGGATGGATATATATTAAAAAAAAAAAAAAAAAACCATACTGGAGGGCTTTCTACGAATTACCTTTTCCAAGGCAATCCAAAAATATATCCAGTATGAACAATTTATTTAAATGATTTGGCAAGTAACTACTGAATTAAAGCACAGCCAGAGGAGATAACCCAAGACTTCAGTGTGACATTTGCTATCTTGGTTGACACCTGCTGCAGTTTAAATCAGATGTAAACATAATACCCATGGGATTTGATGTAGACATAGTGTAGCCGCAGTTACATTTTACAGACTTGGGGTAAATAAAAATGTTGGCGATTAAATAACACTCCTTCTACATCGGTAACATCAGGAAGTGAAAGAATCCTAACAACATTTGACTTTGGAGAATCTGCCTCAGAGCAAGAGGTACCAGGTTTGCACTTAAAAACGCTGCCCTGTCATCACGTGAGGGCTATTTGTGTGATAAGAAGAAATGAATTCCATACCAAGCCAACCCATAACCACTATCCTGGCATGAATGTTAGTCACACAGTTTTTAGGTCTCTCTCTCCCATAGCTGTTGTCCTGGATAAGGAAACTCTTATACCAAGGATCAGTGGAGTGGAACTAAACCATCACGAGTTCTAATAGGAACGGAATAGAATTTTTTTTCCTTTAAGAGAATCCGAAGCGTACTCAATAGAAACAATGGCAGTTCCTGTTCTGTTTACTGACGTTTCCATGTATTACTGATTCTTTTTGTTAGCCTGTTGATGTTCCTCAGTGTTTCCATTAAATCTGGGTATCTCGGAAAGAAATTTACTCACAGGTTATATGTAGAGATTCCTGCCTTTGCAGGTGAACTTTCCCTTACACATGTAAATAATATTGTAGCTGTTTGCCAGGAATCGATGTGTTGGTGCACTGGTGCATCATGTGGAAGAGATGCATGTCTAAGAAGTTTCATGTAAATAAGATTTTCGTAAATCAATTTCTTCCCCATTTGTTAATGTTATATTGGAAAGATGCTTCATCTAAAGCATCAGCTTCTCTTTAAATCTTCTCTGATCCAGGAGAAAGAGGTATTTCCTCCTTTAAGCCCATCATACCCATGAAATTCCTAGAAGATATTTCTAACATAACATTTAATATCTTGTTTTACAAATATTCATTTAATCTTCCATTGCTCCTACCGCTATAGAGGACTTAGACATTTTGTATCCCTCTCCTTGCATAATGCTAAAAGAAGTTGAGTAAATGAGTGAATTGATGAATGGGTAGTCAGGTGACAGCTATTATTTTAGCTTTTGGTTTTTCTGTATCATCTATTTTTCTGCAGCTGGCTCATGATCTAAAATTCTGAGATATAAAGCACATTTTTTAAAGGAGTCATGGAGTGAATTCTTTGCTAAAGTAAGCAATTTTTTTGCAGTAACTTCCCATAAAAAATTCACATAGAGCAATATGGTAGACCAATGGTTCTTAGTGTGCATAAGGACTACCTCTGTGAGGGCCTGTTCGAAGTAAAATCTAGAAACCCTCCCCAGAAGTTCTGATTCAACAGAAATAAAGAATTCAGTAAGTGCCCTAGAGGATATCGTTCTTTGAATGACACTGTTGTAGAGCTATGGTATTTATAGTTTTAAGATTAGTGGCACACTTTCAGGACATAATACACCATGATAAACTGAGATGCATTCCAGTGTGCAAGTCTGCTCACTATGAGGACATCCATTAATATAAAACATGATGATATTGATCAATCTAGAGAGAGAAATCATGTGATTATCATAACAGATGCTTTTGAAAGGCTTTTGACACAATTCAGCACCCATTCTGGATAAAAACAATGAAGGAAGAAGAAAATGATGAATATTTTCTTAACATGCTTAAAAATATATAATATATACATTACACATTTGTAATAATGTATATGTGTGTAGGATATCTTCAATACTGGTTAACATAGCCTTGGAGGTATCAGCCAACACATTTAGATGGAAAAATCACATAAGGAAAGCCAGCTCCATTTCCAGATGATATCATAGTATGCTTGGGGAATCAATGATAAAACTGTCTCAAATGGTAAGAGAACTAACATGATGGTATGATATAAATTAGCATACAGAAATCAATAGCCTTCATACACATAAGCAATAACCATTTAGAGGATAAAATCAGACAAAACACTATTTATGATGGCAGCAACACAGATAAACAATAAACTTATCAACAGATGTGCAAAATCTTTATGAAGGAAAAAACACTATCAAAAGACACAAGAAGAGACTTGAACAAATGAAAAGACATCCCTCGTTCTGGGATAGAACAACTTAACGTCAAAAAGATGCCAACACATGTTAACTTATAAATTTAATATAATCTCAGTGAAATAACAACATGTTTTTATGGAGTTAGAAAACTTGACATTATAGTTCATGTGGAAAAATAAACATCTAAGGATGACCATAAAAAAAAAAACTGGAAAAGGAAAGCACTGAGGAGGGCAGTAGCCCTATCTGATATTCACACATACTATAAAGGCTGTATAATGAGAACAGTGCTGCCCCGGCACAAGCACGGACAGCTAAACCACCAAGGGGACAGGAAGTCAAGACCGAGACCCAAGCACATACAAATTTTGCATAATGATAAAAGTGGCATCTCAAACGACAACAACTTTCACATAAAGGCCTAGGACTTAAAAAAAAAAAAGATGCTAGTATCACTGCATAGTTATTTCAAAAAGAAAAATTACACGCATACCTCATACCAATCACAAGAATAAACTCCAAATGAATCAGAGATCGGAATGCAAGCATATGAAATGACACAAGTGTTAGAAGAGAAAACAGAGTGAATTAAACCCGAGTGTTAGGAAGGCTTTAAACATCTATAGACAATAAAAGAAAAATATCAATAACTTTGCCTAGATTTAAAAAAAAACATGATGCAAAACACCACACACACACACAAAGAGACAAATGACAAAGTGGGAGAAAGCATTTGCAGTGTATGTCACAGATAAAAAGAGCTTAGAGTCCAAACCTATACAGCAGTCTCAAAATCTTGATAAAAAGAATGGGCAGAAGACATAAACGGACTATTCACACACACGAAAAGATATTTGAAAGATATTCTTCCTCACTCATAATAGAAATGCAAAACTACACTGAGAAACCGTTTCTTACCTACAGTATCAGCAAAAAAATACATTCTGTCAGTGAGATCGTGTTGAAGCAGGCTCTCTCATACACTGGTGGTGAGAAACCAAATTGGTACAAATTTGGGGGGGGGAGTTTGGCAATATCTAACAAAAGTATATTTTAAAAATTATTTTTTTAATCACGATAAAGTGCACTCCTTTATTGCCTTCACTGATTTCCCCGATCCTTCCCCCCCACCTCCCCTCTGGTAATCATCAGTTTTGTTCTCAATAATTAAGAGTCTGTTTCTTGGTTTGTCTCTCCCTCTCTCTTTTTCCCCTTTGCTTGTTTGTTTTGTTTCTTAAATTCCACATATAAGTGAAATCACATGGTGTTTGTTTTTCTCTGACTGACTTATTTCACTTAGCATTAGCAATCCCACCCTGGAAACTTACCCTATACACTTCCAACAAGTAAGAATATATATGCACAAGGTTCTTTTTTTTTTTTTTTAAAGATTTATTTATTTGAGAGGCAGAGAAAGTGAGAGAGAGCATGAGAGGAGAGAAGGTTAGAGGAAGAAGCAGACACCCCATAGAGCTGGGAGCCTGATGTGGGACTCGATCCTGGAACTCAGGGATCATGACCGGACCCGAAGGCAGTTGCTCAACCAACTGAGCCACCGAGGCGCCCTAAGGTTCTTCATTGCATAACTGTAATCGAAAAATACTGAAAATAGTTCAAACACCCGTACAGAGGGAAATGCTTGAACTGAGTATGGCAAATCTATACATGGAAGACACGCAGATGGAAAAAAGGAATGAAGAGCTCTATGAATGGATAGGTAAGAAATAAGAACATACACATATATCTACAAGAAACACTATAAGAATAATCTAGAAACTGACAAAATCGGCTACAAAGAGTGGATATGAGGGAATAGGATAGAAAAGATGGGTGTGGAGGAAACTGACAAAAAGTATAGGGAAGTGATACTTACCTAAGTACCCCATTTTTAGGGTTCTGACTATTGTACACGCTCAAAAAAAAAAAAAATCAAGAAAGATACAGAAAAAAACCCTCCAAAATGGAATACAAACTGAAGGAAATGGACCCAATTATATTTCAAATTAATAACATAATCCAAGTAAATTCTGAACACTGACTTTTGAGTATATACCCTTAGGCTAACGACAAACAGAATTGTAAACACTGAATTCTAGTGAGTAGATTTATTTTTCAAAGTGGTCTGGGCTCACAGTTCTAAAACTATATTCTGTATATTCTAGGATTGAGGAAATAAATGCATATATTGTAGATACTAGGAACCAGATTTCTCACTGTGAGACAAAGGAGTCATAAAAACAGAGAGATGGCTAGGAGGAGTTCTATGGTGTACAATTGGAATTGGAAACATTAGTACAGAGACAGACAGATGGGTAAATAGATATATCGATGGATGATAGATAATGTGGGATAGGCCTTAAAGCAATGACATCCCAGGGGCCATGATCATATCTAGCACCCGGATTTTTGTTCCTAAATGTCATTTTCCACTAGAAGAATCTAGGTTTCTTGGTTGATTCTAGGGCTGGTGCTGGGAATATACAGTCTGAGTGTGGAACTCCTCTTGTGCTACCAAGAAAAAAAGGCTAATGGGAAAAGCACAGAGGAGCCAACTTAGAAAGGTGCCCACTGGCCGAACCTGTGCAAGCTAGGCATTACAACTATACTCACTGAATAAAATAGGAATCCGCAAGTCCATACCAATATAGATACATAAATACGCCGATGGGGAAGAAAAAGGGAAACTCCTTTCAGTAGAATTCCAAATAAGAAATTGGGAAGAAAGTAGTAAATATAGGAGAAATGATGAGATTAAAAAATAAGCATTTGGCAACTATCATAGTAGGAATACTTGAATCATAGTAGCAATAATTAATTCAGGTAAGAATCATGAACGTGTATGCTAAAACCAGCGGGTGAATGTTTGATGAAAAGCAGGATATTTATGTAGACTCAAAGTACTTTCCTTCAAAATATTTATTACGACAAAAGGACAACTAGTAATTTTGTAGGGGGAAAACCTGGCAGACACCACCTTCACTAAATGATCAGAGTTACAATCAGTAATGCGGCAAATCAGTATCATGTTTCTCCTGCAGAACGACCTATCATTTCTGTGATATTCCTGCTCAAAATGCATGAATCTAATCGTGAGGAAACAATAGATGAAACCAAACTGAAGGCTATTTTACAAAATAAGTAACCTGTCCTCTTCAAATATATCAAGATCACAAAAGTGCCCCCACCCTCCAAAAAAAAAAGTTTGAGGGATTATTATTAAAGGAAAATAAAGACACATAACAACCAAATTGCAACACATGACTATTCAGTGTCTCCTGGATGAGGAAGAAATATTTCCCCCCTTTTGCTATAAAGGACATTAGTAAGACAACTGGCAAAATTTCAATAAGGTCTACAAACAAGATAATAGTATTATATCAATCCTGACTTCATTAACTTTGACTATTGAATTATAGCTGCTTTTTAAAATGTCCTGCTTTTTCCAGAAACACACACTCAAGTATTTACAGATAAATGGGCGTTATGTGACTTATTCCCAAACGGTTAATAGGGGAAAAACCCACCTATCTATCTATGTATCTATTATAAAGAATGATAACGTAAAGAAGATAAAAGGTTAACATTTGGGAAGTCACGATGAAGGGTGTATGGCAGTTCTAGAATCCCTTCTATAAGTCTGAAGTTATTATTATTATTTTTTAAGATTTATTTACTTGAGAGAGAGCATGAGTGCCAAGGGCGGGGGCAGAGGGCAGAGGGAGAGAGTCTTACGCAGACTCCCCGCTGAGTGTGGAGCCCAAGGCAGGGCTTGATCCCATGACCCTGAGATCATAACCTGAACTGAAATCAGGAGCTGGACACTGACCTGACTGAGTCATCTAGACACCCCAAGTCTGAAATTAATTTAAAATAAGTTTTATAAAAGATTAGTGATGCTGACTAGCTCAGCAGCCTGAAAGTTTAAGACATGTAATGAAATGTAATTTTCTAAGGTACAGATCTGTGCCATTCCATTGCAAGGCTGGAGAATATTGCCAACATATCAACTAGCTGGACAGCTTCACAGCCCACATCCATACCTACTTCCCATCCCATCCTCGCCTTTGAAATAACTCCTATGAAGTGGTAAAAACAAAAAACCAAAAAACAAAAAAACCCAACTGTTTCTTTGTGAAAAATGCCTCTCTCAAAAGAAGAAAGCTAAAAGTTAGTACCAATAACAGAACCCAAAAGGAAAGATCCGGGTCCTCGCCAGAAAGTGGACATTTTGGATTAAAGCACAGCCTGCCAAGTGCAGTGGGGGGACCCATCCAAGATGTGAATGCTTCCAGCAGAAAAGAAGAAAAAGCAAACTGAGAAGCTGTTTCGGCCAGTACTGTATTCCATGAAGAAAAGTGGCTCCAGAGGTGATAGATACAAAGTTGCCAATGTTAACTTGGGGTGTGAGGGTATACTGAGGACATACGGGGCCTTCTGAAGAATGGAGAATGCCAGTAGCATGTGGAAGCAGTGATATAAAGCCATTACTGGAAAAGCATCAGGAGGTTTCCAAATTATATGTCATGGAGGTATCTGAGAATCTGAAGGCCCCTGGGACATATCTGTCAGGGACACTGGTGCATACATACCTCAAAAGATGGGACTTCAACATAACAGACTCTTGATATTTACAAGGAAATTTAGTGCAAAGACTTCAGGAGTTGTTACAGGATTTTGTTACTTAAAAAGGTGTAGCACTTCGTATAGGTACATTTCTACATCCTGACCGAAAACCTTGAGACCTTATGTTAAATTATACTCAATTGGCTGCTGAAGTACCATAATTCACAAAAATTATAAAAATGAGAAAGAAATACATTAAATTAAACACTAAATCCCTAAAGGTTGGTGTGTATGATAATTGCAATCCACTAACAGCTCCTGGCTTTCTTGGCAGGAATTTCAACATATTCATAGCAGAAGTTTTGTTATTGCTAAAGAATTGAAATAGTAGAGAACTACAGTTCTCTATCCAATTAGAGATTAGTTATTTCATGTATTTAAAACCCACTACATATTTACAAAAACAAAACCAACAATATAACACAGTACCGCAGAAAGGGGCATTATGTAATTAATCTGTTCTTTATGTTTAGAGTATGAACATTTTTTCCCACTGAGATGCCTGATTTTGACTTGTTCCCAGGGTGCTTGGAAATCTTTTCATGGGAGGGCTTAACATTGAAATTACTTCTTGTGTTAAAATCCAATTTTTCCCCTGAATAGGCAAAGACAGGCAAAGGGTCCAGAGCCAAAGGAATGCTTTATAATAAGCTCAGGCATTTTTATGGTTGAGAAACTAAATAATAGGCTTGTTCTGACTTTTTGTTCTCCTAGAACCTCACCTTCGCATTTTTGCTAGTCACTGTCACCACTGAATGGCTTTCCTGATTTCTTGTCAGTACTTCTTTTAGAGACTTATTCATTCATTATCATTTTCATTTTAAGCCATGAGAAACAGAGGCAGTGATAATGCTCTGGTAAATCTTCTCTAATTGCGTCTGTCCTAGATGGAATTAGA
The DNA here is from genome assembly GCA_028533885.1 of Nasua narica. NCBI lineage: Eukaryota > Metazoa > Chordata > Mammalia > Carnivora > Procyonidae > Nasua > Nasua narica. The sequence continues at coordinate 111,399,746 of CM052799.1, forward strand.
TATGACTTGTGAAAGTATTTATTGTGGGTGATGTACATATCTCATGTCTAAGGTTGTTTCTAGAGAGTTGACTGAGCAGCCCATTAGTGAAAAATTATTAAACATCCAACACACAGACACACACACACACACACACACACATATGCACAGTAGGTATTTTAAATTATTATGTCCTAAAAGCTTAATTATTTGGAAAGCTTCCATATCATTTATAAATCCATATCCCAGACAATTCACCCATTTAAAATGTACAATTAAATGGTTTTCTTCTTTTTTTTAGTACATTCACAAAGCTGTGCAATCATCACCACTATCTAATTTTAAGACACTGGTATTACACCAAAAAGAAATGCCATATCCATTAGGAGTCACTCCCCATTTCACTCTATCCAGAACCTAGCAATGACTAATTTACTGTCCTGATTCTACAGGTTTACCTATTAAAAACATTTCCTAAAAATGGAATTATATGTGACCTTTTATGTCTGACTTCTTTTTATTTACCATATCTGCAAGGTTCATCCATATTGTAGAATGTAACAGTACGTTTCTTTTTATATATAATATTCCCTTGTATGGATGTAAACATTTTGTTTCTACATTTATCAGTTAATGGATACTTGGGCTGTTTCAAGTTTTTCACTATCATGAATAAAGATGCTATAAACATTCATCTGCAAGTTTTTGTGTGGACGTATGTTTTCAGTTCTCTTCAGTATATACTATGGAACAGAACTGCTGGGTTACCTGGTAACTGTTTAATTTATAAGGAACTGCCAATTGCTTTCCAAAGAGCCTGTACTATTTTTCTAAAGTTTTTATTTACATCCCAGTTAACCTATAGTTTAATATTAGTTTCAGGTGTACGATATAGCGATTCGACACTTCCATACATCACCCAGTGCTCATCACAAGTGCCGTCCTTAATCCCCATCACCTGTTTCCCCCATCCTCCACTCACCTCCCCTCTGGTAACTCTCAGTTAGTTCTCTATAGTTAAGAGTTTGTTTCTTGGTTTGACTCTCTCTTTCTCTTTTTTTCTTTTGCTTATTTGTTTAGTTTCTTAAATTCCACATGAGTAAAATCATACGGTATTTGTCTTTCTCTGAGTTATTCTGCTTAGCATTACACTCTCTAGGCCCATCCACGTCACTGCAAATGGCAAGATTTCATTATTTTTTATGGCTGAGTAACAATCCAGTGTGTGTGTGTGTGTGTGTGTGTGTGTGTGTGTGTGTGTGTGTACACATACAACATTTTCTTTATCCATTCATTGGCTGATGGTCAGTTGGGCTCTTCCATAATTTGGCTATTATAATGTTGCTATGAACATCAGGGTGCATGTATCCCTTAGAATTAGTATTCTTGTATTCTTTGGGCAGATACCTAAGTAGTGCAATTGCTGCATCATAGGGTAGTTCTATTTTTAACTTTCTGAATCTTCATACTCCTTTCTGGATGGGCTGCAGTGGTTTGCATTCCCAAAGGGTCCAAGAGGGTTCCCCCCTTTTTCCACATCCTCACCCACATCTGTTGTTTCTTAAGTGTTGTTGGTTTTAGTCATTCTAACAGGTGTGGTGTGATATCTCGTAGTTTTGACTTGTATTTATATTACTAGATTCAGTTTAGTAGTATTTCACTGAGGTACTTTGGGTCTGTATTCATAAGGGATATTGGTCTGTAGATTCCTTTTCTTATAATGACTTTGGTTTTGGCACTCAGGTAATATTGGTCTCAGAGAATGGACTGGGAGGTACTTCATTCTACCTTATTTTTTGTGAGGGAAAGGTTTATAAGTAATTGGTGATCTTTTGTGGATGGTAGACTGTATCTCAAAGCCTTCTGAGCCTGGGCTTTTCTTTGTAGGAAAACTCAATCACTCTGTTCCTTTGTTTCAGCCTCTTCTTGAGTCAGTGTTGATAGTTGATGTCTTTCTAGGAATTTGTCCATCTTATCTAGGTTAACTAATTTGTTGACACACAACTGTTTGTAGTGTTCTTCTACACTCCTTTTTTGGTAATTTGAGTTTTCTCTGTTTTTGTACTTGGTCAGTATAGCTAAAGGTTTGTCAGTTTTGTCACTCTTTTCAAAAAACCAACATTTGTTTTCATAATTTTATTGTTTTTCCATCCTCTCATTTATTTCCCCTCTGGTCTATATTATTTCCTTCATTCTGCTATCTTTGAATTTGTTCTTCTTTTTCCAGTTTCTTAAGGTATTGGTTTGCTATTGGTATAAGGTTTGGTTATTGATTTGAATTCTTCTTATTTTTTAATTTTAATAAAGATTTTATTTATTTGACAGAGAGAGAGAGAACAAGGAGAAAGAGCTACAGGCAGAGGGAAAGGGGGAAGCAAGCTCCCCACTGAGCAGGGAGCCCAATGTGGGACTTGATCCCAAGACCCTGGGATCACGACCTGAGCCAAAGGCAGATGTGTAACTGACTGAGCCACCCAGTAACCCCTTCTTTTACTGTATTTTAAAGGTAATTCCATTAGTGGTTTTCCTGGGTATTACAAACAATCTAGTTTGGATTAATATCAATTCAATTTCATAGTATACTAAAACGTTCATCTTACATAGCTCTATTCCCTTCCCCTTCTCTTATGCTATTGTCATCATACAAATTAGATCTTTAAAAATTATATACCCATCAACACAGATTTATAATTATTGCTTTGGAAAGCTGTTTTTTCCTTTTGATTAGAGGAAAAAGGTTGAGAAAAAGAAAATATATCTATACTGTCTTTTTAATTTACCTATGTAGTTATCATTGTTGTGCTATTTGTTTCTTTCTGAAGATTCCAGTTACTTTCTAGTAACTTTTCATTTCTGCCTGACGGCTCCCTTTAGCATTTCTTGTAGGGAAGGTTGCTAGTGATAAATCCTCTCAGTTTTTGCTTATTTGAAAATGCCTTAATTTCTCCTTTGTTTTTGAAGGATAGTTTTGCTGGACACAGAGTTCTTGGTTGATAGTCTTTTCTTCCAGCACTTTGAATATGTCATCATGGTACATTCAGAACTCCATGGTTTCTGATGAGAAATTGGCTATTAATCCTACAAAGGATGATTTGTATTTGATGATTTGCTTCTCTTGCTACTTTCAAGATTCTCTTTTTGTCTTTGTCTTTGGATAGTTTGATTATAATGTGTTCTGGTATGGATTCCTTTATCCTTGTTGGATTTTGTTGAGCATCTTGGATGTGTAGATTCATATTTCCCATTAAATTTGGAAAGTTTTTAGTCATTTTTAAATAAAGATTTTATTTATTTATGAGAGAGAGAGAGAGAGTATGAGTGTGGGAAAGGGCAGAGGGGGAGGAAGAGGGAGAGAGAACCTCCAGTAAATTCCCAGCTGAGCATGGGGCCTGATGCAGGGCTTGATCTCATGACCCTGAGATCATGACCAGAGCCGAAACCAAGTGGGTTGTTTAACCAACTGAGCCACCCAGATGCCTCTCAGTCATTCTTTCTTTCAATATCCTCTTTACACTTTTCTCTCCTTTCTTTTTGGGACTCCCATTATGTATATGTTGCTATGTTTGATGGTGTTTCACAGGTCTCAAGGCTCTGTTCATTTGTCTTCTTTTTTTCTTTCTGTTCCTGAGGCTATATAATTTCAATTGATCCGTCTTCAGGTTTGTTGATTTTTCTGCCTACTCCAATCTACCACTGACCTCCTCTATCATACATTCCATTTCAGTTATACTTTTCAATTCCAGAATTTATAATTGGCTCCTTTTTTCCCCCCCAAAAAGAAATTTTATAGAAACATTTTAATCAAAAAAAATCCCATTTTTAAAATATTCTCTATTTGGGAAGAAATTGTTTCTCTGTTCTCTTTAGTTCTTTAGATATTATTTCCTTTAGTTCTTTGAACACAGTTACACTACACTATGTTCACATAGTTACACTAGGTCTTTTAAATTCATTTAAACTGTCAAGTCAAATTATGACAGTTCCCTGAGAACCGCCAGAGGATGGGAGCTTCAAACCCATGGCTCCCTCTGGGAGCTGATAGGCTGCTGGTTTTCACCATGATGAGGACTTGATTGATTTTAAAGGCTACTGTAGAACTGAGGAGACATGAGAGGAATATGGCAAATTAAAATGTCACAAAGATTTTGCTGTCTTTTTTTTGTTGTTTTTGATAAACATTCTTCAGAGTGTTACAAGCCTTTGGTTAATTCCCAAAGTTCTAAAAAAGTTGATTTTAACAATCTCTGTCAGTGTTTTTGTTGCATTTATGAAGAAGCAGATTTTTGGCTATCCTTACTATGCCTTCCTGCTGATGTCCCAATTCTTTATTTTTAAGTGAAAAATATACATACATGGGAGGACTAATATTCTCTCCCACACTTTTTTTTTTTTAAAAAGATACTTATTTGAGAGAGAGCGCAAGAAGAGGGAGGCAGAAGGAGAGGGAGAATCCTCAAGCAGACTCCCACTGAGCATGGAGCATGATGTGGGGCTCAATTCCAGGACTCCAAGATTATGATCTGAGCCGAAATCAACAGTTGGCTGCTTAACCAACTGACCCACCCAGTGCCCCTCTCCCCACATTCTCATACATCACAACCTCTTGCCTGCCATTAGTCTCCCTCTATTTTTCTTACCACCAGTAAGTGAACCTTTGCATAAAACACCATATTAGTAGGTTCGCTCCAGGGAACAAGGGCTTCCACCAACCTTATCTTGTCTTCTTCAGGATAAAATCCAGTTCTTTTTTAATGTGGCCCTCCAAGTTTGCATAATCTGTATCCAGTCTGAACTGGAGGTCAGACAAGTTGGGTTCTGATCCCAGCTTACTTCTTGTGGAATGTTCTGTACCTACTGTACATGGTATAGAACATTATCGAGAACCTACTCTGTGCTGACCTTAGTATCAGGAGGTATAGATAAGTAAACCCATAGTTCTAATACCTGGTAGGTGGGAACTATGTAGAAGGGTCAATTAAGAAGATATCTGAAGGGCACCTGGGTGGCTCAGTCGGTTGAGCATCTGACTTAGGATCACATCATGATCCCAGAACCCTGGGATCAAGTCCCACATTGGGTTCCCTGCTCAGCAGGGCATCTGCTTCTCCCTCCCCCTCTGCCCCTCCCCCCACTTGTGCTCGCTCTCTCTCTCTCTCTTTCTCTATCTCTAATAAATAAGTAAATAAAATCTTAAAAAAAAAAGATAACTGAGAAAGTGACTTTGAAAATGTGAAGAACTACAGAAGTGAAAGGTATTACTGTGGGCTTATTTCTGATTTATTTACCTCTAAGTATAACACCTTCAAAGGTTTAGTCTAAAATAAACAAAATAAATAAAATCGGTTTTCTTCCCTAAATATAAGGCAGTATTGTGACAACCTTCACAATAGGCAGCCACATGATGACCCGTTGGCCTTACAGCATCTGTGCCCTCAGCTTTAAAGCAGAAGTGACACCTGTCCTGCGTACTTCCCAGCACTGTGGGGAAAGACTACAGAAGAAGACACATGGGGGGGGGGTCCTTGTGAAATTCCTTACAAATCTCACTTATTATCAAAATAATTAGTATAAATAAATCAAAAAATAATAAAAATACTCTTATTTTTTATAACCTACACATCTGAAGTTGCGGCATCTTCATTCGAACTTTGCTTTGGGCAATGTTGAGAATAAGTAATCTGTCTCAGTTAAATGCTTTGTGAACAAAAGGTTCACAAAACCTTTTGTGAACGGAGTGTCACAATCACACTGTGAAAACATCAACGATTAGGGATATGTCACCGAAAATGATCGTGGAGGAAAATAAAAGCTGTTACTTACGCTTTGCTTTTAGCTGTCCAAGAATGGAATTTTCTCCTCTGCACATGGTCCTGAACACATGTAAAGGAAAGAAATGATTATGGAGGCTTCGAAGGAACCAATCCCAACTGCAATATCCATGAAGTATCATCTTACTCCCAATAAAAACAGAGCAAGCACTTTTATGAGAGGATGCCACATGGATTTTTAAAAAGCTAAAAAAAAAAGTCCACCTGGATATCACTTTTGTAATGTTACTGATGGGACAAGATAGTTGTTTTGAGGTAGGGAAATGGAAAAGTCATAAAATTGACGTTAGATTTCAGAAAGAGGTGCTATTTTAAAAAGATGGGCTATGAATGAACTTTCCCTCTTAGAAAATCTTGTGACAGCAAAGATAAATTTAGAATACCTCAATAGGTGAGAGCACTTACAAACTCACGTCACTTTCAGAGGTGTTTAAAAAGGCAAACACTTAGCAGAATAATTTCAGAGCTAAACTTTATACCAAAGCAAATGCCTTGAAAGTGAAAAACGGAGTTTCCAATAACCGACTCTGCTAATGATTTTGTTTCTCACCACTCTGATAATAGTCAATGAATTATAAAGACTGACAAAACAAAAAAAAAATTCTATGCTCCATCTGCTTGCTCTGTAAAAGTAATTAAAAATACAGTTTCACTTGGGAAATACTGATATTCTTAAAGATGATGCCAGCAAATAGAGATGTTTTTGCATAATAAAAGGTTAGAATTTTAGTTGCTGAACAAAAGCCAAGCATGTTATTTCATTCAGCTGGTTCAAACCCAAGAAAACAGTCATCAAAAATAATTACAATTGACAATATTCCAAAAATAATATTAGAATGGCAAACGAAGTGGATAAAATCCAATTAAACATTATGTAAGTGCCTTAAATACATGAAAAGCTTTGTTTGTCATGTTATAAATCAGATAATATTAGAAATGGGCAAATCTTCAATCAAAGCATATAGACCAAAGCATAGTTTACTTTGAGATCTTGACCGGCATGCCTCAAAAAGCTCAAAAAGTCAGTAAAAAAATGAGAGAAAAAAAAAAAAAAAACGGCCACCTTATCTGCTTTATACACTGGGGGTTCTGTGTAAGGGCTCATTGGTCCCTCCCCGACAAAAAGGTTTGGTTAGGAAGGTGGGAGCTATAGATGGTTCTGAAAGATGAGGGATAGTAAAAGAAAATATCCAGGTTCCAGTCCTTACTTTGACTATCTCAGGTCGCAGTGCTTGTTACTGGGAGCTGGGATTCACGCCCGGACCTGTCCACTTACCACTTCGTTGCCATTCTCTTTCCCAGCTAAGTGACCCAGAGAGAATGTTAGGGCTCCAGCACTTTCTATACCACCTCTGACGTCTGCTCACCACACATACCTCCCAACCTTCCTCCGAATGCTCTACCGGCCAAGTCTGAAGCTTCACTGCTTTTTTTGAGTGAATATGGCCAATTCTGCTTTTTAGAATATTGAGAATAGGATTTCATACTTTCCTTAAAATTTTAACAAAGATGTGGCAGAGAAAGCAGAATTAAAATCTCAGGAGCTAGGAAAGAACCTTCATACTTCATTTACTGGAAAGGCCATCGTTACCAACCTTGGTGAAAACCTCACTACCTAAAGAATCACAAACAAACACATAGAAAATCATACTACTTTAAGCATTTAATTTTTTTCTTCAAAGACTATGTGGAAAGCTCAATAACTATGTGGTGGCTTCAAGATAATTTTCAAACCAACATTACATATATATTATTATGCATATATGCATATATATATATATATATATATATATATATATGAAGTCCTCGTCTCCATTTATAGGATATATGCATATATGTATGTCTTGTGGATAGGCAATGAATATAAGAGACAGATTTATATTTCAGTTCTTTTTATATTTGCCATGTGTTCTAGGCCTGCCATTTACGATTTTAGGCTCTATTTGAATTTTATCAACTAGTAAACAGGCCAAGATCCAAAAGTAAAAGCATTCATCTGTTCACCACTCCCTGAATAGATGTGGAGAAACATTTCCATTCCTTTCACCAGCTTACGTGCGTGACCGATAGAAAGCTGAGAACAGCCGACTTTAGAGCTTTGGCACCTGTAGTTGAAGTGCATTATTGCCTGCAGGGCATTTCCTCCCCCTGTTGAGATGTCGCCTTCAAATCCTGGCAGCAGCGGTATCACCACGTACACTCGGTATCTCTGGCTTTCCCTACAAAAGTCAGAAGCAGAGCCATTCACCAAAAAATGATAGGCAGATCATGTGGTTTTAGAGACTGAGCTAATCGTTTCCTATAATACGTTCTATCCCATATCAGGGCTTGGAAGGTGCTGTTGGATTGGAGGCCAGAAGCTGCTATCCAGGGAACAGTGCATAACAACCTAGAAAAATAAGCTGAACTTGGCAGCAGAGTGGGGGACCCGGCTCACTATCTCTCGGCAGCATAAGTCTCCCTAGGACAAAATCCTCTGTAAGCAACCCACGCTTGGATCCCATGGAAGGTGGGGTGAGGGGTGATAACAAAGTTTTGAAAAAGACGTCATCGTAATAATTTTATGTCTAACATGCTGTATTCCTGGGTACTTTTCTCAAGCGCAGCAGGTAATAGGCATTCAGTTAATGATTGTTGAGCCAATGAGTTCCCACGGCCTAGATCTCAGGGGCAGAAGACCTGCTGGTCCCAGTACACTTTCCAATGCAGAAATCATCATTGCTTAGAAACTGCGATTCAGCTCTGAAAACTGGTTCCACTACAAAACGTTATACAGGGCCCTTCAGGAATTCTGAGTGACTGATGAGTTTTTAAATACCCTGCACATATAGCTCAACCTTTCTTGGCCCGCTGTTCCAATGGATTGAGGACAGCCTTGGAAAGAAAAGCCCTTGAGTGGCCTTTGTTACTCAATGATGTAACAAATAAAAAGGAGGAGGTGGGGCTGCTTACTTTGATCTCCATTCAGAAAGTAAAAAATTTGGAGAATTATGTTCAAATGGGTATCGCTATTGGGAGGCACAGCTGTTAACGTCCTTCTCTTTATAGGCTACACAGGAGGAAGTGAAAGCTGAAAGTGACCGTGGTATCTACGTGGTCAAGAAATCTTGTCCGTAGATCTGACCGATCCGTGGTCACACAAAGATGCTGCTACTTAAACTCTTAATACTTAATTTCTAAGGATCACTTTCTTCTAAACAACTACCTTTCTCTTTCACGTGACTATCACTCCTCTTCTCTGAGGGGTCAGATTTCACGAGAGTGCATCAGAACTCTAGTGTTTGTATCAGCAGTTACAGTGAAGTTCAGGGCAGAAATCACAGCGGAGCCTAACTGC
>CM052799.1:111408989-111433908 GCA_028533885.1 Nasua narica
CGCGGAGAAGAAGAAGACAGAAGGAATACCTAAGCTATTTTCCATCACCAGCATTTAAAAGCCCAAATGAGTTAAACCAGACACTTACAAATAAGCACTGTCGGGCGTCAACTGCCTTTCCAGAATCGCCTTCCCATGGGATCTTCCCAGACCCATAGCCCAGTGCCCGACTACTGCCCTTTGCTCAGCGGTGTTCCTCCCTACTAAAGAAGGTTGGTTATCTGCCCTCTGAGTCTAGAATACCCCTTCTGCCCACAGAATCCCACTTCTCCTTCCAGGGCAGCTGAAAGGCACCTTCCTTGGTCAAACCATCCTGAATCTTCCAGTTAAAACTGGTTTGCTCCTGCCTCTGCACTCCCATGGTTCATGGCAGGCATGTCTATTCAGCATTCTTTTTGCTTTACACGATAGTGATACACACATCTGCTGCTGCCTAGGCTACGGTGATAAGCTCTTCTGAAACCCAGGACATACGTCCACCTATGTTTTTGAACAGTGCCCAGCGGAGGATCCTTGGACACGGTAGGCACGCAGTACCCTCTGCTTTGGGAGAATGGGGTCAGGTTGGAAGCAGGTTTGTTTCTGGGAAGCCACTGGTAGTTAAGAGATCAAACTGCAAAAGTTAAATAAAGTTTTTCTTTAAATTACATTTTATTTGAGTTTTTGTTGCAGTACAATATATGTAACGCAAAACTGGCCATTTTAACCACTTTTAAGTGTACCATCCAGTGGTATTAATGACATTCACATGTTGTGCGACCATCAGGATATCTACTTCTACAACACTTTCATGAGCCTAAACGGAAACTTTGTGATAGTTAAGCAACAACATCTACATTTTCCCTCCTTTCAACCCCCGTAACCTCTCATCTGCTTTGTGTCTCTGTGAATTTGCCATTCTAGATATTTCATCTAAGTGGAATCATACAATATTTGTCCTTTCGTGTATGACTTATTCCACTTAGCATAACATCCTCAAGATTCATCCATGTGTCAGAAATGCCTTCCTCCAGGGTGAATGGGGGGAAATCGGAGGGGACGATGAACCATGAGACTGGACTCTGAGCAACAAACTGAGGGTTTTGGAGGGGAGGGGGTTTGGACGAGCTTGGTGGTAGGTATTGAGGAGGGCACGTATTGCATGGAGCACTGGGTGTGGTGCATGAACAATTAATCTTGTAACACTGAAAAAATAAACATATTTGGGGAAAAAAATAAAAATAAAAAAATTTTTAAAAATAATAAAAAAGAAATGCCTCCCTCCTTGTGGCTAAATGATATTGCATTGCAGGTGGAGTCCCCATATTGTTTATCTAGTTGTCTGCTGATAGGCAGCTGAGTCGTTTCCACCTTTTGGCTACTGTGAATCACATCGCAGTGAACGCTGACATATAGAACCTCTGTCCTTGTTTGCAGTTCTTCTGGGTATTTACCCAGGACTGGCACTGGTGGCTTATAGATTTATTTTATATTTAGCCTTTTGAGGAATCACCAATTAACATATTTCCTAATGGGTAATATATTGCTCAGAGTACAAAATTTAAGAAGTAGAAGATTTTATGATGAAAACAAAATTCTCTCTCTGCTTTGTCCCCAGGCACTGTTTCCCCTCCTTGAGGGTATAACTCCTATTACCTTTGATGTTCCTCCAGAAATAGTCTATGGTTTTTTAAAGTATATATGTGTGTATATATATGTGTGTGTGTGTATTATATATGTATATGTTTTTTCTTCTATGCAAATGTTAGAATACTATAAACACTTTTACAAATGTTATTTTTATTTATATGTCTGTACCTTGTCAATTTCCTAACAACAGTGATACAGAATTCCATATACATCTTTACCATAATATTTAAAGCAGTTCTCTATCGGTGGGCGTTTAAGTTGTTTCTGATTTTTGGCTATTTCAAAATCTTCTTTTTCTATTTTCTTATGGATGCTGACCCATGTTAAGTCATTTCTTCACAACTGTGAAATGTGAATACCACTTCAGAGTGATACTGATGGTCTTAAACACCAAGTGTTTGTGATTCTGTTTGTAAAAGATGGTTCCCTTTCAACACTGTTTTTGAGGTCAGAAATGACATCAAAACAGAGACCTCTTATGTAGGATTCTGGAAGAATGTCCTATAAAAATCTTCTGTCTTCAGATAAAATATTCTTTAAATTTAGTTTAGGAATCAGAATGTCCCCCTTTTCTTGTTCTCAGGACTCTGTTAGCTCCCTACTGAGGTCTTTGCCTTTTTACAACGCAGCAGTTCTTGAATTTCTTGAATGATTTTTAAACCGCATTCAGCCAGTTAGCAGAAATGACTTAGGCTTCCGCTGTTGTCGAAAAAGGGGCTCCTGAATCTCAAACTAGAAAACAGTGGCTGAGTTTAAGCCAAGGAAGAGAAAAAGTCTAGGCGATACCATGTCCAATCTCCTTCCTTGATCCCAACCCCAGAAGACAACAGCTCTGGTCAGCTGCCCAGGATTGTGAAACGCTGTATCCTCATAAAGTGGGGGGGGGGGGCGGGGGGAAGACAGATGATAGCCATCAGCTTAGGGCAAGAACCCGAGCCTCTAATAGGCAGAATTATTTATGATTTTTAAAAACAAGAGAGGAGCTAGTGGGCTCCAAGCCTTCACGCGGGCAATCGCTTCATCCACTGCAGTTTAGAACAATTTTATAAAATTGCTTCCTCAGGCTTTTTGTTAAAATAAGTCTTCTTTCAGACCCCACAGACTCTTATAGCAGTGCTGTGTCTAATACCTAAAAAAATTGGAAATCAATGTCCAATAATGGGGGATAGTTAACTAAATTATGTTACAGTCACTCAAAGAGTGAGCATTTTGCAGCCACGCAAATGACCACGATGATGACTTACTAGCAAAATACTGCCGGTGCTGTGTTAGAACGGCCCTAATGCAAAGTTACAATTACAAAACAATTACAGATGTGGCAGGCTGATACTACGAAATATGCAATCACTTTCCTCCTTCCATGCATTCGCCTCCCTCACCCTGTGCCTGGAGATAAGAAGCAGGCACTGTTCCTGGGTGGCACTTTGACAAAGGAACCAGGGCAGAAGATATCAACTTCTTAGATCTGGGGAACTGGGTAGAGACCCTCTACTTGAGGATCTGAGCTGAGTCAACAGTATAAAGATGTTAAGAGTGAGACTCAGCTCAGGGATCCTGCCCTTCACCCTCAGCAGAATTCCAGGGAGAACAAGACAGACCCCATCACCTTCCAACAGGAGAGGGGAGCCAAGAGGATCTGAGTGTGAGACATAACCTTGCTTCCCAAGGAACCCGGGAGAAAAGTCCACCAGCCCACATGATGTGGCAGCAACAGAGGAGAAGTGGAGGAAAGGCAGGTCTGACAGGAGAAGGGGGAGGCCCCCACGTCACAGTAAACCTATGCCAGAACAGGCCCAAGAGAGATCAACAGGGCCGGAAGTCTCTTCGCAAAGATCCAGGCCCCTTACCATCCATACCAAGGACGGTGCATCAGGGAGGGGAGAAGGGGGGAGGCCGGGTTGTGCCTGAGTGACAGCATACAGAGCAGAAACAGCAAAATAGCAAGAAATTGCTGAATTTGACCACATTTAAGTGTGGAGGTAACTAGACTAAAATTTCCTTCTATTGTGTGGAAATGGGATTGAAATAAAAAGTCAAGCAAGCTACAGAAAAAGGAAATAAATTACAACTCGACAGAAAAATATATGTATATTAATATGAACAAAAAAGAAATAAGGAAGTAAAAAGTGAGTTTTTAGGGTGGTGAGAGTGTGGGACCTTTAATATTTTCCATTTTTGTGACTGCTGAAATGTTGCCTATACCTTTAAGAACAGAGCACTAATTCACCATGAAAATAGTCACAGCTTTCCTCTACACTACCCTCCTTGTTCTTCCCTCAGGAAAAACCCTTTCCTCCTTCCCTCCCCGTCCCTCTTCATCACGAAGGGCTGTCAGGAGAACTGGGGAGGCCTAGCGTGGGGTCTCAAGATCTGGACGAAGGCCCCTGAGGAGCTCGCCATGCTTCTCTGGTGAGGAGATGCTTTGTTTTTTTTGTTTTGTTTTATTTTTTGAGAATAAGGGATTCATAGATCATTGCTATAAGCTCCAAGGGTGGGTATAAATCCTATCATTGCAGCTTTTGCAGCAGTGAACGCTGCCAGAACTAAGCAGAACCGTGGTTGGGGCAGAGTGTTCTTGTGGGGAGAAGTCTATGCTGTGGTGGTCTGGGTTCTGTAAGAATTGGGATCCGTAGCTTCTCAGTGGTTTGGGGCATAACCCATTTTATTTTATGTTTGGCAGATCTTTAAAAGCGCAGTAGCCTTTTTCAGGCTTCGGTTTTCTCAGCTGCAAAGGAGGGAGTTGGCTAAAATCATGGCTAGTCCACCAGAAATGCTGGCCCTATTTAGCAGTGACTTTGCATATAGTGCAACTTTATAGCGCCAGCATAATGACATATTGTGCATGCACACATGTGTCATTTTTTCATGGGTTATCTTTTGGAGACACAAGCTCTTAAATGTAAGAATGCTGAAGGTTGGCCCAGCGCATCTAAGACTAACAGACACATGAAAAAATGTTCATCATCATTAGCCATCAGGGATATTCAAATCAAAACCACATTGAGATACCACCTTACACCACTAAGAATGGCCAAAATCAACAAGACAGTAAACAACAAGTGTTGGAGAGGATGTGCAGAAAGGGGAACCCTCTTCCACTGTTGGTGGGAAAGTTGCAAGTTGGTGCAGCCACTTTGGAAAACAGTGTGGAGATTCCTTAAGAAATTAAAAACAGAGCTACCCTATGACCCGGCAATTGCACTACTGGGTATTTACCCCAAAGATACTGATGTACTGAGAAGAAGGGCCATATGTACCCCAATGTTCATAGCAGCAATGGCCACAATCGCCAAACTGTGGAAAGAACCAAGGTGCCCTTCAACAGATGAATGGATAAAGAAGATATGGTCCATATATACAATGGAATATTATGCCTCCATCAGAAAGGATGAATACCCAACTTTTGTATCAACATGGACGGGACTGGAAGAGATTATGCGGAGTGAAATAAGCCAAGCAGAGAGAGTCAATTATCATATGGTTTCACTTACGTGTGGAGCATATGTGTGGAAAAACATGGAGGGCATTGTGAGAAGGAAAGGAAGGGTGAATGGGGGGAAATCTGAGGAGAAGAAGGACCATGAGAGACTGTGGACTCTGAGCTACAAACTGAGGGTTTTAGGGGATGGGGTGGGGGGTTGGATGAGCCTGGTGAAGAGTATTGAGGGGGGCATGTATTGCATGGAGCACTGGGTGTGGTGCATGAACAATGAATCTTGGAACACTGAAAAAATAAAATTAAATTAAAAAAAAAAAGACTTCACTCTCAGCTTGATAAGCTGTCAGGCAAGCTCCTCTGTTGTCCCCAAATAAGATCCTACAAAATGATTGCTGTCCTCTGCCCTGTGCCAATCTTTCATCTCTCCATCTTCTGAGATCACCATTTCTATAATTTTTGGAATCAAACAAAAGCCACTAAGTGATCTAAATCAAATGTCCTCCTGCCGTTACCTCATGTCATCTCTGCCCCAGGGTAACCTCTTCTCGGGGTGTTTTACAGAGCTTGGAGGTTGGCCCACAAGAAAAAAAATATGAACCCAGCAATTGGCATACTTAATCTGTAGGCTTTTTGTTCTTTCTATTATAACCTCAGTTTAAATTTCTTTAAGACAGTGCTTCTGAAACATGCCCGGTGTGTCCTTTCAGCGTGGTACACAAATTACAGGATATGGTAATTACAGGAGGCAGACTTTTCTGTAAGCCGAAGAACTTACCTATCAAGCAATTACTTTAAAAAAATAAAACATTCATCTGATTTCTTCATTCTAAAAATAAAGTATTTCTCACAGATTTCTGGGAGGCTTACTATTAGGACATTTCTACTTCCTCTGAAATGAGGGCCACTTTGTAGCTGAGTGGTACAGGGCACAAGTTCCTAAAGACACGGTTTTAGTTTTAGTTCCACTCATCCATAGCTGTGTGACTCATGCCGGTTACCTAACCTCTCTGGGCTTCACGGACTTACCTGTACAATGGGAAAAATTAGGCATCTACTTCATAAGGTAGGTGTGGGGATGAGATAAGGTAGTGCGTGTAAAGCACCTCAAATGTGGAAAGACTCAAACTACTTGGTCATATTATTATTCAGTTTAGAGCCACCGATTTCAATGAGAGAGCCTATACACCTTCAAAGAATAATATAGGAAAATTAATACCTAAAATTAAAATGAACTGAAACTGAATTCATTTAATGCTACACAATACCTTCTATTTTATTTTATATTGGATGAGGATGTTTATCGAATCAATAGTAAGAAGTCCAATAACGGATTCCCAGGAGAAGCAGCTATGGACTTCCGGTAGGACACCGTGTTTTCATTCTGTGTCTCTACTTGTCACATGATGAATGAGCACCCGTGGGAGGAAATCAAAGTGAGTTTTAATTACCCAGCAGTCGCCATTAATCATTTAAAACAAGGAACGTTAAACATCTCTTTAATTAAAACACTTGTTTCTGGGGCGCCTGGGTGGCTCAGTGGGTTAAAGCCTCTGCCTTCGGCTCAGGTCATGATCTCAGGGTCCTAGGATCGAGCCCCACATTTGGGCTCTCTGCTCAGCAGGGAGCCTGCTTCCTCCTCTCTCTGCCTGCCTCTCTAGCTATTTGTGATCTCTCTTTGTCAAATAAATAAATAAAATCTTTAAAAAACACCACTTGTTTCTATCATAAATATTAATCTGAAACAGTTGATATGAGTATTGTGCTTCTTTATCAGCGAGCTACCATATTTCCAGAAGATGAATTTCCTGGAAATAGCCTAATCATAACACCTGATGGATTATGGTCTTTAAATCGCTTCCACATCCATTCACGTGAGCTGGGTAGAACAGCTGTGATTTTCTCTATTAGCGAAAAAATAGAGTGTCAGAAAGGTCAACTGATAGGTTGAAAGGTCACATCCCTGTAGATAATAGTTGAAAAGAACCCAAGTCTCCGGACACCCGGTCCCCAGATAATTCCTGATTCCCCAGGGGAGGATTCCCCATGCCACCCACTCCTGCGCAAACCGCAAACACCGTCTGGCACTGTTCTGCAGTTAGAGGAAGCAGGAAGAATTTGAGCAATTCTCCAAACTGCGTATTATTCAGTGGAGTTTAGTATTAAACTACAGAGGCATTAAACCAATGGCCTATTTTCACTGCGTGTGTATAAGAGTGCAAAATGGGCTCTCTCACTTCCTGTTTACCAAGGCAGCAGAATTATGCGTGGCAGGTTTCAGAAGCAGAACTGTTTGAAACTCAGAAATCATGTATTCACGGCACACTATGTTTTAAAATTTCTACCCGGATCCATTGGTTCTCTTTCTCTTGGCTTATTCAAACGTGATATAAACCAGATGATTTTTTCTCCCTGATCTCCAGTCAGATTTGAGTTGTCAAAGACAGGTTTCCAGTGGCTTGAGAGCTGGTCTCAATTCCAGGACAGTTTTCCTTATTAGAGGAGACCTTCTGTTTTCTGCATAGATCCCACAGCTACTCTTGGTTCGCCATGGGATGAACAACGTTCTGAGGCTCTAGGTCATGGATCAAAGCGTGTAGTCTTCGCAAAAGCCTGTTTCTGCAAAGCATAACGGCTGCTGAGAAGGAACCAGGAAGAAGCAAGGAAGGCAGAGAACTCACTTCAGGGAACTGGTGTTTCCTGGATTCCAGCACTGGCAGAAAACTAAAGCCTCGGCCCAGTCAAGGGAGTTGGCAATTAAAAGACTGATCTTTCCAGGGTGGGAGGGACCTGGAAGAGAGCCCGTGTTCTTTGGTCAGGCCTGGCTGAATGCTGACTGTCATTTCCCTCCGTCTGCTTTGTGCTAGATTCTATTCTTTTTCCAACAGCCAAAATTATACTTGTTGCTAGGCACGTGACATTGGCAGGGAAGTTCTGAGTCTCAGAACAGTGGAGCACACAGGAGTCAATGAAGGAAGAGAGGGGGTGAACTTGGGCAAGACACACAGTGGCCCTCAGTGAAAGGGGGGCGGGGTGCATTGCAGGCAGGCTGCAAGATGAGCCCTTTATTCCCACCTCTCCCTTTCCTAAGAATACAAACTCATGGACTTGAAATTATCAAATGAAAACATATTTCATCATTACAATGAATACAGGAGATGAAAAATAATGTGGAGCTAAAGGGAAGGGGGGAAAATGTAAAATATATTTCCAGGATACACGTGTGTATCCGTGAAAAATCTTATGTGTGTATAAATACCCTCTGAAATGTGACTGTCAAAGAAGGGGAGACGATGGAGAGATCAGAGCTAAATAACACAGTTAATTTGAAATTCAATGGACTCATTTCCCATTTTCTACAAAGTAGGCTTAAAATTGAATCTTCTACGTGCTCTGTGAACTTCCAAGTGTGAGACGCAGTCTACAGCAGATGCTAGCCGCCCGTGCTATCTCACCACAGATCCCTTTTCCTTTTAGGTGCTGCTCACGAGATCACTGGGAAATGTTCAATCAGAAAATATCTTAAAGTTCCTTCTAGCCCTGAAATACTATGATTTCAGAAGAAGTCCAGGTTTTTAAAGACAAATTAATATGCTAAGGAAAAATGTTCTTTCAGGATCCCAGACCCTTTAAAAACAAATCTTACAGGTACTTATTAATATATGTACTACAGGGAACTAATAACTCGGATGAGTGAAGCTGAGATTCATCCTACTCTCCTTATTAGCTGGTCACGGTTACAATATTCCTCATTCGCCGCTCAGCCCAGTGAGCTCATCTGTTCGCTTAATGGATTTCTGCAACTCATTTCAATTTCATGAAAAAAATACTTTTCTCTTTTGTCAAATGTGCTTTATAGATAAAGTGGATACTCCTGCATCAATGAAATGCACGAGTCGACAGATAATTTAATTTTGTAAATTAGACATAAATTGACCCACAGAATTAAGAGACTGGCATGATGCAAGAAATCTTTGTGTGTATGTGTTATGTTTAACTATAAATAAGGCTGTTTTTAAGTCATTTTGGAAACAGACCCCATGCTAACTCTCTTGAAAAAAGTACGTGAGAAGGCAAAAGATAGAGGTCACCTGGAAAAGCACAGATCATTATTAATACTTAGGACCAAGCATGCTGTTCTCAGTGAGTACTAAGCAGTGCTGACCTCAGTGAGTACTAAGCAGTCTTGGCTGTGCCCTGGAATTACCTGTGGACCATTATGAAACACAAGTGCCTGGGCCCCACTCCAGGAAATTCTGACTCAGCAAGTCTGGGTTGAGTCCAGCTTTCTAGATTTTTGTAAAATCCAATGGTGAGCGGTGCCTGGGTGGCTCATTTGGTTAAGCTTCTGACTCTTGATTTCGATTCAGGTCATGATCTCAGGGTCATGGGATCGAGCTCTGTGTCAGGCTCCACACTGGGTGTGGAGCCTGCTTAAGATTCTCTCTCTTCCCCTGCCCCTTCCCCCCCCGCACTCTCTCCCTAAAATAATAAATAAATCCACAGGACGCCGGAGTGGCTCAGTGGGTTAAAGCCTCTGCCTTCAGCTCAGATCATGATCTCAGGGTCCTGGGATCCAGCCCCGCGTTGGGCTTTCTGCTCAGCAGGGAGCCTGCTTCCCCCTCTCTCTCTGTCTGCCTCTCTGTCTACTTGTGATCTCTCTGTCAAATAAATAAATAAAATCTCAAACAAAAAATAATAAATAAATCTTTAAAAAAAAAGTCCAGTGGTGATTTTCATCACCACTGATGAAAACAGCAAGATCTGCCGTATACCTTGCAGGATGTGGTGGGTAATGTGATGTGCTGCCTAAATGCCCTCACCGTGGGCTCAGGACAGCCAGGCGATTCCCGCTGAGAGTGTTGACTACTGACTACGCACAGTGAAGTCCTTCTCCAGGAATTGCTGTCCTCGCCCTCACGCAAGCAAGGTCATGCTCATTTCAAGTCAGCCTGTACCTGATGAGGGTTAATGGGAGGAGAGGGCAACAAAGGCCCAACCCACTTGCCTCAAACTGTGGCAACCCTGAAGGGGTCTTAAATCCTACCTGTCAATGAATTGAAGTTATGTGGTACAGGGAGAGGTGCTGGGTTGGAAGTCCAAAGGCTCGGGCTCAAAGCCATTTTTGCCTATTGCTGTTAGTGACTTAATCAAGCCACACCACCTCTCGAATCTTAGTTTTTCACTCTACAAATGGGGACAGCAATGATAATAATGACAGTAACAACCACAAGGACTATATGATTTACTTTCAAGAGTAGTTATGAAGATTCAGGAAGAGTCTAGAAACTATTGGTCATATAAAACACTGGTAGTTACTGTTGTAAAATGTTCTTAGGTCTAAAAATCCCCACATAGTATGTGGAAAAAAAAAAGATATTAAGGTGCCAAATGATGCTGGAAGTAAAACAATGTTTTAATCCCCAAATGTGTATGTACTTAACATTCCCCCATTGCATGTGTTCAAGGAAGTGAAATAATAAAAGGTAATGGAGTTGTTTGTTTATTTTGTTGCCTTTACACAGAGCTAAAATCAGCCATGAAAAGAAGTAGTCTGGATGCCAGGACAACTCAGTGGAGAAAGAGCAGCCTTTTCAACAAGCAGTGTTGGAACAACTGTATATCCCCATGTAAAGGACTGAAGGGGGACTCCTGCCTCATAGCATGTACGAAAAATAACTCAAGATGAATCAAGGACCTAGGTGCAAGGACTCAAACTATATAATTCTTAGTTGAAAAAGAAGTGTAAATCTTCATGATCTTGGATTTGACAGTGATTTTTGTGGCTATGGCACCAAAATTTTATTGCTTGTGCAATAAAAGAAAAAATAGATAAACTGGACTTTATCAAAATTAAAAACTTTTGTGTTTCAAAAGATATTATCGAGAAAGAATAAAAGAAAACACCCTGAATAGGAGAAACTATTTGCAAGTCATAAATATGATATGATACTTGTATCCAGAATATAGAAAGAGCTCTTACAACTCAATAATAAAAAGACAGCCTAATTAAAAGATAGGCAAGAAATTTGAATATATATTTCTCCAGAGATAATACATGAAATGGACAATAAACTAACAAAAAAATACTCAACATCATTAGTCATGAGGGAAATTCACATCCAAACCACAATGAGATATAATTTCATACCTATCAGGATGGCTATAATCCAAAAGAGAGATAATAGTAAGTATTGGCAATGATACAGAGAAATTGGAGCCCTCATACACTAGGGGAATGTAAAATAGTGTAGCTATTTTTGAAAACCTTGTGGCAGCTTCTCAAAATGTTAAACATAGAATTACCATATAACCCTGCAATTCTACCTCTAGAGTAATAAAAGTATGTCTGCATAAAAACTAATACAGAATATTTACAGCAGCATTAATCATATAGCCAAACATTGGAAATATCCCAAATATCTATCAACTGATGAATGGGACAAGAGAATATAGTATATCCAGAAAATGGGATATTACCTGGCAATAAATATAAATGAAATACTGTTAACATCCTATAACATAGATGAGTCTTGGAAACATTAAATTAAGTGAAAAAAAGTCAGTCACAAAAGACCACATATTAGATGATTCCATTTATATGAAATGCCCAGATGAGCAAATCTATAGGGGAAAAAAGGTAGCTTAGCGGTTGCAAGAGGATAAAATAAGAAGTAGATAGTGACTGCTAATAGATACAGAGTTTCTTTCTGGGGTGATGAAAATGTTCTAAAACTGATTAGGTTCAGTCGCACAACTCTGAATATGCTAAAAGTCACTGAATTGTACACTTTACGTGGCTGGATTGTATGGTATGTGAATTATATTTTAATAACGTTGTTATTAAAAAATATTCCCATGAGCTGAAAAAATAAGACAGAGGGTAACAAGCATTTAAATATAACCCATGGAAAAATATGATGACTGTTTTGCTTTGATTTTTAAGTGAACATAGTTCACTGTCTGACACTAAATAAATCAAACCACAACTCCAATGGCATGGGAAAGAGACTGGCCAGGAAAAAATGACTATGCCATGGAAGAATTCCGATTGCTTCAAAAATGGACTCAAAATTCTCAGCAACTGAAATCAGATTGAAGGAACCAATAACCTACTGCTAGTTGTGCCTGCTAGGAAAAGACAGTATTGTAACACGGGCTTTCAAAAATCATTTGAGCAGTAAATGCAAGAACATTTGCAGTAACTACTCCTACCCAAATGCCAAAATGTTACCTGTGAGCTTTCAGTATCCTCTGTGCAATGGCATCACCGATCTTGTTGAACACAACTTTGTCATCAGCACAACTTATGAAAAACTGGTTCTATAAGAAAGAGAGTGATCATGTAAGTCTTTATTATATATATATATATATATATGCATATGTGTATTATATACATATGGAAAACGTGCTCTATAACAAACACTACACTGATATTTTAAAAAAAAAACGTTTCACGCAGTAGACATGTTCTTATTACTAAAATCATTTAGGAAAGTAAATGATATTGAGAATAAAAGAAGCTTCATCTCACTCTGGGTCTCATGCATTTCAAGGTAATATCACATATCATATCTTAGTCCAGTGAGAGGCTGTGCTATTATTTTATCATGTGAGTTCTTTGTAGCTTTAGAAAGGTAGAAACATTCCAAATTTAAAGAACAGGGACCCTAGGTTTATAAATTCATTTATTGTGTAAATGCTCATGATTTAAAATCCTATACCAGTAAACTTTCTGTCTCATGCTAAATTAACCTAACTGGGTGGATGGCAGAATCCTGGTCCAATATTCTCCACCCATTCTCTATCATTTCCTAGTATGTGCTTTTGCCTTGTCTTATTTGTTTGGGTCACTATTTCTGATTTTAAGTAGCTTCAAATCACTTTCACAAGTATATTTAATACATATAAATAAACCAATAAACTGGGAAAAAAACATTTTTCTTTTCTTCTTTAAGTAACTTATTCATTTACCTCTAAAACACTGTTTAAAATTCTCACTAAAAAACCCAGGTATGACACTATTATCATAATGGTATAAAAGATTTAGTTGCTGCATAAAGGAATGTTAGTAATTAGGTAAATACTATCACTATTACATACTTACATACACTGTTATAATACAGCTGTAACTAACAAGTATAATCATCATAAAGTAGTCTTTGCTAATCATCCTAAAGAGACATAGAAGCAATGACTCCAACTGTGATCATCATCCCTTTGCCACATCATTTTTACTAGTTTACATGTTTTTTACTTAAGCACATAAATCCTTAAACTGCCTCCGTAAGACAGACTTACAGGAGACATTGTGTGGGAACTCATCTGAGAATGTTTTCCCTCCAGGCATCCAGCAGTAAAAATTTTGGTGGCAACCAGACCATGTTTGTTTTTCTGTGTTGGCATTACAGAGAAGCTTCACAAACCCCCACAGCTGCAAACATTCCCTGGCCACATGTCATGGCCTGTTCTCCTCTTTGGAGGAGAGCAGGGTAGGTGCCAACCACTTAGCTCGGCTAGAGGTGTAACTAGGTTCGTGCCCACAGTTGTGTGTATCCACATGGCATTCCACACCTCTCTTAGGACTGTGGTAGCACTAATGAGAAAGGCTGACTTAATGCTATTAAAAAGAGAGAAAGCAAAAGGACTCTGGGGAATGGATGAGGCAGCCTTGACATCTTCTATTGTGATGGTACAACGGATGAAATTAATACCACTAATTGCATTAGTACTGCAAAGCTCCAGACTTTGATAGTCCAAATCCTTTTCCTCTTGCGTTGTCCCACCCAGGATACTGTATTGCATTTAGCCTGCTACTTTTTTAAAATCGGCTTCTCTTTCTCCAGGCCTGTGAAAGAAACAAAGCACTAATTCTTTCCTACTTGCCCTTCATGATTAGTCACGGTATGGAGGGGGAGAGAGGAAGGAACATAGGGCTAGGAGGGTTTTCTCCAGGAAACCCATTTCCCTCCATACATTTAAAAAAATTCAATGGGAAAGACAAGATGAGAATAAAGAAGGGAGATGTGCTCTGATTTATTTTTACATTATCGTGACTTCAAATTTTTTTTCAGGATTTTCCACGTGCTCTGAGCCAGCTTTGTATCTATTCTGAAGTGCAGTTAAGGTTCTCAAATTAAACGCGGTGTGCCTAGGTTTTCTCCTCTTCTCTGAACACCAACTCTGGGATCTGATCAAGCTTTAAGATGAACAACAGTTCACACAGGATTGAAGAAGGTGGTACCTGCCCTCAATATTCTTACGTCTTCCTTTTCCATGTTGCTTTCCCTGCACACTCCCTATTCCAGTATTACCAGACCAGCGGCACCCAGTGGCCTCCATTATAGCAACTTACCCTTGCGTGTGCTTTCCTGAAACAGCACATGCCTCCCACTTAGACCCTCCAACTCAAGACAAATAAAAACTTACTCGTCCGTGTTGTATTTCTGACTACTGATATTAGTGAGTTGACACACTTTAATAACAAGGACTTGGGGGACTACTACTAGAGTCTGGAGTTGATGAAAATGCAAAGTACGTGTTATGAATGCTGGGGAGGTAAAAATTTAGGTGACTCAAATTCGCATCTCAACAGATGCCGATTAATGTAGCAGATCCTGCGTCTACGTATGGGAAGGCAGGTTGTCCTACTGATTTACATCAGCGGGATTTACTTACTTCTATATAGATATAGTGCTTGCTGTTCTCTATCACGTGGACATAAGCAGCATGGATGGACTCCTCGTGGTACTTGATACCAGCTGACCAATCAGCAGCAGAGCGCAGCAACTACGAGGCAGCAATCGGGAAGAGCAAACAATTGAGAGGACGCCAGACATATTCATCAAATGAAATCAATCTTTTTTCGTCTACACAACCGAATGATTACAGTGGCTTGGGAAGCGTGTGTGGGTCCAGGAAGAAGAGGTGGGTGGGAAACGGGTCCTTGGACAAAATCTCTAAGGAAGAAGCCTGACTAGAAGTCAGGCCCTGAATATATCCTCCCCACCCAGGATTATTTTCATTCAAAACTGGGAACCATAAAGTGTAGTGTCTACAAAGTATTTCAAAAGTACCTCTTCTGGTGGCTATGAGTAGGGTGACCACTGGTATTCTTTTTCTGTGATGGTTCCACAATTGTACCAGAATGCCTATTGTTCTGGTGAATTTAGTACCAGTACCACTTTTACTCTCCAAAGTGTCCTGTTTTGAACCATACAATGGGGCCACCCTTGCTCTGACTTGATAATGTACTGATTCCTTTTATCCCAAATAGGTACTGTTCAGATTAATACATTTTAAAACACAAATAGATATATAATCTTGACTATATATAGTTACATATATAAGTGATATATAAGTCACTTATATATCCCTTATATATCACATGTGTGATATATGTATATATCACACACATAAGTCACTTATATATCATTTGGATATATAATCTTAACTTTGCCTTTAATCAGCTGATTCTTGGTGTGCCTCCTCATTGCTCAGCTTTCTCATCCATACCGCCTCCCCCTACTCAGCCTCTCACCTACTCCCACCTGGATCACAGGAAGAGCTGCCGGCTCAGATGCCTGAGTATAGGTCACGTACGCTGATACTCAGCGGGACTGCCTAGTTCGAAGCTCAGCCCAACCACCCAGTAGCATTGATCTTGGTCAAGTTTCTCAGCCTCCTGGTGCCTCAGCTTTCTGTTCTATTAAATTGAATATCCACTTTATAGGGTTATAGAGAGGATTGGATGAATTACTATGAGGCATGCAGGAGGCCCACTGCCTGGTAAGTGGTATGCAAGTGTTTGCTCTTATTAATGAGAACATTAGAGGATGCATTTGGGCCACGACACTTGAGGTCAGAGGTGCTCAGAGAGTGTGGCTGAGCCTGGGACGGTGGACCGGAAGACATACACGCCTTTCAAACTAAGAACCACTATGTGTCACTTTTTCCAGTATTCTGACTGTGACTGCAGTAGACAGCAGACAGTAGGTGCTCAGCTCAGTAAATATTTATTAATTGATTTTCCTGAAGCACTAGCATGACATTGCGGAAGAATCACTATAAAAATAGATTTGCTATTCTTGATCTGATATGAATATGAAAGTGTCTTTCATGAGGTCAACTGAAATTAAAAACAAAAGAATGGCTCCACATTATTAGGAATCTGTCAAGTGATCCAGTATGCAACTGGTTTTATTGTCTGTGTTATATATATGTGTATATATGAGTGTATATATATACACTCATAAAATTCTTGATCTAATCAATAACTTTAAAAGTTGCGTCTCTAACACTCAGGAAATTCAAAGTAGTACTTACTAACATCATTGAGTTTATCCTCAAAATCTTACTCTTTAGTATGAGGTATTTATTGCAAAATAACTTACTTCCATCAAAACACTTATTTAATTTTATCAGATGAATATGTGCCACTGGAAAGTTTCATTGTGAGCAGCAACAGTCAAATATCTCAAAAGAAAACTCACAAGGAAAACGAATAAATATGATCCACACTGGGAAAATATCCTGATTTCACATGCTCTCTAAGGAACTGCAGTATTGTCCATCAGTAGAAATGACGAAGTTCTGAGCAAATAAAAGTTTCAGTTGTTAGTCCTCTCAAATTTAAGTTGAATTTGGTTGCCAAGGGGCATAGCCCTGAAAATGCAGGCTACCTCGAGAAGGTTCTTCCCCTCTGCTACACATACTACTGGGTCTTACAGAACTCTGGAAACAACGTATAAAATGGCAGCCTATGCTGGACAGATAGGAACTCTGGAGATCTGTGCTACAGCTCTGCCCTTACCAGCTCTTTCACCTTCAACAAATCATTTTAATATCAGGGAGGCTTGGCTTCCTCCACTGTACAACTGAGATCTCTCTCTCTCTCTCTCTCTCTCTC
The DNA here is from genome assembly GCA_028533885.1 of Nasua narica. Taxonomy (NCBI): domain Eukaryota; kingdom Metazoa; phylum Chordata; class Mammalia; order Carnivora; family Procyonidae; genus Nasua; species Nasua narica. The sequence continues at coordinate 111,425,963 of CM052799.1, forward strand.
TCTCTCACACACACACACACACACACACACACGCACGCGCATGCGTCACAGCGGCTGGTTGAAAAAATAAGTGACATAATACCCACAGAGCTACAGTATCTACATAGTAGATACTTGATGTATAAGATTTCTACCTCTAAAAACTTGGAGATGAAGTTTATATACCACCTTTGGTGGTCACTTCTCAGTCTTCCCCTCAAATCCAGAAGCCTACTTTCCTTTCTAACTCTCCAAATTTGCCCAGATTCAAAGATTTAATAAGCTCATTAACATCAGATATAAATGAGGAGTGCCAAACAGGTCTCAAGTCTAATCAGTCTGAAGTAGTTTCTTGAACTGCTATGCCAGAAAGAGGCTCCTTGAAACAAGACACACTGGGGAGGAAAGCTAAGATCAATGGCGGACAGCTCAGTGAAGGGAAAGCAGGCAAGTATTTGCCATCTTTCCTGTGAAAGACACTGGTGAATGAATGTTTCCCTTTTAAGAGGCACTTAAATGTTTAAAATAAGTCCATTTGTAAGCCAAAACAAGAACCTGAAGGAGAGCACAAGCAACAAGGGGGTGGGGGAAACCTGATACCCTTTAAACTGTAGCACCTGGGAGGTTGCCCTCCTTCCAAGGAGGGGTTCAGTATTATCAATCCCATTGTTTTAGTCCAAACTATTGTTTTCTCACAATGAAAATTCATTTAATTTCAAAAAGTCATCATTTTGTATTAAATCTGAAGATATCTTTCAAGTAATATAGAAAAAAATAACTTGGTATTACTCTTCATTTACTATTATTCTAATTGGTTAAAATCTATCACCACAAGAAAAACTAAAAATACAGATTTCCCTTTGGTCCTGCCTTTACCCTTGAACCAGGGACCCTGAGGGGATATACAGATCAACTCAACTGCTTTCAGTTGCTTCCTGGTCTAGAACCTTTGTTCCAAAAAAAAAAAAAAAAAAGAAAGAAAGAAAGAAGGAAAGAAAGTTTGTAAAAGGCCACAAAGGCAAAATACATTGTGTCTGACTCCCTTCTGTTTTAAATTTAAGATTTACTCCCTCCTTTTTCGTAAGTGCTCCAACCAACTTGTCCCGCGTTTCTGTTTTAAACCAATGGAACTCAGACAAGCCTCAAACTGTTGCTTACATGTGCAGAAAAGGGCTTTATCTTACTGCCACAAGTCTACGGAGAATCAAATCTAACCCTCACTTTTGAAACCTCAAGGCTGAATACACAATTTTAAAGCGTATAAAAAGACCATGTTTCTAATTTTATGTTTTAGCCTCAAAACTGTAACTAGAACCGGTCATTTTCCTTTGTACCCTGTCCTTAACATATTTTTTAACTTAAAAGATAGCCTTCTCAGGCAAAATAGTGAAAGGGGATAAGAGGTCAAACTTCCAGTTACAAAATAAATAAGTCACAAAATCAATGATATTGTAATAATGTTGTATAGTGACAGTGACCACACTTACCATGGTCATGTACAGAATGGCTGAATTGTTTCAGAAAAATAGATACACAGATGAAGAGTAAGATAGAAAGGTAACCTTTCCTTTTACCACAAGCCCTGATCCCCTTATATACACTGGGCCCAAGTTGAATATATGGATTGAAATTCAGAAATATCCTCTTGAAGGAAAACTTTCAAAACTGTCTTAGTATTTGTCCCAAGTTGCTTTTCTCTTACTGTACTGCTTTCCTTCCCTACAAATTCAGCACATATCTTAATTTCTTTCTATTTCCTCAAACTCCCAAGTCAGTCATGGACCAGAGACTGTTAGGACAAGAGCCATTTATATGTCCCTCAAGCAGAAGTTGGGTTCCACGGAGAAGCCTGTCAGTGACACGGGTCAGGAGACAAGGGAAGCACTCAGATTGCTGGGCCTTATTCTTCCAGTCTGTACTGAGGAGAAAAGCAGGCCAGGAGCACCAAGGAATGAACTTTGTTCAAGAATTCACCTCGTACTATCAATCCCTTCCTTCTAATCACCACTTTTGTCCATTGGGGGTCATCCATTCACCACACAACACGGGATGATCCTTTCGCCTGAACAATAGGGAAAAGTGGAGCTTAAGGCTGAAGGAGAGGAAGAAACAAACTTTTGCAGAGTCAAATTTAAGTGGAGAGAAGTCCCAGGAAGAAAAGTGTGGGGGCTCTTGGGAGCCAGAAAGAAGCAAGAAGAGGGTAGGGAGAGGACTGAAGAGGATCCTACACGGCAAGGTCGACATGCAGCTTTGCCTTGAGGGAGCCGTTGGTGGTTACCATGAGCCAGATCTCAGCGGAAACGGCCTCTGCCTCGAGCTTACCACCTCAGGCCCCAGGGCCAGACAGCTGGGCACACAGCCTCAGCCTCACCGTGCCTCCCTGGCCTATTTTAACCTCCCAAAGTCTTGCTTTCCTCCTCTGTGAAAATAAGAGCTCGCACAGGAGTCCAGTCCCGAGACTGGCGAACACTGAATGAGCTAATCTACAGAAAGTTCAGTGCAGTGCTGGACAGGGAGGGGACACGCCCGTTCCTGGGGCTTCTCCCTCCAAGAACCACGGCAGCAAGAACAGAAATGCCCCCGCACCGAGACCTGGTCCCTAAATGGGAAACTGCCTTAGAGGTGAGTGAAGTGGCTTTCTTTTACCCCTCCCCACCTACTTTATTTTTTCACGATACATAACATGTCACAGTCCTTTGAAATCTACATTGATCCCTACGTTGACCTCTGCAGAGAGTCATGTGCCCATTTTCCCCAAGAGTAGGAACAAGTCTTTCCACTAGTATAATTCGGATGTCATTCACGCTGGCCTGTATAGTTTCTTTTCTGTTTAATGTTTTCTTAACAGACAGAGAGATCAAAGACATAACTCTAGTGGCACCATTTCCTTCAATTTGGTAGGACTTCTCAACAATGACGCTCTAAGAAATGGCTTTTCTATAATATTTTCTACAATAAGCTGCCGGGTTTAATAAAGACGATTGTTCCCTATATTGAGCCCATATTGATGCTAATTTGGCATCAAGCATTGACTTCTACCTTGATAGACGTGCCCAATGTCTTCTGTCTTGGTCATTGACCTTACGTGGCAATGATAGCCCGCGGGCATCCAGTTTGTTCTTTTTTGGGAGAAAACAAGTTCTTTTATGTACAGTCTGTGCAGAAGTGGTTTCAGAACCATTCTCTCCTCCACCCGTCGGGCCCAAGCCTTTCTCCTGCTTTGTCTCCATCTCGATGTTCTTGGCAGGCTTCTGAGAATGCCCAGCTCAGAAGGGAAACAGCCAAGATTATTTTAAAAGTGTCAGCGGAAGTTGCTGAAGTCAGCTTTCAGGTTCGGATGACTTTTTTTTCAGAAGCAGAATTTCGTGTTGATGGGAGCAGCCTCCATTCCCCCTGCCCTGGCTCTGGTCTCCCTAACTAGTCGCCCTGGCTGGTGGTGCCACGCCTTCAGCAACAGCTGTGCATCATGGCTGGTGTGGAATTACCAAGGACGACTGGACCCAATGTTTTTCTGTTAAAGGAATTAAATCATTGGGTTCCCTTCTGCAAATACAAGAACATGAATCTTACATACTATCTACTTTATTATGTCAAACACTCTTTCTCTCCATTTCAATAAATATATGGCATAACGGTTTTGGATATGGAACTACCCTTGTGACCCATCCAGAAAAACATCCACTGCTTTGTTCCAAGCTCTTGAAAACACTCAGGAAAGATTGGGGACTGAAGCTAATATTGATATTAGGTACACTTTCTAAGTGCTGTTGCATGGATTTATTTAGCTGTCACCACCAACCCTATGAGGCAGATACTATTACGATCTCTGTTTTATTGATGAAGAAAATGCACACAGAGATGTGAAGTAATTTTTCCAAGGTTGCACAGCTAGTACGTAGCAAAGCTGGGATTTGAACATGTTCTGACTCTAGAATCTACTTCTTCCCCACCCCCCCTTGCTCCTTTTGAGTTAATAAAAGCTTGTGGGCTCTAAATTATGTTACGAACCATGAACTGTAAAAAATCATGCTAAATTTTTTTAAAGAATAAACCTAACAAAAAACTTTATTAAACAGTGTTAAGTTTCTCAACCGAGAGTATGTAAGAGTTATCTGGCTATTGCCACACGACAGCTGAGAGAGTGAAGAGCCTAAAAGTATGACACTAACCCCTTTAAAGATCAAGCTGCCTACAACGCTCCAGGTCCCATCTCCCAGCTCCCTTCCGGATTCTCTGGAAAACCAGGGATTCTGCTAGATTATTGCTTTGGGCCTCTAAGCTCTATTCAATCATGACCTGAAAACAATAATGTCTAGAACAAGACGAATAATGTGGAGAGCCAGTAAATAACACGAGGTGAAACAACACCATGGTCAGAACTAACGGAAAAGGAGAAATGAAGCAAGCTGGTTTCTTTTCTTTTTTCGGTTTCTAGTCCTCTCAGACTTTCCTGATTTCAAAAAGTTGGCACTGCCTGGCAGTGCCCGCTGCTTTCACAACTGGAGTTATTTTGGCAGTTCTGAAAAACATCTTCTGGCTAACACTTCTTAAATTGTGGGGGAGTCTTCTTCAAGAAAAAGAACACTAATTTACAAATGCAAACTTTGTGCTAGAATCATAGCCACAGCCCTCCTACTGGTGTCCTTGCTTTCACTCTCTTCCGTCTAAGTTCTTCATGTGTATAACCTTTAGGTCCCCAGGTGTGTTTGTTCAGAGAGATGGAAACAGACACATGACAAATGAGAGATCTGCCATCCATTCAGCTGGGGAAATTCTCACAGTACATTCATTCTTAGCGATTCCATGATACCCATCAGCACAATGAAGGTGCTAAGAAACCCTGTGTTTAGAAAATCTGCCATAACTTCTCTGTCCATGGAAATCTTTTTGGTGGCATAGCTGTTAGCATTTCACAGGGGAAAACCAGGTTTGTAACTCTGATCTGGGTTGGTTTTCATAAAGCATTCCTATATCCTAATTCTTCCTGGATAGGAAAAAAAATGGTTCAAAGTTCATTAAAGCCTTCTAGGATCAGGTGCAAATGAACGAGGCCGGCACTCAGGGGCATCCCCAATTGGGCCTTAAGCCTCTCAGCTTCACCTGCCAACACGTCAAGAGCAAATGGTCTGTGGCAGTTGGATCTACCATCCCAGGAGCAGGCAGGCTTATTACTTACAGGAAACGCCCAGGTGTCCCATCCTCACTGCCAAGATCTCCCGGGCTGGGCCCCAATTCCATGCTAGTGGTTAGTCCTGGACCATACCTAACATTGTTAACTGAATAGTTCAACATCATGGCTTTCTCACCCCCAACTAACGACGCTTCCAGAGGCAGAGAACTTTTTTTCTTAGAAGACTTATTCGTTTGAGAGACAGAAATAGCGACAGAAAGCACAACTGGGGAGGACAGGAAGAAGCAGGCTCCCCGCTGAGCAGGGAGCCCAATGCGGGGCTTGATCCCAGGACCCTGGGATCATGACCTGACCCGAAGGCCAAAGGCAGCCTCTAACCCACTGAACCACCCAGGGGCCTGAGGCAGAGAACTTTGGTCTTCTTCCTCAGCCCCCAAGTGTGTATGGATGACTTCCTTGTGCAAATAGATGGCACTTAATAAACATATGTTGACTAAATAAATGAATTAATGAGTAAGTCTTGGTAGGTCTCCTTTTAAACCAAGTGGCCCTGGTAGATCTCCTTTCAAATCAACAGATTCCGGAGTCCAGGCCACCCCAGCATCCGGAGGACGGACATAGAAGCGTACCAGGGGATACCACAGATCCAGCCCCATGTGTCAGTGGCGCAGAGAAGGTGATTCAGGGGAGGCACTTGATAGAGGGGACATGCAGAGTATCTCCCTACTGTGCCAGGGGACTGGGAGAGAGGGTATAAACCAGGGTGTGACAACGGGTAAGACGAGACGTATGTTTATGCAACACCGGCATACAACTTCGTTTGCTGATCACAAAAATAGACAATTCCCAGAAATTCCTTTTCATCAGATGCTTCTTTCACATCTCCTAACTTCAATAAATGGATCACTGAGTCAATTCTAATGCCATCTCAAATCTTAAATTCTCCTGTTTTCTTAACACGGAGGCTCCTATTTTATCTTACATCTCTATTTATCTTTATTCTTCCCTCCAAGTAGACTAAAATTAAACAGGTTCATAAAATACTCATTAACTTACATATGAACATGTATGTGTCTGTGCCTTTAAGTTTGAATTGACTGTCTCCTGTAGCTTGGGATAACTCACTACTTGCTACGGGTATTTCTCTCAAGTGGTTGGTCTTTGTTCTTAGTTGATCTATGGCCTATAAAATGTCTTTTTGATTTCTTAGCTACAAATACCTCTACTTGTATATAGTACAAAGTAACTGGTTTAGGCATTTCATTGACATAATCATAGTCACTAGAATCCATGTCCACGTTATATAAATCTGTATTAGTGTTGTCAGTAGCAGACTGCTGGATCTTTTCAAATAATTCTTTTTTTTTTTTTTTTTTTTGGTGGGACCTGGGGAGGGGCAGAGGGAAAGGGATAGGGAGAACCTTAAGCAGGCTCCACACCCAATGCAGGGCTGATCTCACAACCCGGAGATCATGATCTAAGACAAAATCAAGAGTCAGATGCTTAACTGACTGAGCCACTCAGACGCTCTTACCTAATACTTTTGATGCTGATAGTGATGACCTTGAACAAAAGTCAATGTCAAAGGCAGCCCAGGATAGCTCTGGCCCTGATGATCTCAAGACACCGGAGCTGCAGTAGCAGTGGACTAGAGCAGGATCTCAAGCTCCACCCCTACCTACAACCAGCTGGTGACCCTGGGCAAGTTTCATAGCCCCACTGGGTCTTAATTTTCCTATGTGTAATTTGAAATGCTTCAACTGGATGTGGTAAAATTATGTGACTCCATTAAGCAAATTCCATATTCTATTAAAAGAGCCTCTAAAAGGCAGTTGGTTAATTAGGAACTAAAATTAGACTGAACTCTAACTAGCTTCTTAGATGTGAAGTTTCAGCCACATTCCTGGTGCTTCCCCAGTATTGGTCCCTGGTTCACTGCGTGTATCATGTTGCTAGGGTGACTTCAGGAGGAATTACAGGACAAGCCTTTCCTTGACTGGCCTTCCCTAAGAATATTTATTTATTTACACATTTTCCAATTATGAACACCTTCACTGGAAGGAATCCTTGGAACATAAAGATTCCTAATTTACATGTAAACTTAATACATTTTTGAGGAAACGAAAACCAGACCCTTTAGAGCAAATGTGATGAATGGAGGACAAAGAAACTTTTAAAAATTTCTTATAAGTGTAGATGAGCTACTCCAGACTGATTAACCCTCTTGAGCCATTTTGCAACCTACCAGTGATAATATCAAACACAGTAAAAAAAAAAAAGGCAAAAAGATAGGAATATAAATTTCTTGAGCATTTGATGTGTTTACAATTTGTGCATGAAACATTATACAGATTAAGAATACACATGCTTACTCGAGGAACTATAGACACTCATGAAAGAAATTGAAGAAGACACAAAAAGGTGGAAAAGCATTCCATGCTCATGGATCGGAAGAATAAACATTGTTAAAATGTCTATACTGCCCAGAGCAATCTATACTTTCAATGCCATTCCGATCAAAATTCCACCAGTTTTTTTCAAAGAGCTGGAAAAAACCATCCTTAAATTTGTATGGAACCAGAAAAGACCCCGAATTGCAAAGGAAATGTTGAAAAAGAAAAACAAAGCTGGGGGCATCACATTGCCTGATTTCAAACTTTACTACAAAGCTGTGATCACCAAGACAGCATGGTACTGACACAAAAACAGACACATAGACCAGTGGAACAGAATAGAGAGCCCAGAGATGGACCCGCAACTCTATGATCAAATCATCTTTGACAAAACAGGCAAAAATATCCAGTGGAAAAAAGACAGTCTCTTCAATAAATGGTGC
>CM052799.1:111434408-111470286 GCA_028533885.1 Nasua narica
AGCCTGGTGGTGGGTTTCGAGAAGGACACGTACTGCATGGAGCACTGGGTGTGGTGCATGAACAATCAATCTTGTAACACTGAAAAATTAAAATAAACATATTTGGGGAGAAAAAAAATTTTTAAAAATATAAAAAATAAGTAAAATCTTTAAAAATAAAAAAAGAATACACATGCTTTCAGGGTGCCTGGGTGGCACATTGGGTAAAAGCCTCTGCCTTCAGCTCTGGTCGTGATCTCAGGATCCTGGGATCAAGCCCCGCATAGTGCTCTCTGCTCCGCAGGGAGCCTGCTTCCTCCTCTCTCTCTGCCTGCCTCTCTGCCTACTTGTGATCTCTCTCCCTCTGTCAAATAAATAAATAAAATCTTTAAAAAAAGAAAAAGAAAAAAGAAATTGATAATACAGGTGAAATAAGAGATGTACATGTAAAGATAATGGTAAATACGCTGCAGCGTAGAATAAAGAATGAGTGACAGAGGTAACATGTGCCAAGGAAGCAAAACAGTGCGTTTGTTATATTTATAAAAGAGTTTTAAGAAGAGGATAAATGGAATACACTTTAAATAGGAAACATAAGACTAAATTTAAAAGGTCTATTCAGATTTGCTTTGGCATCATCCACATTGAAAAATCTGAAGCCGATGTAATAGGCACTTAATCCAAGAGGAGTCATTTTACCCAGTAGCATTCAGTGAGAAAGCAAAGGCAGCCTTACCTGAACATTGGCATGGACGGACCCAGGCACTTGGTATTTCAACTCATGGGCTGTTGTTTGAGATTTGGGAAGCAGGAAAGGATAAGAAAGGGACCGATATTTTGACTTCATAATCTAAAATAAAGAAAAGCAGGTTAAAAAATAAATAAAAGATCCTGGTGAGAAAATAGCTCCATTCTTCCCTAATTTGTGATTATAAAAGAAATTTGGAGTCATTTGAAAAAGAAAAACATTAACAGTGGAGTTTCTAGTTGAAGAGGCAACAGATTATTTATTTTTGTGCTCTTTCCATTTTCCAAAGGCAGAGACTTCCCCCTCTTTTTTTTACATTTTGTAGTGGACATTTATTTTTTCATATTTTTAAAGAAAGCTTAAATGCAATCTAGAGTTTGGGAGGTACATATTTACAAAAATTGTATTTTTTTTTTTAGTAAACTGATTTCTTATTGTGCTGGAGATATCTTGTCACAGCAGTATAGTACTGTATAACCTATTTTAATAACTTTCTAAGAAAATGATATAGAAGAACCATAATTTGTTAAATAAATTCCTATTGTTCATTTCAGTTATTTTCCATTTTATCAAAATTATTAGAAGCAATATAAAAATAAATTACCTATCAGATTACTTCTTTTTTAGATTTTATTTTTTTATTTATTTGCCAGAGAGAGAGAGAAAGAGAGCACAAGCAGGGGGAGCAGCAGGCAGAGGGAGAGGTAGACTCCCCACTGACCAGGGGGCCCGATGCGGAACTTGATCCCAGAACCCTGGAATCATGACCTGAGCTGAAGGCAGAGGCTTAACGGACTGAGCCATCCAGGCATCCCCAGATTACTTTAATTTAAATATTCAAAAAAGATTTTCTGAGTCAAAGCTTGTATACTTTTGAAAAAGCTTTCCGGGGTTTACCAATTTATCCTGCCAGGAAGAGTGTATAGGCATAAGAAATCCCAAAACCAATCACAGATACCAGTAGGTTAAAAGTAATATTCATTTATTCATTCATGCTCCCTTAATTTTTGTTAAAAATATTTCTATTATTTCTCGGACTCTGTGTTCAGTGAGGACTCTGCTTGAGATTCTCTCTCCCACTCCCTCTGGCCCTCCCCATCCCCCCTACTCTCTAAAATAAGTAAGTGTTTAAAAAATATTTCCGTTATTTCTAAAAAGTTGTAAAGTTTATGTAAATAAAAGCTTACTTAAATGAGAAATCAGGTGAGATTCTAAGTTGTTGATAAAACAATTTCTTCCCAAATTATCAAGGAGACTAATGCCTTGTCCTAATTTATAGTAAGTAAAAGGGAACCTTAATGACACCTGGAAGGTAGGTGCTTAAGTTCTTCCTGTGTGTCATGAAGGCACAGGACACAGTCTGAAGAAAAGGGACATGGCCCCATCTTCTCACACTGGTCCGCTCGCTCAGAGCCGCCTCCCAGAAGCCTGGACTGGTAGCAGCCTGAACCCAGCACAATGTCAGGACTGGGAGGACTTAAAAGCTCCAGTTCTCTCATCCAAACAAGGCCCCTGTCCCCCCTACAACAGCCCTCCAGCTGACCCATCAACCCAAACCAGATGCTTGACCAACACTGAGTACCCCAAATGTGAAAAGGATCACAAGAGGCCCCAAAGTGCCACCTATCTCTCTGTGCTCTGAATTGTCTGTGGTGAGAAAGTTCAGGAGCGTCTTCTTTTCCTTTTGCGCACAGATCCTGGCACTCTGGCAAGCAGGTGCCCGAGAGGAGATGGGCCACCGCAGCACTTTCTTGCCAACCCTCTAGGGTTGTCCCCTTCCAGGCTCTCTCTCTTTTTGTGGGCGGAATCATGATCAAACCATCCACGTACCTTCGTGAAGTTCCAGCGCTGGATGAAGTGACGGGCCACGTCCCGAGCCGCCTTCCCATGGACTGCGGAGGCAATGTCATGCCAAGGCATCCGGGGTGTGGAGTATCTGTCAATGAAATCTGCCCGGGGGTCCCAGGCACCGATCATCACTAACTGCTGGGCCGGGGACGGAGCTCTAGGATTCCAGCACTGACCCGACCATGTAATGTTCACTATGCCTCTATGACTGGGCTTGGGTGGGACCATACCTCTATAGCCAAGGGAAACAAATACACACTGAGGAGCACAGTCCCCCAGGGACCTCCCCCAGGATGTGTCCCTTTCACCTCGTAGGAGATAATCACTAAGCAAGGCAAGGTATGAGTTGGTGTAAATGATCTAAGGTTGTGGACTTAATATTACATTTTTCTTTTGTGTTGAAATAACCTCAGGCTATGTATACAGTTCCATCTCTATTTTCTCTTAGATACATCAGCACAGTGATAATCTGAAAATATGTCATTTTCATGCTGGAAGATGAAGATAATATTCAGAAAAGGAGATGATCAAAGGAAGGACACTACTTCTTGCAGAATTATAGATTATTACCTCCAAAATATGCCTAGACGAAACCTGGAGGTTTCCAACGGTAAGCTAGATCTCATGCTCTCTTCTTATTGTAACTACAAGGAAAAGTCCTTAGGTATACAACCGAATCATAGTCTCCAGAGTTTTACCAAATGTTCAAAACAAGACAAAGCAGAACAAAGGACACTGTATCCAGTGCATGCACACTCGCTCGGATGCTGACAAGTAGAAGACAAAATATAAGCAGCCGCCACTATCATGACACTCACCAGCAAAAGGTTTATCCAGTTGAACCCAGTCTTTGAAGACAAAGTTGCAGTAGTCCTTTCCATGCCAGAACCTGGTTTCCCCATGGAGCTCTCCCATGCCTGTCTGCAAACTGTGGATGGAGCTGGTGTCTGGAAGGCAGCAGAGACTGTGTTCAGGTGGGCCCTGGGTGCGGGGGGCTCACCTCTCACTCATTAGACACCTGGGGACTTCTGAACTGTTCTCCTTCAGGCTCAAAACTAGGGCAGCAAGTGTTCATCCCATCTGAGGCTGTGGGCTGCCAGGGTTTCACACTGCACACAAGTTTATCATTAGTGGGTAGGTGGGGCTGTAGCCAGGCTCATCATTTGACAGTGAAATTGAACATTCTTCTCCCCATCTACCAGATGACCAAAGAGCAGATCACAGAGTGAACTGTGAATAAAGAACTCACTGGAAGGGACGATGAAAGAGCCGTAAAGCCAGGTCAGGCCAAGAAACATGAAAGGCAGCGGCCGTGAAGAAATCACGTCCTTGGCCCTCGGCAACCGATAGGGTGCACGCCCACTATGGAATTCTTGTCTTTCGCATCTCAAAAGCAAGAACCTCAAATTTGCAGACAGCCTCTGTTCCAGCCCTGGAATTGTCAAGCTAAGTGACACTGAGATTCGTATTTTGGGGTCAGAAATTCTTTATACATAAAAGGAAGAATTTGGCCTAGATAGCCTCTGAGATCTTTGGGCTCTAACATTCTATATTCCCAGCATCATAAATGACATCCGTAAAATATCACAACAACACACAGAACTTACGATCACATAGGCACAAAAGCAGCCATCCGCAACGTTCCACAAAGAACTCTGCTGGGACCATTGGACTTCAGGGTGAATACTTTGACTTAAATAGCTTACACATTTATGGGATATGTTGACCACAAAGACAACTGAGCAGGAAGACAAGCGGAACTACAAATCACAAATGCAGCACTTGGCACAGAAGCAGCACTTAGCAAATAAGATTTGTTGAATGAATAAACAGCAGCACGTGTCAGTGAGAGTACCGGACTGCCCTCCTCCCCCACCACACATCTCAGAACCGTCTTTCCAAAATGCAGACTGTTGGCTTAAAAGCATTTTAAAATCACCTGCTGCCTACAGAGCGTCGAGTCCTAAAAGCTGAGTGTGCACAGAAGGCTCTTCCCAACGGGTGCCAACCTGCCTTTCTGAGCCTTTTCTTCCCCAAGCCGGGCACACCACATTTCTCATAGTATTTTGACAGGCGGGGTCTGTTATGTCTTTGTGCAGCTGGCACACTATTCCTTCGGTCTGGAATGATCTTCCCTCCCTCTCAGCCTCAGCTTCACATCCTTCCAGAAGCTGGTACCGGCCCTACAGGTACCTCCCGGATCCGGGTAGGGAGAGGTAGCCACTGGCGGTGCTGTAGAACCATCAGCAGCTGCAGGCGCGGGACCTCTGGTAAGGATGCTCCCCAGCTCCTGGAAACCCCTCAGGGTTGGACAGTGTAATTTCACCGCTTGGTGTAGCTCTCGATATTCAGTAGGTAATCAATCAGTATTTGTAGAGCACAGGGTTTTTGTTTTTGTCTTGTTTTAAAGATTTTATTTACTTGACAGAGAGAGAGAGAGCGCACTAGCAGGGGGAGCAACAGAGGGAGAGGGAGAAGCAGGCTTCCCGCTGAGTAGGGAGCCATGCAGGACTCCATCCAGGGACCCCGGGACCATGACCTGCGCTGAAGGCAGACGCCTAACGACTGAGCCACCGAGGAGCCCCAGCAGAGCAAAAGTTTTTAAAGGATCACCACACACACTGCTAATATTCGACCTCAAACTGAATAATTCACCTTCAAAGGTTACTGAAATTATCTATAAAAGTGTCTTGGCGCGCCCGGGTGGCTCAGTGGATTAAACACTGGGCTCTTGATTTCCGGCCGGGTCATGATCGCAGGGTCATGAGATGGAGCCCCGCATCGGGCTCTGGGGTGGGTGTGGAGTCCGCCTCTCTCTTCATCTCCCTCCGCCCCTCTTGGTCACTTTAGAAAAAAAAAGTGTTAAACTGTTAATTATTTATTTTTTAAAAAGATTTTTTAAAATTTATTTGTTCGTTTATTTATTCATTTCTATTTCAGAGAGGATGCGTGTGCGTGAGCAGGGCGAGGGGCCGAGGGAGGGGGAAAAAGAATCCCAAGCCGACTCTGCCTTGGGCTTAGAGCTGGACCCCGGGCTCCATCTCAGAACCCTGAGTTCACGACCCGAGCGGAAACCAACAGCCGGATGCTCAACTGACTGAGCCACCCAGGGGCCCCTTCAAGCGCTAATTGTTAACAAAATCAAATAATGTTAAAGATGGAATTCCATTGACTTCTCCCAGTGATTTATTTTCCTGCTCTGTTAAGACTGAAAGGGCCAAGTACTGGTTATCTGTTTACTCGCCTGCAAAATCTTTATAGTAGGTCTGGCACTTTGTATTTTAAAGAGAGAGAGAGAGAGAGGAAAAGAAAATAGGAATTCCGAATGAGATACATAATGGGTCAAATTCCAAAATAAAAAATATATATATAATATATTATACATATAAGGTATTTTTTATATGTTTAACATGTTTATTTAATTCAACTAACTAAACATGTAACATGTTTATTTAGCTCAACTTGATACTGTACTACAGTTAGGTTTGAATAAATATTTTCATTAACGGCAAAAAAAAAAAAAAAAAAAAGAATTAACTTTCACCCAGTAATCAGTTGGGATAAGAAAAACAAAACAAAGCAAGTTCCAGTCTCAGAAAATTATGTTGGTTCTAATTGGACCCAACCTGTTCATAATTCAAATTTGTTTTTGGTTTCAATCCAAATAACCTTGGCCTAAGTTATTCCAAATTAATCAGGGTCTTCCTCAGAACAAATGAGATATGCAGGCAATAGAGCCAAGGACTCCTAGTCGCTGTGACTGCTGCTCAGAAGTGCGGGAGCACCTACGAGCAGGAAGAGAGGCTTTTTACATCAGCAATGCTGATCTGAGGGCTTAGTCTGCTCTCGCTCCCAACCGATTCGTGACTGCACCTACCTTGTCTGTGGCATAGGTTCTCATGCCAGTTTCCTGCCATCCTCTTCCATCAGTGGCCCAGACCCTGCCTGCCAAGGCGGCATTCCCCACACCATTATGCCAACCCTCTCCTTCTTGACCTTCTTTCCTAGCTCCTCTTCCCTACCAAAGTCCTCCCCGACCTTCTCCTAAACGTGCCCATCTAGCTCTGGCTTCTCCTTTGGCTCTAGGATGTACAGCCACTTCCCATGTCTCACTTGGCCTCATCCACCTCGCTGTCCCACCAGCATTTAAAATCGCGTGTTTAACGCTAGAATCATGATTATCATCACAAAATCAAGCCTTCCCTTGAGACTTCTGCTTCCTGTTCAGAGTTATTCAATCTCAAGCCTCGAAACCAAAGTTGGCTCCTCTCTTTTCTTTGCTCTCCTCTCCACCTACCTCCTGATTGCTACTTCCCGAATCCTATTGACATTCTGCTGAATCTTTCCTTGGAAAGTTTCTTTCATTCACTTTACTCTTGGGACAAGCTAGTCAGACTCCCTGTGTCTCTTATGTAACTTAGTAAAACATCACCCTGAACCCCTCACTGCCCATCTTCTCCAAATCTCGCCTCTCAGCTCCCCCCACCCCAAGGGATTTGCCAACAGTTAGTGGATGAAGTTCAATGTTACAGCCTGATATTCAAGGCCCTCCATATACAGGTCCAGATCTATCCCATCAACCCAATCTTTACACAAATTTACTCATCCCTTAACTCTAATTCCAAAACCCCAGAGCTCTGAAAATTCAAATGTTTTCTTCTAGCTCATTTGCTAGTAAAATCTGACCTGAACCGACAAGAGACTATAATCTTTATTGATCCCACCTGGGGCTGCACAAATAGGAATGGTTTGCTTAGAGGGTATTTCTAGGACCCTGCAAACAGTATAACATAATATAAAGTATAGGCATTGCGTTACCTAATTTGCATTACCCCAAATATTCTAATTTCTGAAGCACCTCTGACCCTTAGAATTTTGAATAAGAAATGGTAGACCTCTATGTATTTAACACATTCCACACCTATGTGTGAGATGCTGAAATAAACATTTTGGCATTCCCATTATGTGCCTTAAGATACATTTACCCAGGGTTCCTGTTTTTCTTCCTTCTTAGGATCTACCTACTGAGTTTTTGCCTATCTTCAAGGCTAGTTCCAAAACGGGTCCTCAATGAGTTATATTTTTTAAAAACCTTTTGATTTTTGAAACTGGGATTTTAGAATTGTGGGTCAGGGTTTACCTTTGTGGACAAGGCTTCACTGGCCGCTCTTGTCAGTAGGGGTATCTCCCCCTGATGAATTACTAAGGGATCCCTGAGAACAGAGTTTAGAAACGATTTAACCTACTATTCTTTATCTCTTATGATTAGATACCTGGGGTTGAAACAATGTCTCAGCTAAATTGCAAACATGATTTCCTCCCCTCAGTCATTTATTTAATCTTGCTTAAAAAAAAAAGAAAGATCAGGAACTCCTGGGTGGCTCAGTCGGTTGGCCCACTGCCTTTGGCTCAGATCATGATCCCAGGGTCCTGGGATCGAGTCCTGCATCAGGCTCCCTACTTGGCGGGGAGTCTGCTTCTCTCTCTGCCTGTTGCTCCCCCTGCTTGTGCTCACTTTCTATCTCTGACAAGTAAATAATAAAAATCTTAAAAAAAAAAAAAAAAGATCAGCAAACAGTTGTTGACTATAAGAGGAAAAAATTCAACAGTTTAAAAATAACAGTTATCAAACAAAGCCATTGCAACTTGAAATTCTCCCTCCCGCAACATCGTTTAGAGAGGAAAAAAATCTTAAAGATGGCTGAGTGATTTTTGAAAAAAAAAAAATATATATATATATATATATACACACACTACAGAACTATACCATGATTACTGATCACATTCAATATGAACTGATTTTAGTGCATTTTCTAATTCACCCATGGTGATCTTGCATGTATGTGCCGCCACACTGGTTCACTAGAAGCCCAGTTCATTGTGGTCTTTTTTTTTTTTTTAAAGATTTACTTATTTGAGAAAAAGAGAGAGCAAGGGGACAGGGAGAGAGAGAATCTCAAGCAGACCCTCCACTGAGCACAGAGCCCCACTTGGGGCTCAATGTGGGGCTTAAGCCCATCACCACAGAGATCATGATCTGAGCTGAAATCAAGAGTCGGACACTTAACCGACCATGCCACCCAGGCGCCCCATCAAGGTCTTTTGTGCCCAAGTGAAACTGACATTGCAAAGAAGCTAACGGAGTTTATAGCCCCAGGAAAGGAAGTTATTAACTCAAGCAAATATTCAGTTTCAGTTTCTCATGAAGAGTTACTCTATGTTTCATTCGGGTTTCAAGTCCTAGGAGACAATATAAATTTAAGTCATTACAGAGTTTAAATGTAGAGCTGTGCTTTTTAAACTCCTTTAACAGTAGACCCTTACTTTTTTTTTTTTTTTATTTCAAGACAAATTCACGTGGAACTTCAACATATATATGGAAGCAGGATTTCTCTGTTTGAAGCAAGTACCAATAGAGGTGGGGGAGTCCAGCGCCCACCTCCTCAGTATTCCCCTCAGAGCCCCCGAGAAACTCCAGGGTCCACAAGGCCCCCAGCCATGGTGACCGGGCTCTACTTCAGTCCTCTCAACAGCACACTAGAACCACGACCGTGGAATTTAGCCACATGCTTGGGATGCAGTAATCTGCATTTTTGCTAAATCACAAATCTGAACGATGAGCTCTGGGAGACTGATAAACTGGAGCACCATCGTGCAAGTTACTTATCGTCCCTGACCCTGAGTTTCCTCATCTGTGAAAGGGAGAGAACGCCTGTACTACCAAGTGCCACCCGTGCTCAGCCTCGTCACATGAGAGTCCGCACATGAGAAACCAGTTTGTGATTTCACCGTGGTCGCCATACGTGACGATTGTTACTTATCCCTTTAGGCGATGCGTCGCCAAATCCTTCTTCATCCCCACCTCCGCATTCTGGGCCCTGATTAACTTATTCAAATACCTAGGTTCTTGCCAAAGTTTATCAGATTCCAATTTCTAGTAACACGTGTGGCGTGAACACGGTGCACACAGAAAGCTAGTCCAGAAACACACTCGCTCTGCTCATGCAGCGAAAGCGGACGCCTGAGGACGTTCAGCGGCCTCACGCATCACTTACCCAGGTCAGGTCTAGCGAGCCCCTGCTCAGACTTACTGGAAGAGCGAAAGAGTTTCAGGTGGGGTTTTAAACCATGGATTAAACTCTGACGACTTCTACAGTGATTACAATAACCTGGAGAAAGTCAAAAGTTCTTTTTTTTCCTTCTTCACAAAGAAATATATATACATCACGTTTTCTAAACCGAAAAGCAGGCTCTGTCATTTTTAAAACGAGGCAAGGCTATAAAATCCATCGCAAATTCTGTACAACAGAAAACTGCAGAGCTTTAAGGCAGATGTGAAAAGAAGAGCCCATTGACCAGATGTAGGAAATCTAATGTCTAAGGATAAAAGCTTCACGTATTTCTGGATGGGAAGGGAAAGGAGATTTCTTCTCTGAAAAGTGAAGGGCGCCTAATATTTTTCTTTTTTCTTTGTAAGTTGGCATTATTTTAGAAACGCCGACTCATTCGGCTATCATCAGAAATACGAATTGTGGCTATTATGACTCCTGTGAATAAAATAATAAATCTGTTCTCAAATGAGGCCAACAAAGCCACAAAATGGCAGGATACTGAATAAATAGGGTGACAGAGCTCCTATGACACGATTCCAGAAAGACAGGTTTTAAAGACTGGTACACAGTATCTAGCTGGGGACGGACAGATCTTCATCAAGATACATTCTAGCAAAGACCAAGACTTACTGGAGGCGCTGTCAAAACTGCTGATGCTGTCCGCGTTTTGCAGGTGGTGCTTGTGCAGCTGCCTGTAGAGGCTAAATTTAGAGAGCTTTCTGGACTTTCCTATTCCTTTCAGTTTTGAATCCATATCATTAGCAGTCTTCGGGGTGGGCGGATTTTTACTAGATTCATTTTTATCTTTGAGGCTCAAGGATTCCCTGGGCTCTGTTGTTTCAGCCTGAGAAAATTATAAAAAAAAACAACAACAACAACAACACTGTGTAACATACAGGGCCACATGATCCCTTCATTCCAGCAAAGCTGAGAGGTCACGTTCACACCGGAGGGAAGCTGTCTATCAGATACACAACAATGGGCGAGGTCAGCCCTAGGACAGTGGAGGAGTCTTCTAAGCTATTTCAACACTAGCCAAGGTCTTCCATTGTAGCTCCTCCTTCAGTAGAGCAAAGTCTTGAAATTTCATACCAGCTAACCTTCGTATCTCAAACACAATTACACGAGTTATATTCACTGTTCGTCTGAACTTCTGCCTCTGATAAATGTTAAGTAGTGCTTTTTCTGCCAATTATTTTCCCGGCTACTTATTCACTAAATCTCTCTCTCTCTCTCTTTTTTTCCCAGAAAAGTTATCATCATATCCAGCAGTAAAATGAGATGGAGCCCATTAAAATTTTTAATAAGTGTATTGATATTTTGGCAACGGTTAGAGTTGAAACAGTAAGTACTGCATATGGATGGATATAGGCATATGGAGGTTTTGGCAGCTCTTGGTTTGAAAGGTACTTTGAGAAGTTATTAACTTCCTGTGTTTAGAAAGAAGTCCCTCCGTGACGCCAGACTGACCTAGCCTCTATTTGCATGTCCTTAAGTAGGAAGATTTCAAAAGCTTTGGCAGGTACTTGTAATAAGCCTGCTTATTTAACTTCGAGCCCAACTGATGCATATTTCTGATGATGAACTTTTTCTTCCAGATAGGATATGAATCGTTCATTTAAATGGGAAACAAAGATGCTGACCGTGAGCTAGCAAATGCACTGTTGGATCTCTTCTCTCTCACAAGGGAAGAGACTGAGAGTAAGAGATGCAAAGTTACAGACTTCCTAGGTGGTATCTGAAACCAGGTCTGTCCATCCAGGAACAGGCCACTCCTCACTGAACCAGTCGGTCATGCTACTAACACGTACTTGCACAGACCATGTCCCGCTTCTGCAGTTCCGTAACGGGGAGATTTACTTACTGTGAGGGGACCCAGAGATGGTCCTACGGTGACACGCTTCACACTGCCCACGTCTGTGAGTCTGTGTTCGTTGTCATCCCATCTGCCATAGGCCAGGTCGATCCCACCCACAAAGGCCACTGACTGGTCAATGACGACAAGTTTCTCATGATGAGCCCACAGATACACACTGGATGATACATGATCTGGGTGTCTCATCACCTTCGGAAGGAAAAGAAAAACCCACATGTAATGTACTTTCTAAAATTTCCTTCATGTTATAATAACATGGATCTGTTTTCTCCCCTGAATAGCATTTTCTTTCTCCCTCCCTCCCTTTCTCTTTTCCTCTTCTTTCTTTTTCTTTCTTTCGTTCGTTCGTTCGTTCTTTTTTGTTTTGGTTTTCTTTCAAGAGTTTATTTAAAATCAAGTCAGTTAACATATAATGTAATATTAGTTTCAGGGTAGAATTTAGTGATTCATCACTTGCTATAATACCCAGTCCTCATCACAATAAGTGCCCTCCTTAATGCCCATCCCCCCATTTACCCCATTCCCTCACCTACCTCCCCTCCAACCACTCCCAGTTTGTTCCCTGCAGTTTAGAGTCTCTTCATGGTTTGCCTCCCTCTTTGTTTTTACCTTTTTTCCTTCCTCTGTGTTCACCTGTTTTGTTTCTTAAATTTCACACGAATGAAATATGGTGTTTGTCTTTCTCTGACTTATTTTGCTTAGCATAATACCCTCTAGCTCCATCCTCATCATTGCAAATGGCAAGATTTCGTTCTTTTTGATGGCTCAGTAATAGTCTATCGTGTGCGTGTGTGTGTGTGTGTGTGCGCGCGCACGCGCGCATTCTTCTATATCTGTTCATCAGTTGACAGACATCTGGGCTCTTTCCATAGTTTGGCTACTGTGAACATTGATTGCTGCTATAAACACTGTGGTGCATATGCCCCTTCAAATCACTATTTTTGTATCCTTTGGATAGATAGCTAGGAGTGCAGTTGCTGGGTCACAGGGTAGTTCTATTTTTAGCTTTTTGAGGGACCTTCATAATGTTTTCCAAAGGCTGCACCAGTTTGCATTCCCACCAACAGTGTAAGAGAGGTCCTCTTTATCTGCATCTTTGCCAACATCTGTTGTTTCCTGACTTCTTATTTTTGGCAGGCTCCCCTGAATAGCATGTTCTATAATTCAAATACCAACATGTTCTATGTATACACCGAATTTCTAATTTCATTCTCAGTATTTAGAAGAGGAAGACTCCTGGTTACTTTGAGCCTCTCAACCAGTCCCACTCCATACCACACTTTAGGGCGGCTGCCATTTAGCTAGAAATTTGGCCACATGGTTTGGTAAAAGTCAGCTCAACACAATAGCGGATTCTTCTTTCTACTTTAAAGAATTCCGTTACACCTGATAGTTTTTAAAAAACTATAAAAATGTTTAACCAACATCTATCACTGACAAAATTTTTAACTGGTATATTGACATGTTGGTAGCCACTGAATTACAATGGCAAGCATATGGATAGAGGGATATACGTACTTAGCTCTTGATTTGAAAGATATTTTGAGACGTTATTAACCTCCTGCTTTCTAAAGAATTCTTTCTAAATGATCCCAGACTGACCTATCTTTGTATATCTCTAAGTAGAAACATTCCAAAAACTTTAGAGACTACTTTTTTTTTCAGCAACCTACTTCTTTTATGTGTGGTAAAGGACACATAACACAAATTTACCATAGTGAGCATTTTTAAATGTAAAGTATAATGGCATTAAGTACATTCATACTGTTTAGTCATCACCACCATCTTCAGAAGTCTTCATTTTACAAAACTGAAACTCTCTACCCATAGAACAATAACTCCCCCATTCCCTCCTTCCTGCAAACCCTGGGAAACACCATTCTACTCTCTGTCTCTATGACTTTACCTTACATATATATCCATAGAATCGTACAACATTTGGCTTTTTGTGGTTGGCTTATTTCATGTAGAATAATGTCTTCAGGGTTCCTCTATGTTTTAGCATATGTCAGAATTCCCTTCCTTTTTAAGGCTGAAATCTATTCCACTGTATGTGCCTACCAATCATTATGGAGAGTGGGATAGTAAAGTGTCCAACTATTATCGTAGAACTGTCGATTCTGCCCTTCAATTCTATCAATATTTGCTTTATCTATTTTGATGGTCATTATTAGGTAGGTACATGTTTGTAATTGCTGCATTGAAACGTTTAGTAGCATATAATATCCTTCCTCGTCTGCTATAAGCTTTTTCTATTTAAAGTCAATTTCATCTGCTATTAGTACAGCCACTCCTGCTCTCTTTTGATTACTATTTACATGGAACACCTTTTTTTTAACCAAATAAAATATATAATTGTTACATATTTTAAGCCTGCTAGAGATTTATTAATCTATTGCCTTGACAGATCTCAAAGACTAAGGAATAACTATTGACAGGCTTTAAATCTTTGGTAAATATCAAAAAGCTTTTTTCAAGCTGATTACTGTGTTTATTTACTTTATTCGTTTTTTATACAAGTTGCTATTATGAAAAAGCTTCTTAAATCCCAGAGGAGCTCTCTGTTGCCATCAGCATTCAAGGGATGTCACAAAGAGACCACATGTAAGAGGTTCCAGGACAATCTTAATGAGGAGTTTGGGAACTTGGCAGAGCTCCTGAATGCTGAAACAATTCTAAAAGGCGTGTCCTTAGCTAGAAGATCAGGGTCCGAAATGTGAACTCTACTGACTCCATCAACACCAGATGCATAAGAAAGCAGAGTGTTTTATTTCTGAAAGGATACGATGCTATTTATTCAAAATATACATTAGAGAATTCTACAGGGAACACTGCTCCAAGCAAAACAACATCTGAAAAACTACAGAATAACAGAGAAGTATTGTTCAGAAGGATGAACCTATTACCTTTATGTTGGGGTGTAGGCGTATTAAAGTCCTCTTGCTGTATTCACTGTTGATTCCAAGAGCAAGTTCCACCTCTTTGTAGAGCATCACGAAGACTCTCACTCCCTGTTGCTGTCACAAGAGAAAACACAGGGAGGAATGAGAGTTTCTGGAAGTAGGTCATGATTTTCTTTTTCTTTTCTGTGTATTACAAACGTTCTTCTACAAGCAAGTATAATGAACTATTTAAGGAGAATACAATACAAGAAGGTGACACATAAGTGTGTTTTAAGATACAAATATAAAAAATAAAAATTTATCTCCCTTTCATTCCTGCGACTTGTCATACCAAGAAACAGTGTCAATATGTGATTCATTATAGCCAAAAGGCTGAAATGGTAACCTCCTTGCTAAAAGTGTCTGATGATCTTACACCTCTGAACATTTTCAAACACTTACCCTTATCGTTGAGAAAAGTTTTGGCCAGATTCATGTTACAGGATTCGGATTTTTGGTTTGTTTTTATTATTATTTAATTATTATTTAATTATATTTATTTATATTTAATTAATTATATTATTTATTATTATTTTCTTATTTATTCAGTGAGTTGAAGTAGCAATGACATAAAACTCTGATGCAATAAATTATATGAAATATCCCTTAAATGTTTCTGGAGCAATTTAATAGAATTTTTCTTTATTAAAAAACATTTAAATAGAAAAACATTTCTTTATCTTCAAATATCTTAACCCACAGTTACATCATTAATGTCTATTTGTGAAATGACTTCTTTGGAAATCAGTTTCCCTAACATTAAAAAATCCCTGAGTTTTAACAACAGCACAAAATTAACATTGATCTACTCTGAGACCCCGGTCTTAAAAGAAGATAGACAAGACCACTGTGAGGGTCAAATTAAATCAAAAATGCCTAATAAACTTTTAACATGCTATACAGATAACATTTTTTATTAATGTTAACTATTAAAAAGACAATGTCTAACAGTTGGTAGTAGAAAAAAACCCCAAACTACTGGGGCACCTGGGTGGTTCAGTCGGTTAGGTGTCTGCCTTCAGCTCAGGTCATGATCTCAGGGTTTGGGGATCGAGCCCCATGTCAGGCTCTCTGCATCAGGGAGTCTGCTTCTCCTTCTGGCCCTTCCCCTGCTCATGTGCACGCTCTCTCTCAAATAAATATATAAAATCTTTAAAAAAAAAAACAACCACTAGTATTTTCTCCTCCAGTTCTGTGTAGTGATAAGGTTTCACCCAGAACCAAACTACCCACACCCGAATGTTCTTCCTCTTCTCCCAGTCTAGTCGCACGGTTCCCTCACCAACATACAGTTCAGAATGTATTCCTCCAGGAAAGTCTTATCTTATTTACCCCCACTTTTTGCATGACCTTTTTTACTTTTTTAGGTTTGCATCCTCAGTATCGCTGTGCAGTTTGCAACATCTGAATTTGCATCCTCCATATCCAGCGGCTCTGAAGGCATTCTGACACATACTGCATACACATAGGGTAATGTACCTACACCCAGGCACTTAATAGCCTAGGGATAAAAGGCAAGAATTTCCTCATGATACGGTACTTTCTAAAGTATTAGAGATACAGACATGTCTAATAAAACCATAATGACAAAGAATAATTTAGTTAGAATTTAAATGAACAATCTATAGTAATTAAGCATGGGCATAGTTCATGGTGGAAATGTGAGTCATTAGTTTAAGAAGCTGACTGGGTTGAATTTATAAGAACTGGTTACTTTTGCAATGCTATAAAATGTAAAGTAACAGAAGAGTTAATATTTTTAGGTTGTAGGGTGTAAAATCTTAGAGTAAGCCAAATATATATATATATAGTTCCCCAATACTGGTCTGCCAATATTAAGAAGCATTTTTGGCCCCTAAATCCTTAGAAGAACACATCATTTCAAAATACGAACATTCCATAACATGTGAAAAGTGTATACATTTCTGGAGGAACATACTAAATATATGTTCTAAGCTGCATTAATGAATAAGACCCATTCTGACTCAAAAAAATAAGATGAAAATATATATGTCATCTTATTTCTGGTTAACAGCTGACTTTTGGAACTTGCTTATTACTGATTATAATTATGCAACTATTATTGCAACCAAGTGTATAAGTACAGATATGAGTAAGGAAATAGGAAGTGAAAGAGTAATAAGAAATAAACTTTTAAGTTTTGTCCCTGAGGGCTCTGCAATAAATCACTAATGGAGGGCTTTAAATGAAAACTAGAACATTATTTTTTTCCTCTACTGTCCATATTTACTCTGCTACTGGACTATGTTAGGATTCAGCACTGGAAACCAGTGATAAAAAAAACAGCCTCCCATTGAAAGATACCATAGAAAGTTTAAAACCCAAAATTGCGGGGTGCCTGGGTGGCTCAGTGGGTTAAGCCTCTGCCTTCAGCTCAGGTCATGGTTTCAGGGTCCTGGGATCAAGCCCCGCATCGGGCTCTCTGCTCAGCAGGGAGCTTGCTTCCCCCTCTCTCTCTGCCTGCCTCTCTGCCTACTTGTGATCTCTCTCTGTCCAATAAATAAATCTTTAAAAAAAATAATAAATAAATAAAAACCAAAATTGCAACCCAAATTATAAAATGTTACACCTGACATCTTTCATCATGGTTCATTTGTTTTAAATGGATGAAATTCTGCTTCTCAGGCTTATGCAATTACTGTTCTTGAAGGACAGTAGCTGCAGTTTAGAAACTGGCCTAAATCTTCCAGTTTTCGATTTAACTGCATAACTAATGGATTTTTGAAATAATAGAGATGTTAACACTAATGGATTACATTACTACCCTCCATCTATTAATACCTGACATTTTCTTCTATACTTTGTCTTTTCTCCTTGAAATAAATTAACTCCAAAGGAACAATATTAAAAAAAAAAAGGAAACAGGGTAGAGAATTTTAAATCTTTTTAGCTTATATACAAAGGACTAATAAGGAAGTACTTGAAGAAAACAGTTCATTGTAGGTAGTTTGGTTTACAATTATTTACTTACATCCATATCATAATAAATGGTTAACTAGTGACAAGATTTCTATGGTCATAAAGCAATAAACTCCTCTTCTTTTGGTCAAGGTATTACAACACTATCATAAACTCTAAACTACAAAAGGCAAAGGAAAAATGTTTCTGGACAATGAAGGCATTTGCTAGGTCACAGTACTGCAGACTTACATAAAATGTGGGAAATACTTGTGTAAAATGAAAGCCACATTAGAAAAGAAAAAAGGACTGATGTTAATTCTGTAATTTAAGATACACATATTTGAAGCATCCAGTGTTTACCAATGCCTTTTCATGACCCTAGGGGAAATTGCTTTTTACTTAGAAAGGAGGAAGAAAAGGATCAATAGGCCAAGAAGAAAAATGGATGGCTTGGAGTGCACTATGTGATGCCATGTTTCTTATCTCTGCTGAAGTCACGTAACCCAAAGGTTAGCAGAACACACTTCACGGTGTAAACACAGAATAAACTTCGTGAAACTCGAATTTTACAAGATGAAAGTTCTGTCTTCTTTTCTAATTATTTTTGAATCAAGTAAAGCAGACATAGTACTAGACACAGTAGGAATTTTTAGGAGCTTTACATATATAAAATACATGTAATGACAATAAAAAAATAAGAATTTTATTAAAGTTAAAGTTAAAAAGAGTTTAAGTTAAAGTCAAAAGAGACTTTTTTGAGCCAGTTTTCTCTCTAATTAGTCAAGGTTAAAGTCAAAAGAGACTTTTTTGAGCCAGTTTTTTCTCTAATTAGTCAAGGTACTGTGGTCACAATGTTTTATAAATGCAGCCAAGCTTCAAGATAGCCTAACTTATGCATCCCCAGGACAATCCTAATTTTATCATTTGTCAAGGACTTCCGCAGAGGGTACAGTATTTTGGGAAAATGAAAAGTAAAGGACAAAAAGAAATCCTATCCTCATCACTCAAATGTAAGCAACGTGAAAGAGCACAGACGCCCCTATGCCCTTTTTCTTTTTTTGAACCACTTCTATTTGAAGCATTGTTCTCAAGGTTGAAGACACATTCTTCCCTTCCCAGACACGCCCCTCTAGCCCATCACTTTGTTAAGATCCTGCTTGATTTTTCCGGGTGGAGACGTGATTGTCTCATTTGACAAACCCGGACATCTTTCCCTCCTAATGATCACTGATTCCAACTCTAGAATGTATCTTGTGGTCTAGGACAGAAAGAAATTGTCTGACAATAAAATCCCGCCTGAGGACCTAAACCCTTTTCTGTAAGTCTCCAGGTTGCTGCTCTTCAAGATTCTTTTGGTGCAGGTCCCATCAGCAAGATCACAGGTTCCTAAGGTTGAAATATACACATTGGATACAGGAATACAGTTGTAATAGCTTTGATGCAACTTAGCTCTTGCAGCTGGGGCAGAAAACGCAGACCTGCGGGAAACCCTAGGATGCTGACTTGAGCTGTAATCAGTCTGTAAGTCAAAGTTGCCTTATACTATTTTTAATCATAACACTGCTTATCAAAAGGCCAAAGAAATAGGAAAAATATCAACTTGGCTATCGTCAGGGAAATAAAATATTGTATTTCTTCCTTAAAAACTGCCATTATAAGAGATGTTTGCCTATATATTGGCTACGAGGCAGAGACACTAAATTCCTCCCCCCAAATCTACACAATGAGATAGAAGGAAAAAGGTTTTATTTTAATCAGCCTTGTGGACCTCTGGGACCCATTAATGTAAGAATAAATGTTATTTTCAACCTAGTACTTTGTGAAGGTAGTGGGTTTCAGAAACTAAGTTATTTATGTGAAACAGTGTTTATAAGCATAGAAAATGTCAATTTGTCAATTTAGAATGATCAGGGAGGTAAAAATTTATGACCAAAATAATATGGTGTAGCTAGATTAAGGAAGAGCAATTCTGCCAAATGAACGACAGGAAATTAATATTTAATAGTATTATTATTTTCGTAGGAAATCTTTTAAAATCACTATGTACAATTTAAAAATTTCAAGTTTCATGAAGCAGATGAAATTGAAAGGAAGCACTGTTTTCATACAATAATATTTACTTGGCCATAGTGTTTACCTAGGACCTTACCAGGGTTCATGGGCCACAAAAGCAAAGAAAACCCATGTTAGTGATAGAAAAGTAAACTGGCTAGTAGCCTAAGGGGAAAGCAAACACAGGAGAGCTAACGTGACTTGGAGGGCCAGGCCTGCAGGATCTACTTCGGGCATTTACTAGCTTTCTGGAGTTTACTCGATGTCCCCTAGGCACCTCCCACTCAAGTCAGCTAGAACTTAGCTCCTCGAGCCTGAGTTCTCCCCACTTCCTCCCCCTGCCAGATTCACTTTCCTCACACACCACATTGATTGGGTCATCTCTCCTCCACCAGGCTCCGTTCCCCAGCAGTTCCCCACTTTCTTCCATAAAGCCCCAACCACTGTCTTGGTTCACAAGCCTCCACATCTGGCTGCAACTGCCTTTCCAGCTTGACCCCCCCATCCCACTTAAGTGAACACTCAGCTATAATCAACTTTGTCACTCTATGTCACTGACAAAGCCTTCAGAATCCCCGACTCCAGAATGTTTCCTCACCACATTTTTGACACCTAGAAACCTCCTCCTTCCATTTCAAACTTTTTTTTGCCCATTCTAAATGCCCTAAATTCCTCATATTGTGAGGAGCTTCCCTATTAGAGTAACCCAATGGTCTCTCTCCTGCCTTTGAATCTTGACACTGCCTCTGTACCCAGTTGACTCTGTGTAGGAAGAGTTTTAAGCTCCTTCAGGTCAGGAAACATGTCTTTTATTTATGTACATCCCCATATGATAAGCTAAGTACCCTGCACATAGTAGGCACTCAACAAATACACATTGATTGAAACTTACAGCAGTGAAGTGTTGGATAGGTACCATGAAAGAGTATTTGCTAGTATGGTTGAGTGGTAGGAAAGACTGGAACAACTTAACTAAAATGGAATCTTGAGGACAGATGGGAAAGATGCCATTTCACAGAGAGAAACATGGAGGAAATTATAGCCCATTCAATATATAAAAATAAGTTTGGTAAGGCTAGGATTGAACCAAGTCTTTTAGCAAGCCTTCCATGGGCAGGGATGGAATCCTATTCCCACATATGCCATCTTTAGTAATTAGTGTAGAACTTGGCTCATAGGAGACACTCAGTAACTATATGCTACACTACTTAAGGAATATGTAAATAATGCTTTTCAGGACCAGAATTTCCAATTTTATGAACGGAATTCTATTGAGACAATGAATTAGACTAGTCATGAAAATGATGCTTTTTGGCAGTACACATGTTTGAAATAAAGCTTCTTTTTCCACCAATATTAGCAGTGAGGTCTTACTGTATCTGTGGGTACCCCTAGAAATCTTAAAGCAAAGGCATGGGGAAAAGACACTGAAAGAAGGGAAATGCATGAGTGGGAAAAGAAATAGGGGAATGTGGGGAATGGGAAAGAAGAAACGAGTCACAACTTTAAGAAAAACAGAAAAATGCTAGCCCCAATTACTCAGGATCTACAAATCACGCTAGCATGTTTAATGACAGAATAAAAAAGATTAAGACAATATCAAAACATAGTAACAAGTCTAGCACTTCCTAATTTGGACATGACTAATAATAAATCCAGGTCTATTCTAATTGAACTTAAGTTAACGTGGTTGAGAGACAACTGTATAATAACATGCATTAGAAATATGGATGTAAAGTAGTTATTGGTGAGCCTACACTGCTCAGTTACTGACTTTTTATACCAAAAGAATGCACTCAATGCTCACCTAGAATCTACAGGGTCAACTGGAGAGGAAACAATTTCCCATTTTTACCATGAACTGTCCCCAAACTAGGACCAAAGCAACAACCAATTCTTAATGTCTTTCTTCTTTGATACTCTTCTACATTAGCTTGGCCCCATCTGACTGAAATCATTCTCCTCATGGCTTTATCTTTTGCTCAAATGGAAGAATAATGAAGAGAATAAAATGCTACATTTCGTCTTACCCCTTACTATTCCATAATAAAATCTTGTTATGGTTTTTTTGCCTATAAAATTAACTGCCCATAACTGATGAAAAAATCAGAAATTAGAGGTCCTAATATAATCCATGCTGTGAATTAGGCTAAAATATTTACGTAGTCATAGGTAACAGGGAAAAACCAGAACCAAAAAAACTTGAAAAAAATATTCTACTTGAGTCAAACTCTAAAGAAAAATGTTGTCCTTATCTATGAAGGGCTTTGAAAAAGGAAAGACATTTCAGAGACAACAAACATTTAAAAAATTACACCAGCATATGTTTGGAATACGTACTGCTTTTCGTTTGAGAATGCAGTCCAACCTCCAATGGTTTCCTTCAACCACTGGGCGTTTCAGGAAGATTTCTGGACTCAACCTGAAACCGCAAAACCAAGATTTTAGGAAACTAAAAAAAAAAAAAAATATATGAAGTTCCGATTGTGTCATAGGAAACAAAGGCAATTTTAGCTCAAATGCCATCACCCACCTCCAGTGTGGCAGGTCATTCAAAGTTCTGCTATGAGTTCACATATAACTTCACCTGGGAACAAGAGCCGTGAGCATAAAAAAAGAAGGAAAAAAAAGAGCCAAGCTGGCTTTCTCTCTTTCTCTCACATGCAGATACATACACATATGCGGATCCTGTTGATGGCCAACAGCCATTCTCCAGCTTCTTCATTTGTAATCTCAACCTAACTTCCACTCTGCCCTGTGAATATTTTATAATACTTCCTTCCCCAGCCTCCTGTGTGCCTAGAGCATGATAGACCCAATCCTGGACAATAAGAGACAATAAGACATATGAGAAGGCACACGTGGGGTTAATGGGCAAGTATTTCCTCTTTGATTTCTGCCCTACATACACACACACACACACACACACATACACACCAGGGAAAGTGGCTGTAGGACAGATGTTGCATGGGGATATGATCCTTACACAGGGACAGCCATATTGAAATTCTAAGGAGAAGACCGGAACTCTGAAATCACTGGACCATTTAGCCAACTTTAGGACTGCCTAATTGTGGATTTCTTATTAAAGGAGACAAATAAATCTTCACTCTTGAAGCCACACTTAGTTGAGCATTCTGTTCATCCAAGCCAAGGGTATTTTAATTGACAAACATGAACCCTGACTTCCTATACCAGCAAACAGCGAGCAGGGACCTCAGGGCTTTCTGAGCTGGGAAGAAGGCAGGTTTGCTGACAGATGAGATTTTTGCAATCTAAGAATGGATCCCTGGGCTCTTCTCTTTAGTGCTATAGGAAGCTAAGAGGACAGTACAGTCATTTTTTTTCTTTGGGGTTGAACTATAAAGTCAGTGTCTGAGTTAAAGCTGTATGTGATGTGATTCCCATATAATGACGAGTAACAAACAAAAAATGAACAATAAAGAAAATTTTAGAGCATCTGGGTGGCTGAGTCAGTTAAGTAGCCAACTGTTGATTTTAGCTCAGGTCATAATTTCAGGCTCGTGAGATCCCAGCCCTGCCTCTCAGTGCTCAGTGGGGAGTCTGCTTGAGATTCTCTCTCTTTCTCTCTGCCCCTCCTTCCTGTGCTCTCTCTAAAATACATAAGTCAGAAAGAAAGAAAGAAAGAAAGAAAGAAAGAAAGAAAGAAAGAAAGAAAGAAAGAAAGAAAGGAGGAAGGAAGAAAGGAAGGAGGAAGGAAGACAGACAAGAAAACCTCATCTGCTGAAATGCCAGTTTTAGAGACGCAAGAGTAGACTATATAAGGGTTAAAGCCTGGGTTGCCTGGGTGACTTAGTGGGTTAAAGCCTCTTCCTGCACCTCAGGTCATGATCTCAGGGTCCTGGGATCGAGACCCGCATCAGGATCTCTGCTCAGCAGAGAGGCTGCTTCACCCCCCGCCTCCCTGCCTCTCTGCCTACTTGTGATCTCTCTCTCTCTGTCAAATAAATAAATAAAATCTTAAAAAAAAAAAAAGAAAAAAAAGACTGTAGAATTCTGGACTGGAATACTGCCTTGCTAGGAAGTCCTCCAAACATGTGAAACCAATAGGGTTTTAAGGAGCTAAAGAAATTTTCAAAATCTTTTCATGCTCTATTTCATTCCATTAAAGAAAAATAAAGCCCCAAAGATAAAGAATGTAAAGGAAACATATACTGGATAACACAAATAAGAAAACAGATAAATAGTGGGGTGTAGAAAGGGACACAAAGGTAATCTATATCCAAACAAAGAAACAAAATGCAGCAACTGATAGCCAAAGATCTAAAATGAATTAAAGTGAATTCGTTAAAATGAATCAAAAAGAGGTCTGTTTTAGGTAAAAAAAAAAAAAAAAAATGCACTGCTGTACAACACAACTCGTGTTCACTGAAGATGAGAAATATCAAATAATATACAGATACTTGCAATTTTTTAAAGACTTCTTTGAGAGAGAGAGAGCTATAGAAGGAGGAGAGGCGACAGGAGAGGGAAAGAATCCTCCAGCAGACTCTCCACTGAGCACAGAGCCCCACACGGGGCTTGATCTCACAACTCTGAGGTGACCCTGAGCCTCACAACCCTGAGCCGAAATCAAAAATTGGACCCTCAACTGACTGATCCACCCAGGTGCCCCTTGTAACTTTTTGATGTACACATTAATTGTAAAGTCAGAGATCTTCCATTTGGGGGGCACTTTTAATGCTATACTGGGCAATTAAGTCTTTATCATTCTTTATTTAATCTATAAGCACTGTGTGCACTGTGTGCGGAACATTCTACTAGATACTTTAGAGGATCTTAAGATAGCTCTCGAGGAACCCTCAGTTTTTAGGATAAGGCATAAAAAGATAAAAGACCAAAATTCATGCTTTAAATAAAGTATAAACAATGGTCTCGCTGGCAAAGACAAAGTAGCTATTTGAGTTATGACTCACAAGCATCTTATCAGGATCTTCGCTAAACAACTATTAGATAAGCAAAGTTCAAAAGAATTGTATAATGACCACATTTTATTGAATCTAGGACACTAATAATTGTGAGATGCATCATTACTATTTGTACGACTGAGAAAGAAAAAAGTATGACAAGTATAGCTGTGAGATGAACTTGAGTATAAGGTGCATCCTGACGTCAGAGATGTGAACATGTATTTCTACATCAATGTTTCTCTTAGAAGATTTTGTAGTGGAGCGCCTGGCTGGCTCAGTTGGTTAAGCGACTGCCTTTGGCTCAGGTCATGATCCCAGGGTCCAGGGATCGAGCCCCGCAACAGGCTCCCTGCTCTGCAGGAAGCCTGCTTCTCCCTCTCCCATTCCCCCTGCTTGTGTTCTCTCTCTCTCTCTGTCTCTCTCTGTCAAATAAATACTATCTTTAAAAAAAAATAGATTTTATAGCTTTCAATGCTTCTATCAGAAAGACCAAGTTTGAAAACAGTGATCAGAGTGTCCATCTTAAGAATAAGAAAAGAGAGGGGTGTCTGGCTGGCTCAGTTAGAAGAACATGTGATTCTTGATCTCAGGGTCATGAGTTCTAGCCCCACACTGGGTGGAGGGATACTAAAAAAAAAAAAAGAAAAGAAAAAAGAAAACAAATTAACCCTGAAGTAAGAAGGAAGAGAATAATAGACAAGAATAGAACTCAATGCAATCTAAAACAGAAAAACAATATGGAAAATTCAATGAAACTGGGACAGCTAGGTGGCTCAGTCTATTAAGTGTCTGCCTTCAGCTCAGGTCATGATCTCAGGGTCGTGGGATCAAGCCCTGCATCAGGCTCCTTGCTCAGCAGGGGAGCCTGCTTCTCTCTCTCCCCTGCCCTAGCTCGTGTGCATGCTCTCTCTCTCTCTCACTCTCTCGCTCACCCTCCCTCTCAAATAAATAAATAAAATCTTTAAAAAAAAAAAACCAAAAAACCTCAGTGAGACCAAAAGCTAGCTTTTTGAAAAGATTAATAAAATTGACAAACTTGTAGTTAAAGAAAGAAAAAAGGGACTTTCACAATTTTAGATTCCTCATATAAACAGAATCATGTAGTATTTGTTCTTCTGTGTCTTGCTTATTTCACTTTGTATAACATGCTACAGGGTCATCCATATATGGCAGGTCTCTTTCTTTCTTAAGGCTGAATAATATTCCATTGAATGGAAATATGACACTTCCTTTATCGTCTCTCAATGGACATTTAGGTTGCTTCTGTGTCTTGGCTATTTTGAATAATGCTGTAATAAACACGACAATGCATATATTTCTTCAAGATCTTAATTTCAGTTCCTTTGATTCTGTGTCCAGAAGTGGGATTGCTGGATCATATGGTAATTTTATTTTTATTTATTTTTTAAGATTCTATTTATTTATTAGAGAGACAGAGAAAGTGAGAGAGAGCATGAGAGGAGAGAAGGTCAGAGGAAGAAGCAGACTCCCCGTGGAGCCGGGAGCCCGACGTGGGACTGGATCCCGGAACTCAAGGATCACGACCTGAGCCGAAGGCAGCCGCTCAACCAACTGAGCCACCCAGGCGCCCAGTAATTCTATTTTTCATGTTTTGAGAAATCTCCCTCCTGTTCTCCATGGTGGCTGCCCCAATATATATTCCCACCAACAAGGGTTACACCTATACCCTGTATAGTCTTTATCATCCTTTATTTAATCTACAAGCACTGTGTACCCTGTATGCAGAGCATTCTATTACGTATTTTGGAGGATCTTAAAATAGCTCTCAAGAAGTCCTCAATTTTGAGGATAATGTGTTAAAAAGATAAAAGACCGATATTCATAAGTGGTGGTTGCCAGGGCCTGGGAAGAGGAGGAAACGAGGTCTTGGTCAAAGGGTACAAAGTTCCAGTTAGGTAATATAAATAAGCCCTAGAGATCCACTGCACAGCATAGTGCTCATAGTTAACAATACTATATGGCATACTTAAACATTTGTTAAGGGGGTAGATCTAAAGTGTTCTTATTACAAAAGCTAAAAACAAACAAAGAAGATGGCAGGAAGCTTTCAGAGGTGATGGATATGTTTATGGCATTGATTACGGTGATGGTTTCACAGGTGGATGCTTATCTCCAAACTCATTAAGTTGTATATGTTAAATATGTATAGTCCTTTTTGTATGGAAATCATACATCAGTAAAGTGTATGGTTATAAAAAAGGTGACTAAACTAACACATGGCCATTGAAAATATATATTCTCAGATGGAGAAATACACAATTTTATATAGGCTATATATCAGGTTTTTAAAATAAATATGTGCATATATACAAGGATTGGAAGATAAAAAAATAAAAATTTTGTTAACTTAGTTAAAAAAGATAGAGGAAAAGCATAAGTTATTGATATGAAAAAAATGAGTGGGGGTGCCTGGGTGGCTCAGTGGGTTAAAGCCTCTGCCTTCTGCTCAGGTCATGATCTCAGAGTCCTGGGATCAAGCCAGGGAGCCTGCTTCCCCCTCTCTCTGCCTGCCCCTCTGCCTACTTGTGATCTCTCTCTCTGTGTCAAATAAATAAATAAAATCTTTAAAAAAAAATGAGTCAAGACAAAAAATCACTACAGGGGCCGCAGACATTAAAATGATATTAAATAGATAATAAGGAAATATTATAAATAATTTTATAAGAATATGATAATTTAGATAAAATGGACAACTTCCTTGAAAGAAATGAGTTACCAATAGAGTAGTAAAAGAAATTGAAACTTTAGTCTTATGGCTATTAAAAATTGAATTTAGAATTTAAAAAACACAACAACTTACAAAAAGGATAATAGATGACGCCAAAGTGAGGTTATCCTAAGAATGCAAGGTTCCTTTAAAAGTTGAAAATTAATCAATATAATTCACCACATTAACAGAAAATAAAATGATCAACTCAATGAATGCCAAAAAATATTTAAGTAAGATCTAAATAAATGGAGAGATATACAGTGTTCATGAATTCAGGAAGAACAGAGTTTGATGTACCATCTAACCAATGGGGACTTTACCATAACCTAGCAACAGGCATTGGCACAGGTAGAGAGAAGTCAGGTAGAAGTCCTCTGCTTCAGGTTTGAGGAGAAAGAATGGGATCTTCTGGCAGTGATGGGGCAGCAGCGAGGGGCTCACAGGCACCAGAAACACTGAGGGATTGTAACTATCCTCTCCAACTAGAAGAACTGTGGTTCCAAGAGGACATTGCAAATATTCATTGCTTGGCTCTGGGCACAAGCATCATTGCAGAAAGCATGTAGCAGAGTAGGGAAAATAAAGCCCCACCTTTCTAGCTAGAGGACTGAAAAAAAAAAAAAAACCAAAAAAAAAAAAACAAAACAAAAAACTCAAAAAACAAAAAAACTACAGGAAACCCAAAAGTAGTGGAGAGATCATGGAGAAAGCAGAGGTCAGAAAAGCAACCCTAAAAGTTGTTTATGAACTTCTAGCTCACTCCCAAGCTGCCCTTGCATGGATTTGATCCTAAACATTATATCAAAGTTTGAGAACTGAACTAAGGATTAGACTACTGCCAAGGGATGAAAAAACATTAACCATCCAAATGGAAGTGGAAAAAAAAAAAAAGCCAGAGTAGCAATCTTTATATCTTTATATTAAACAATATAAACTTTAAGAAAAAGACTATAATAAGAAGCAAAGAAGGGCAATACATAACACTAAAGGGATCAATCCCAATCCTGGAGCACCAGTCTGAATTAGTAATCCAAAAACTATTAAGAATTGAACACCCAGGACTAGAAGGACTCACAAGTAAACTTTACCAAACATTTAAAAAAGAGGTAATATCTATTTTCTTCAAATTATTCCCAAAAATAAAAGAGGAAGGAAAGCTTCCAAATACATTCTCTGAGGCCAGGATTACCCTGATACCAACATCAGACAAAAGACACCACTGAAAAAGAGAACTACAAGCCAATATCCCTGAAGAACAGAGTCAACAAAAATCCTCAACAAAATATTAATAAACCAAGTCTAACAATACATTACAAAAAAATCATTCACCATAATCAAGTGGGACTTATTCCAAGGATGCAAGGATGGATCAATATTTGCAATCAATCATCATTTTACATTGCATTAACAAGAGAAGGGATAAAAACCATTTGATCATTTCAGTAGATGCAGGAAAGCATTTGACAAGATTTAACATCAATTCATGATAAAAACTGTCAACAAAGCAGGTTTAGATGGAACACACCTCAACATAATAAAGGCCATCTATGAAAAACCCACAGCTGACGTCACACTCAATGGCAAAAAATTGAGAACTTTTCCTCTAAGATCAGGAACAACATAAAGATGTTTACTCTTACTATTTTTATTCAACATAGACTGGAACTCCTAGCCACAGCAATTGGATAAGAAGACAAAATAGAAGGCAAACAAATCAGTAAGGAAGATGTAACATATTCACTACTTGTTGATGACCACATACTATATATAGAAAACCCTAAAGACTCCATTAAAAAACTACTAGAACTGATAAATGAATTCCATAAAGTCACAGGATACAAAATCAATGTACAGAAATCTGATGCATTTCTCTACAGTAATAATGAAGCAGTAGAAAGAGAAATTAAGAAAACAATTCCATTTACAATTGCACCAAAAATAATAAAATACCTATTTAATCAAAGAGATGAAATATCTGTACTCCAAAAACTATAAGACATTGATAAAAGAAGTTCAAGATGACACAAAGAAATGGAAATACACACCATGCTCATGGATTGGAAGAACGAATATTATTAAAAAATCTATACTACCCAAAGTTTTAATGTAATTTGTATCAAAATATCACCAGCATTTTTCACAGAGCTAGAACAAACAATCCTAAAAGTTGTATGGAACCACAAAAGACCCCAAAAGCAACAGTGAAAAAGGAAAACAAAACTAGAGGTAATCACAATTCCCAACTTTAAGTTATAAAGCCATAGTGATCAAAACAGTATGGTACTGGCACAAAAAGAGACACATAGATCAAGAGAACAGAGTAGGGGGCACCTGGGTGGCTCAGTGGGTTAAACCTCTACTTTCGGCTCAGGTCAAGATCTCAGAGTCCTGGGATGGAGGCCTGAAGCAGGCTTTCTGCTCGGTGGGGAGTCTGCTTCTCCCTTTCTCTCTGCCTGCTTCTCTGCCTACTTGTGATCTCTGTCTCTCTCTGTCTCTCTCTAATAAATAAACAAAAAATCTTAAAAACAAACAAACAGAAAAAGAGAACAGAGTAGAAGATGACCCAGAAATAAACCCACAATTATATGGTCAATTAATATTTGACAAAGCAGAAAAGAATATGCAATGGGAAAGTCTCTTCAACAAATGGTTTTGGGAAAACTGGGCAGCTACATGCAAAAGCATGAAACTGGACACTTTCTTACACCAAAATAAACTCAAAATGGATTAAAGACCTAAATGTGAGACCTGAAACCATAAAAATCCTAGAAGAGAACACAGGTAGTAATTTCTTTAACATTGGCCCTAGCAACATTTTTCTAGATAGGTCTCCTGAGGCAAGGGAAATAAAAACAAAAATAAATTATTGGGACTACCGCGAAATAAAAAGCTTCTGCACAGGGAAGGAAACCATCAGCAAAACTAAAAGGCAACTGGTCTTAACTCACACCAGCAGGCGGAGCTGCAGTTAAAGTTTCCGAGTCCATTCTGGGACTGGGAGCCCCAACTGCTCCCCACTGAGGCCCTGCAGGAAAGCATATGTTTGTACTTCAGATTGATGCCTCTAATCCAGGACTCATTCCAGGTACAGATGCAGTTGGTGTAACAGTTGTGCTAATTACATGCACCTATTAAGATCGAGAATTTAGAGTTGGCTATTTGCAAATAATGAATAAACAGAGACGGAATTGAGGAAAAATCTGTCAGTAAAACCAGACTTTTCTAAAGGTTAAAGGAGTATTTTGGTACCTAGTCCTAGAGTCATGAGATTTCACATTATTTGGGAAGATAAAACAGAAAAACTGGAAGATGTAGAGAGCAGTAATCCAAATCTACGATCACTTCTTTCAACAGATGCATTACCTTCAGCACTGAAGGGATGGTCCACGTCGGAAAACTTACTAAAGGGCATATTAGAATTCCATATGATATGCATGTCACCACATGCCTTCCTTTGGTACAAATTAAGTCATAAAAAGACAGAACTATTTCCCGGAAATTCCATAAGAACACAGTCAAGACACAATAATTTCTTTAAAAAAAAATCCTATAGAAAGTTTATAAGAAAACCAGTATTTGAGCAAATTGTGGAATATAAATACAACTACTTTTAAGTAAAAAACAAACAAAACAAAACAAAAAAACCCCAAAACGCTACAAGGCAACCTACTGAATGGGAGAAGATATTTGTAAATGACATATCTGATGATAAGAGTGTAGTATCTAAAATATATAAAGAACTGATACAACTTGACACCCAAAAAAACAAATAATCTGATTAAAATGGGCAAAAGCCATGAACAGACATTTCTCCAAAGAAGACATATAAATGACCAACAGACACATGAAAGGATGCCCAACATCATTCATCATCAGGGAAATGCAAATCAAAACTATAATGAGATATTACCTCACATTGGTCAGAATGGCTAAAATCAAAAACCCAAGAGATAACAAGTGTTGGCAAGGATTTGGAGAAACAGAAACCCTCAAGCATTGCTGGTGGGAATACAAACTGGTATAGCCACTGTGGAAAAAGGAACGGAAGTTCCTCAAAAAGTTAAAAATAGAACTACCCTACAAACTAGCAATGGCACTACTGGGTATTACCCAAAGGATACAAAAATACTAATTCAAAGGGATACATGCACTCCCATGCTTATAACAGCATTATTTACAATAGATAAATTATGGAAGCAGCACAAGTATCCATTGATAGATAAATGGATAAAGAAGTGGTGTGTGTTTGTGTGTATATTATTCAGCCATACAAAAGAATGAAGTCTTGCCATTTGCAACAACATGGATAGAGCAAGAGGCCATAATACTAAGTGAAATAAGTCAGTCAGAGAAAGCCAACTATCATATGATCTCATTCATATGTTGAATTTAAAAAAGAAAACAGATGGGGTGCCTGGGTGGCTCAGTGGGTTAGGCCTCTGCCTTCCGCTCAGGTCATGGTCTCAGGGTCCTGGGATCGAGCCCCCGAATCGGGCTCTCTGCTGAACGGGGAGCCTGCTTCTTCCTCTCTCTCTGCCAGCCTCTCTGCCTACTTGTGATCTCTCTCTGTCAAATAAATAAATAAAATCTTAAAAAGAAAAAATAACAAGATGAGCAAAAGGAAAAAAAGACAGAGATAAACCAAGAAACAGACTATTTTTTTAAAAGGAAAAGAATTTTTTTTTAAGAGAGGTGGGGGAGGAGCAGAGGGAGAGGAAGAGGAAAAGAATTTTAAGCAGGCTCCACGCCCAGTGCAGAGCCTGACTCAGGGGTCGATTTCACAACCCTGAGATCATGACCTGAGCCGAAATCAAGAGACGGATACTTAAATGACTGAGCCATACAGACGTCCGTCCACCCCGGCTGGCTGGCTTGCTTTCTTGCTTTCTTGCTTTCTTTTCTTTCTTTCTTTCCTTTCTTTCTTTCTCTCTTTTTCTCTTTCTTTCTTTTTTTTTTTTTTTTTTAAGATTTATTTATTTATTTGAGAGAGAAAGATTGGAAACAAGCAGGGGGAGGGCCAGAATCTCAAGCAGCCTCTCCCCCCACGAACCCCCGAGCTGGGAGCCTGACATGGGGTTTGATCCTATCACCCTAGATCATGACCTGAGCCAAAATCAAGAGTCAGACATTTAACTGCCTGAGCCACCCCGGCACCTCCCAAGAAAGAGTCTCCTAACTATAACAGA
Source organism: Nasua narica (assembly GCA_028533885.1). Taxonomy (NCBI): domain Eukaryota; kingdom Metazoa; phylum Chordata; class Mammalia; order Carnivora; family Procyonidae; genus Nasua; species Nasua narica. Next base: position 111,466,736 of record CM052799.1, read on the forward strand.
GAACAAACTGACGGTCAGCTGAGGGGAGGTGCACAGGGGAACGGGTAAATAGGTGTTAGGGATTCAAGAGTACACTTCTCATGAAGTGCACAGAAAATGCACAGAACTGCTGAATAACTATAGCGTACACCTGAAACTAATAAAACACTGTTAACTATACTGGAATTAAAATGAAAATTTTTTTAAAAAAATGAAAAATCTCTTTTTTTAAATTCTTCAGTTTTACTAATCCTTTTCTATTTCTGACACGGTTAACACACGGGCTCGGCACAGGTCCCACCTGCACCCCTACCCCTGATGGGCGGGATAAAGAAGCAACCAAGGCGAGCACTTAACACGCATGCTGCCCACCTGCCTGCTGCCCAGCCGTAATCAGAGCCGCCCCAGCAAGAGGAAATGTGGGCTAAGCCACAGTCCCTGGATCTGCCCTAAGAGCAATTAGCAATTTGGCAATGGAGCTCGTAGCCACATCTTGGTGTCCAACCTCATTTTTGGACATACTCCAGTGAATGCTGGATAGTTGATTCAGAGGTGACCTGAAATAGCACCAAGCATAGAGAAGGCACAAAACGAGTCTTCTCCTGGTTAGCCCACATAAACCAGTGAAGAATGCTCGCGCTAGTCTTTATATAGAAACTACTTCTTAGGACACCTTCAACATCCAACTGGAATTTGCTCTTTAGTTTTCAGAGAGTCTGGGCTGTTTAATGGGTCATTATCTCTTCTACCTTGATAGCCTACCTCAGAATTTACCTCTTCAAGAACATTTCTCCAAGCCAAATCTACCCAAATCTGATCACTAATTTATTTGGGACCTCAAAGCAGTTCAATCTGTTCTTAGAGAATTTCAGATCTAAGAGGAGCTACAGGGGCACCTGGGTGGCTCAGTCAGTTCAGCGGCTGCCTTCGGCTCAGCTCATGATCCCAGGGTCCTGGGATCGAACCCCATGTTGGGCTCTGCACTCAGTGGAGGAGGCTGCTTATCTCTCTGCCCCTCCCCCCACTCATGTACACTCTCTCTCTCAGTCAAATAAATAAATAGAATCTTTAAAAATAAATACATTAGAGGAACTTAAGACACCATGCCCTGCAGCCGGCCCTCTCTGAGACGCAGGTCTGGGAATCCAGGGGTTCTAGAGCAGACACGCCGGGGACCCAGCGAGCACAGATCTCCCGCCAGCTGCCTGACTGGGGGCAGTTTCCCCGCCTACCTCCTCAGTCTCACTTTCCACAACTATAACATAGCTCTGGCACTTGTAAGAATTTAACAACTTGTAGCTGTTACTGTCAATGTTACTTTGTGCCTCAGAAACCACTTGCCCCAAGGCTGTAATAGTTAGGTCCCTAAGGTGGTCGGAGCCAAGACCCCACCATTTCTCTCCTGTACTACAACAATAGCTTGCCAAGGGGGCTCCACAACCCGGGTTTAACCCCTCTTCTACACTATTACCAGAATGATCCCTTTTAGAAATCAAATCTGATTGAAATCCCCATGCTTAAAAACAGTGGTTCCCAGTGCCCACAGCACCAAGTGCGAACTCCTCAGCGGCTCCCCCACGGCCATTCACAGTCCCCCCCCCCACCCCCCAAGCCGTCGGTGCCATCTCCACCCGCCATCCCCATCCCCAAGGATGCTGTGCTTCAGCTCTCCACAAACTCCGCCCTCCTCCCAAGCTGCTGTGCACTCTCACACTTCTGTGCCTCGCTCCTGTCTATCCCTCTGCCGAAAGCATTCCCCTGTCTTCCTCTGGTCAACTCCATCACGAAGCCCCAGGCCAGCCTTCTCTTCCGTGAAGCTTCCACGGCTCCCGGGCTCCCGTAGGCTCAGGCTTGGCCCCACCTCCGGCTCCTCCTTCCTTACAGCCTTCCCCGATCTTAATCCTCATCACTCGCTTCTCCCCAGTCTGTAGTTTTCCGTATGACTTCCTGACTCCCTCTTGTTCTAGGGCAGGGGCTGCTTCTCAGCCATCTTCATACACACACGGCCCAGTTCAGCACCTGTCACAGGGTGAGCGCTCACTAAATAGCTCTGGAATGAATGACTAAGTGAACAAGTGATTGGATGGGTGATTAAATGAATTAAAGAACTAGAAGGTTCCAGGTTGTTTCTCATTTCACTATATCCACTTTTGTTTGCACACTAATTATTTAATAAACTTACTAGTACGATTTTCACTTAAGCATATGATATCTCCTGAATTATATGAGAAGCTTCTAAAGGATAAGTACATCTTCCAAACTATGCTTTTTCACTCTCTCAGGATACCAATATTGGACATGCCAGTTTTGGTTAAGTTTGTGAATGCTGTCTTTTGCAATATACTTGCATGGCAAGAATCTTCTTCAGTTCTTATGAGGGAAGTTACAACGAAGGCTTCATTTCAAAGGGAGTGTGGTAATGAGATGTTATCCTAGATAGTCATAGAAAAGAAATAACCTGGTTTATTTTCTTTTCAACAGTAGAAAACAGTCAGGGTTCCATCTCTTTAGATGTTTAAATGGAAGCTTGTATTTCAATGTTCAGAACCTTCAAAAGATATTATTTTCTTGCATAAAACTGAAACTATGGGATCAATGGAAAAACTATCTTGAGGCTCTCTCATGTCTTCATCAAACTTTCAGAAAATTATCTAAAGCAACAGAGTACTACATGAAGCTTGAATTTATTCTCATAAGGGTTTATAAAGTATTCAGCCAAAGAAATAGCTCCTAAGTATGAAACTTGTTTTTATTCCTGGTAACTGAGTAAAGAGACAAAACATGACAATAAAGGCCAAGATTCAGCTCCTCCATACACATGAGAATAAATAGGTTCACAGGCATGCTGACCATTGCACACCTTGTCTATAGACCCTAGATCAACGATTCTCAAACAAGAGGGACTCTGCCCTCCAGGGGACATTTGGAAATGCCTGAAGATATGATTACAACCAGGAGCTTGCTACTGGCACCTAGAAGGTGAGAGCCAGACACGGTGATGGGGTGAAACCTCCCACAATGCACAGAACAACCTCCCACAACAAAGAATTATCTGGCTCAGGAGTGCCTGGATGGCTTAGTTGGTTAAGCGGCTGCCTTCGGCTCGGGTCATGATCCCAGGTCCTGGGATCAAGCCCCACATCAGGCTCCCTGTTCAGCGGGGAGTCTGCTTCTCCCTCTCCCTCTCTATCTGTGTGCTCACTCTCTCTCTCTGTGTGTCTAAAATAAATAAATAAAGTTTTTTTAAAAAAGCTTCTGCACAGCAAAAAAAACAGTCAACAAAACAAACAGGCAACCCACAAAACGGGAGAAGATATTAGCAATTGACACTACAGACAAAGGTCTGATATCTAAGATCTATAAAGAACTCCTCAAACTCAACACTCACAAAACAGATAATCATGTCAAAAAATGGGCAGAAGACTCGAACAGACACTTCTCCAAAGAAGACATACAAATGGCTAACAGACACATGAAAAAAATGTTCATCATCTTTAGCCACCAGAGAGATTCAAATCAAAACCACACTGAGATACCACCTTACACCAGTTAGAATGGCCAAAATCAACAAG
>CM052799.1:111470786-111634623 GCA_028533885.1 Nasua narica
AACATGGAGGACATTGTGAGAAGGAAGGGAAGGGTGAATGGGGGGAAATCGGAGGGGGAAAGGAACCATGAGAGACTGTGGACTCTGAGCAACAAACTGAAGGTTTTGAAGGGTGGGGGGTTGGGCAAGCCTGGTGGTGGGTATTGAGGAGGGCACGTATTGCATGGAGCACTGGGTGTGGTACATGAACAATGAATCTTGAAAAACTGAAAAAATAAAATAAAAGTAATTGGGACTTTCCACAGTTTGGCTAGGATGTATCAACATGGACAGGACTAGAAGAGATTATGCAGAATGAAATAAGTCAAGTGGAGAGAGTCAATTATCTTATGGTCTCACTTACGTGTGGAGTATAAAGAAAATCATGGAGGGCATCGTGAGAAGGAAGGGAAGGGCAAATGGGGGGAAATCGGAGCGGGTGATGAACCAGGAGAGACTGTGGACTCTGAGCAACAAACTGAGGGTTTTGGAGGGGAGGGGGTGGGGGGGTGAGCGAGCCTGGTGGTGGGTATCGAGAAGGGCACGTATTGCATGGAGCACTGGGTGTGGTGCATGAACAATCAATCTTGTAACACTGAAAAATTAAAATAAACATATTTGGGGAGAAAAAAAAAGTAATTGGGAAAAAAAATGATCTGGCTCAAAATGTCAATAGTGCCAAGGTTGGGAAAGCATGCTCTAGAATTATAGATTTCCATATCACTAAGGCAAAATAATAAGAGGATGAGTTCATATTCCTAATTACTCTCCCCTCTCCCCAAAATATAGAATTAGGAGGAAATAAATTATGATGATATTGTCACAGTTTATATGTAAGACAGCATTTGAAAGGAAACAAGATAGGGAAAAATAAGGAGCATTTCAACAACTGAATTCTTAGAAGGAAAACATATTTTAGACATGTTCATTTCTAATGTAGTCAATTTTGGCATCTGCAATTGGTTTTAACTGTCCAGGCAGATGGGTGTGAGATTTCCAGTGGCTCTGATAAGCATTGTAACTCTGATGGATATTTGTAAAGGGGGTGAAAAAGTTGAAATCCGATGTATCTCCAGAAAATTTGACCAGGCCTAATCATTCCATAATCGCCAAACGGAACTATTCTAGATTCAAAGGGACAATTCAGAAGTCTATTCACTGGACCTGATGACTAAAATACCAAATGAAGAAGGCACCCAAGGAAGATTATTTTCTACCACTTTTAAAACTGTATTTGCATTGCAAAATAATCTTTACTAAGATGAATATTTGGGCATCTATTTCCAAATGGAAAGACAAAAACAGGGATGCCTGGGTGGCTCAGCTGGTTAAGCATCTGTTTTTGGCTCAGGTCATGATCTCAGGGCCCTGGGATTGAGCCATGTATTGGCTCCTTGCTCAGCGGGGAACCTGCTTTTCCCTCTGCCTGCAGCTCCCCCTCCTTGTGCTCTCTGACTTTGACAAATAAATAAATAACATCAAGAAGGAAGGAAGGAAGGAAGGAAGAAAGGAAGGAAGGAAGGAAGAGGAGAGGAGGAAGGAAGGAAGAAAGAGGAAAGGATAGGAAGGGAAGGGAAGGGAAGGGAAGAAAGGAAGGAAGGAAGGAAGGAAGGAAGGAAGGAAGAAAGGAAGGAAGAAAGAGGGAGGATGGAAGAGGGAGGGAGGGAGGACAGAAGGGAGGAAGACAAAAACAAAATTGTTCAGGCTAAATATTTTAAGGATATATTTGGAGTTCGAGTTTTTTGAAAAGATTTTTCACTGAAGGCTATTATAGTTAATTGGTTGAGACTTTAACCAAACTATCTACGGGTACTGCTGGTTTTCATAATGTACAATTCTGGAACAGCACATCGCTATTTTATATTTCTAATTGTGGAAACCTCCAAACACAATCCTCATGGATAAATACTAACCACCAATCCGTGATAAAAATCTCTTCTTTCGCCTCTTCCATAGCATTTGCCACATCTTCAAAATACCCTTTGGCATTAACGTACCTGAAAGACAAGTTTTTTGTTTCATTTTTTTTTTAATAAAAAGAAAGGAAACAGATCTTATGGCAAAGTAAAAGATAAAAGTCACTGCCTGTGTCTCTACAAAGCCACCAGTTTACTTTGTATAACTGAAGACCAAGGACTGAAAATCCCATCTTCCATCTGCTATGCAGGAAGTACAGTAAGGAGACAGAAGCGACCGGATTCTGCTCAGAGAACAACAAACTGGTCTCATCATCACATGAGTCAGATGAATTCTCTCATCCTGATGAACTCACACCGTGGTTCGTCTGAGGCTGAAGACAGACCAGTTTCCAAATCATGGGTAGAAAAACATGCAAAGCATTTTACTTAAAAGAAATACCTAGCAAGTAAATGCTCATTCTTAAATTATAGCTAGTAACTTAAATAAACATTCCATTTTCATTAAAAAATGGAAAAGTTAGCTTTTAAAATCAAACTTCAAAATCTAAAGCTAGCTATTGAATGCTCACTGTGAAAATCTTCAATACAAAAATTGGAATACTAATTTATGCTCAGGTAGTCCTATAAAGAAAGGCCCTTGTTAAGTATAAGGCAGAATATGTTTCCACAGCTTCGAAAACTGACTCTAGATGAATTTAGGCCTGCTATAATATTAGATACTATGACTATAAAAAAATAGTCTTAGAGCAAAACAATCTTACCATTTAGCTAAAGTATTCTCTTGGATAGCAGCGTATGACCCAAATCGATGGTCTTTGAGAAAGTTGGTGCCGTGTTTCTGGATGAATTCTTCTATAGCCCCTCCCCACCACCGAGCATGTCTATAGCTGTTGCATTTTAAAATAAGTGTCCTTCAAAGAAAAGCAAAGTGTGGAAAAAAATGATCACTCTGTGTTCTGTCTCTTTAAAAAAAAAAACTTAACAATTAAACTTGTGCCATTTTGTTTTGGTATTGCAGGAAACATAGGTTGAAAATTTTTAGCAATGAGCATCTCATTTATATCAAAAAAGCAGACTTCTGAACATTTTGGGCAGGATTTTAAACTATATTCAATATAGCAAAAATAAATTTTCAGTTTATTTATTCATTCATTCTAACACGCATAAATGTACTTATTATGACTAGAACTATAGTAGGCTATGAGGGAGATAATCTTAAACCTTGGGCTGTCACGGAAGATCAGGAAGTTCAGCATCTTTTTACACACACACACATACATACACGGACACACACACAAAACACATGCCAATGTGTATTAGGGTGTGTGTGTATAAATATATATATATTTATAATACATAAGTCAATGTGTGAAAAGAAAAAAATTTATATCTGTATACATGAGGCTGAACTTTGTAGAACCAAACGTATATACAGAGAAAAAGATACATATATACATAGCTACAATCTTCCAGAAAAAAACATGAACAAACAGTCGCTAATAAAATCTATAGTAAATGTACACTTGAGTACCCTCCCAAGATTTCTTTCTTAAAATCTTTGTGTAAACAGAGGTTTTGTAAATCGAATCACTGTTTATGTATTCCTGTTAACGAAAGGATATCAATTTGTAAGGTAAAATTCTATTTCTTAAAAGTACGAAACTGTCACTCCTTAATTTATCAGTTTGGTAAGTTGGTATTACTGAGTAATTAACTTTGTAATAGGCATACATCTTGTTAAAACAAGCGTAAATCAACACATGCGATTACTTAATCTGGCTGTTGCACACTGGACATTCTATACTTAAAAATATATAGAAAGAAAAGTAGCTTCATTATTTTTGATTGAAGATGAGTTCCAAATAACAATTTTCTAACATTTAAATTATTTTACTTCCTTCACTCAAGGTCGGGAGAAAAACTTCGTTTTTGAGAGAAATCTTTTAAAAATATTTGATATTTTTACCTCGAAAGATTATCGATTCGGAGCCCATATTTGATCTCTGTCTCCTTCTTCCCCACCTTAATTTTGAATTCTTTATCTACCAGAAGAACAAAAGCAATGGCACCACTGTCTGGTTTCATATACAGCAAAAATGAATCTTTCACTATCAACCACCTGTAAGAAGGTAATAAATATTTTTAGAGGTGTATTGGATTACTTAAACAAAAAGAATAAGTTACAACAAGAAAACCCTCTAGCAGACTGCAGATATAATTTTATTTTTTACATAGGAAGTTTATTTTTTTTTTAAATCACTATGCAACAACCACAATCACAAAAAACCAATAGGAAGTCTATTATGTTTTTCTGACAAGTACTGGCACCAAGCAATTCAAAGTAATCCATTAGCTTTTCAGACACTACTGGCAAAGCCTGAAAGAACGCCCCTGATACAAGCACGTAGAGCTTGCAGGATGTATAATGAGGGCCTTAGCTGTTGGAAAAATGGAAATGCATTGGAAACCTGTTTGCTAAAATAAACTGTCATAAAACAGGCAAATAAGTCTCTTGGGAGGTAAAATCCTCCTTTAAAAACAACCCAATAATCATCAAATATTCCATGTATTCTGCTTTTCAATTCAAATTACTTGTGGTTTTAAGGACTATTAATAAATGATGTTCAGTAGGACATGATCTCTCAGAAATATACATGTATTCAACTCAGTATAGATTTAGGAGTTTCATGAAGGGGGCGCCTGGGTGGCTCAGTTGGTTAAGTGACTGCCTTCGGCTCAGGTCATGATTCCAGAGTCCTGGGATCTAGTCCCACATTGCGCTCCCAGCTCCGCAGGGAGTCTGCTTCTGCCTTTGACCTTCTCCCCTCTCCTGCTCTCTCTCTCTCAAATAAATAAACAAAAACTTAAAAAAATAAGTTTCATAAAGGGAAAATACAGTGATAAACTGGGAACTAGGGTAGAGGTAGAAACAGCACAGAGGTAAATGAGACACGCTCTCCAAGTGGCTTACCGGGCTAGTGGGGCACAAAGAAGATACTAGAAACTGTAAAGGTAATGCGTATAAGGAGGAGGGGGTCCTTAGTTCTGATTAAGAGAAAGAGGTAGAGGCACTGTCCCAAAGAGGCGGTATGTGAGCAAGGTGGCCGAGGCGTACATCCCACATGGAGGGAAGAGTGGGCAAAGGCACGGAGGTGTGGAAATGCTGCATGTGTTGGCAGAAAGTGTGGTGAGGCCAGGGTCTCAGGGAACACAGCAAGGACCAATGGGCAAATGAGTATCTTGTGGGGACAATGGACAAAGGCCACACGGCGGGCGGGGGGGGGGGGTGTCTGAAGGCCATGCTCAGGAGGCTGATTGTATAGCATGGAACCAGTGTTTCCTAAACTTGTTTTGCCATCAGAAGCTCTTGAGATGCTTGTTAAAAAATAATAGTTTCCCTGACCCCACCACCCATCCATGAAAAAGGCCTGACAATCTGTGTTTTAAACAAAAATATCAGGATGCTTATTAAGTCAGAGAATCCTCATGCCCCCGCAAGGAAAAGACTGAGAATGTCATTGTAATTGTGTTCTAGAAAGAAAAGAATGAAGGATAAAGAGGGATGTAATGTGGCAGGGTGGCAAGCTACTATGATAATACAGAACAACTCTTCTTATACTTTACTGGGAAGACACCTAACATGGGTGTCCCGTTAAAATGCAGATTTGGTACAGTATCAAAAGGACAAGAAATAGCAAGTGTTGGTGAGGATGTGGAGAAAAGGATGTGGAGCCCTGGTAACCTGCTGATGGGAATGTAAATTGGTGCAGCTGCGATGGACAACCATATGGAGGTCCCTCAAAAAACCAGAGAAATACCAAATGATCCAGCATTTCCACTTCTGGAATATTTACCTGAAGAAAAAAACACTAATTCGAAAAGATGTATACACTCCTACATTTACTACAAAATTATTTACAACAGCTGAGATACGGAAGTAACTTAATGATGAACGGAGAGAGAAAATGTGGTGGAGTATTACTCAGCCATTAAAAAAGATCTTGCCATTTGCAACAACATGAATGGACATAGAGAGGGTATTACGCTAAGCGAGAGAAGTCAGACAGAAAAAGACAAATGCCGTATGATTTCATTTATATGTGGAATCTAAAAAACAAAAACCAACCAACCAAACAAAGCAAAACAGAAATAGACTCATAAAGAGAGAGAACAAATTATTGGTTACCAGAGCAGGAATGGACGGAAGGACAGGCAAATAGGTGAAGGACATTAAGAGTACAAACTTCCAGTTGTAAAAGGAATAAGTCACAGGGATGCAAAGTACAGCATAGGGAACATAGTCAGTGATATTTTAATAACTTTGCATGATGACAGATGGTAACTATATGTATCGTAGTGAGCATGTGATAATGTATATAAATGTTCAATCACAATGTTGCACACTGAAACTAATATTATATGCCAACTATACCTCAGTGAAAAACAACAGTAATAAAATAAATAATAAAAATAAAATGCGGGGGCGTCTGAGTGGCTCAGTGGATTAAAGCCTCTACCTTTGGCTCAGGTCATGATCTCAGGGTCCTGGGATCGAGCCCCACATCAGGCTCTCTGCTCACCAGGGAGCATGCTTCCCCCTCTCTCTCTGCCTCCCTCTCTGCCTACTTGTGATCTCTCTGTCAAATAAATAAATAAAATCTTTAAAAAAAATTTTTTTTTAATTAAAAAAAAATAAAACGCAGATTCTGATTCAGCAGGTCTGGGGCAGGGATTGAGATTCTGCATTGCTAACAAGTTCGTGGGTGATGCCCAGGCTAGCATGACATTTGAGCAGTAAGGATGTAGATCGCAGGCATGACAATGACAGTGAGAAGAGCAAGACCATATGGGAGTGATTTAAAGTGAATATAAACGGCAACTGTGTCACACTGCCTACAACACGATATAATCACATTTACTTACAGTTGTGTCATTATCAAGTAAGCCAGTTTAAAACAATAAAATAACAGTGGGCATATTATATCCAATATCAAAGTAAAGCCCATTATAGAACAGTAAAGGCCGAAACACCTGAACATAAGTAATATTATAAATGTGACATGGAAGTCAGCATCTAAAAAAAAATCTATAATAAATTGTTACTGAAATTGCTAACTGCATTATGATTTAGTGGCTTCAGAGTTTGGGACTTAACACACACAAATCTATGTTGGTTTCCACCTAGGTTTATTTCATTCATGTGTTTCTTAACATATAGTCTGGTTCCTTCCCAATAAAAGGGAATGGGATGGATTTAGGATGGCTAATAGTGAAGGACATACATAGGACATGGTTAACAAAGGGAAAAACATTAGGGTCACAGAAAGCAAATCCCTAACCACGACATTAACGTAATTATGGTGATGGTATGCCAACGTGCGTCTGAGCTTCCTGGTTTTTCTTACCCAGTGAATAAATTAAAGAAATAAAAAGGTGTCCTCCCCCAAAAATTAAATTCCAAAAGAAGTTTCTCATTTGTGACCTAACAGGCAACTGAGCAGTATAATGGATAACATTCTCAGTAATTGTCAGCAAAGGCAGGAATTCTACATTTTGTAAGCATTCTCCTAACACTGCTCAATGTCACTGCTCAAACCACGAGATAAACGAGGACTCAGTGGTGGGGAGACCCTGAGTCATGAGCACAGACATGCAGCTGCCTATCGGTAAACCTCAGTTCAGGATAAAGGAGAGCGGGCGGATCCCGGATCTGTTAAAGCTCCTTCTTTAGCCGCAGTCCCTTCTCCCAGCTGCACCTGCGGGAGAAGTGAGCGGGCACACGGCGTGGCCCGGGCCCAGGGCACTGCTGTGCCATCCCGCCGACTGGGAAGGAACCAGAGGCTTTGAAAACCACAGCTGCCGGGCCTGCCAGTCGGAGGAGAAAGTCAAACACAGCAGACTCTTGAACCTGTGTGCCCGGAAGCCAAGCACACCTAAACGGCGGCAATGTGGCAGCTCTCGCCAGAGCGCCACACCGGGGACCCCAGTGTGGGATGACGGCGGGGTGACCCCTACCCAGGTGTACCAGCTCCCAGGATTGGCATTACAAAACAAATCCCAGAAAAGCTTCTCAGAGCAGAGGCTGGTGGCAGAACCACCAGGACAAAGGCTGCCAAACATGGTATCAGGGACAGGACCACAAGGTACCATTGTATGGACAGGCCCTACACCACGACCCCTGGAGCACGACCTCCTGTAGAAATGGGTACTTCTCTCTAATTGGCAGAGAGGAGCTGTACAGGCTATCAGCAGCCTTGTTCAGCAATGGCAAGGAGAGCGCTGGGTGTACTATGGGGCAAGAGCTCGGGGAACACTGGCGCTGCCGTCCGTGGGGTCTCCTACGTGCATTTCTCCCCTGCCCCTCCAAGATGGGGCAGCCTGCAAATACAGAAGAGTTTAGTAGTAACAGCCGGATTTTTCTTAAAAGTCGGTTCCATGCCCAGTGTGTTGTCCAACACGGGGCTTAAACTCACGACCCTGAGATCAACACCTGAGCTGAGATCAAGAGTTGGACACTTAACCGACCGAGCCACCCAGGTGCCCCTGTGCCAGCTGGATGTTGAAAGCTGAATGCCAAAGAAAATAATTTTTGTTTTGGTCACGCATTGTTTTTAATAGTCATTAGATATCAGGGTAAATTGACCCCTGGTCTTTATACAAAGCTCCTCTTAATTACATCATTCGTTAAAACTCTTCTGATTTCTTTCCTTACTCTATTTTGTCAATAGATTTTTTTCTTTTTAAATGAAAGGATATGCATCAAGAAAGGAATTGATCAAGCCGTCTTCTGGAAGTCAGCACCGGCTACCCGGGGAGTAAGCACCTACCTACCAGTCATCCTCCCTGGGCTCTCATTCCAACTCCGCCGCCTGTCTGACTGTGTGACTTGGGTCACTGCGCAGGAGGTTTCCACCCATGAAATGAGGGGAGCAGCAACGCCCAGCTCATCTGTGTTTGTGCGAAGTAACAGAGATGATCCACATACATGGCTCAGCCCTGTGCCTCCCACTGACAACGAGGCACTTTACAAACATTCTTGTTCTGCAGGAGGTGAGATCAGTCCCTTCAAACAATATGCCTCCTGCCTGGGCCACTCCTTGCCTTGGCACTAAAATGCAGACAAGCCACCAGAGCCAGCCTTCTCAGCCTCCCCTCCTCCTATTCCCCGCCCCCCCCTCCCCCGCGGCTGACGTCTCGCTGTTCCCCAGACTTGCCAAGGTTGTTATCTGGGCTTCTACGTGTGCTATTCCTCCACCTAGAAAGGATTTCTTCTAGATCCTCCCAAGGGCAGTCCTCTCCTGTTCATCAGCTCTCCACTGAGACTCTCCTCCCCAGGAGGCCTCCCCAGGCCACTGGAAAGTAAAAGGCTGGCCCCACCCCCACCCCGCCCTCCATCACGTTTGGCTTCCTCAGGACACTTCCCTGGAATTGTTGTCTGCTTATTCACAGTCTGTGGAATTCCTGGTATAGCTCAAAGTTAAGTGAAATAAATCCTACATCTTTTCAAAAGATTTTATGTATTTATTTGGCAGAGAGAGAGAGATCACAAGTAGGCAGAGAGCGGGGAAAGCAGGCTCCCTGCTGAGCAGAGAGCCCGATGCGGGGCTCGATCCCAGGACCCTGAGATCATGACCTGAGCTGAAGGCAGAGGCTTTAACCCACTGAGCCATCCAGGCGCCCCAGCTATATTTATATCTTAAAATCTATCCGTCTCCTTCTCCTCAGGTATCACTTGAGATAAGAAACCTATCATCTGGTCCACCACCCAATGCCAACGAGCTGCTCAACAGATAGGCAGTTCTAGGAGATGCTTTAAATTGTGGGAAGAAATGTCTGCCATGTTTGTCTTTTTTTTTCTCTTTTTACTTGTCCCTGAGACAAGGTCATTATGAGACTTGATTGACAGTTTAATTGCCCCATTTGCTTTATCTTGATTTGTCAAGGTAACATAAATGAGAAGGCAATTAGAATGCTTTTTATGGGTATAAAAATAAAAAGGAGAGAGTTTAAGGATGACCATGTCATCCTTAAAAGTGACTCCTGCTGAGATACTAATAGTTTCTACCGTGAGAAAATTTCTAAACTAATTTTGTCAGCCATAGCTTATCATTTTATTTGGTACTGACACTTTATAATCCACAAATGTAACTCAGGAAATACTTATTAATGGGGAACCAAGTTCATTCTTCATGGAAAGGTTTACACAATTTAAAATGATGACACATTTCCTTCCAGGGAGGATCATATCTCTTTAGGCCGTCCTGGTTGAAGCCTGATTTAATCCCAAATTTAAGATGTGAGGGAGCTAGGTTCTTTTATATAACAATGTCTGGCCCCCATCTTTTCTGGCTGCCCCTTACCGTGGAGGTTGTAACTCCAACAGCAGTTTCCTGACACTGGGAGCTAAAGTCTCCCACCCCACCCCCACCCCGATCCTCCAGTCCCTCATCATCCCACTGCCTCTGGTCACAGCTGCACAGACACCATTCACACTGCTTGTCAGCTCCGTCCCTGCCTTCCTTTCTCCTCTAGCAAAGCTCTGTGAGGGCAGGGACTTTGCCTGACTCTTACAGGAGCGAGCACACAACCCGGCAAACATTAGGCACTCAATAAATGACGGTACGGACCAGACCAAGGCTTTCACTTCTTGAGTCGAGGTCTCAGCTTGGTTGGCCCACACATCTACCCTGAGACGAGGAGGTAAGTCAAAGTCATTTATAAAGGGGCGTATCAGGGAGTTATTAGGAGCCGCGGCAGGGAAGGCGGCGGAGGAGGAACAGGAAAGGAGCCGCCAAGGATGTGTTGTGTTTGCGTGTCCTTTACTGTGGGCAGTTGGGCTGCAAAACCGCCAGGGGCCTCTGGAGACAGTGCAGAGCCTGTGGCAGAGTCACCCACCAGAGGGCTGCCAGGACCGGACTCCGGCCAGCTCCGGGCTAAGGGCTGCTCCTGAGGACTTCCAGTCTGCTCAGCGGGCACGCAGGCAGACCCGCATTGCCAGACTGTCTGCAGTCAAAAGGCTTGCAAGGCTTGCCTTTGGAAACCTTGGCACTGGCCCCCAGCAGCTAGCTGCCTTAGCCGAAGCCGACTAGGAGGATTTGGGGGGGGGGGGGGCGATGCTGCTCAGGAGGAATCTACCCCAGGGCCCTACTGTGTGCTCGTGTAAATTGCAGCAGTTTATTAGAACACACATATCTCCAAGTATACCACTTCCTTTATTTTAATAAAACAGTTTTACTGAAACGCAGAAATTTTCAATTTTCTCTAATCTCTTGATCTTCTCCCTGTAATTTCTGCCATCCTCTCAAAATCGAGGTAATGAAAGCCTTACTTAATGGTGTTTTTTTGTTGGTAGTGTTCCTTAACTATGTTTAAAGGTAAATCTTAGTTCAGGGTTTATATATTTTTAATATACACTTAGCCCAATTTCAATGAGTACACATGAGCTCACAGAACTTTTTCAAGGCTGGGGAAATAATATATACTTCTCAATATTTTTCCAAAATCCCAGTAAAGTATTATTATTAACAAACAACTATTGTCTATTACATTCAAAACATTGTGATAAGTGCTTTGAGGACACAAATAAGAATCAGATGAGAATACTGACCCACAGGAGTCTTTGGTTGCGTAGGACACAGGGTATGAATTAATGTTCTCTGTCTATATCCCACAGAACAATATACATCCTTGAAAATGTAAGTCTAAAATTATCATCCCTGAAGTCTGACCAAATTTTATTACTTTTTTTGGTTTATTTTTTAAGTGTATAGTTCAGGGGTTTTTAGTATATTTGTAAAACTGTGTACCATCACCACTGATATCTAATTTTAGAACATTGTCACCATCCAAAAGAAACCCCCTTTCCATTAGCAGTCACTTCCCATTCTCCTTTCCTCTCGACCCCTGGGGACCACTCATCTATTCCGTCTCTATAGATCTGTCTACTCTGGATGTTTCATATGAATGGAATCATGTAATATATGGCCTTTTGCATCTGGCTTTTTCACTCAGCATGATATTTTTGAGATTCATTCAGGATATAGCATGAATTAGAACTTCATTTCTTTTATTAAAAATTTCTAAACATTTTATTCACATACTGTAAAACTCGCCCTTTAAAAGTATATAGTTCAGTGGTTTGTAACATATTCAAAAAGTTATACAAGCATATATCTTCATCAACCCAGAGAGAAACCCCATAACCATTCATCTCCATTCTTTTTTATGGCTAAATAATATTCCACTATATGGATAGACCACATTTTGTTTAACCATTCATCAGGTGGACATTTGGGTGGCTCATACCTTTTGGCTATTCTGAATAATGCTGCTGCTATGAAGATTCTTCTACAAGTTTTGGTACAGACACATTTTTTTCAATTCTTTTGGGTAAATACCTAGAATTACCATATGCCTCGATAATCCCACTTCCTATGTTTTAACATTTTGAGAAACTGCTGCACTGTTTTCTAGAGTGGCTGGACCATTTTCTATTTCTACCAGTAATGTAGTAGTGTTCCAGTTTCTCTACATCTTTGTCAATAAAACTTGGTACTCTGTATCTTTTTTTTTTTTTCTGTATCTTTTTCATGATAGCCATCCTAGTAGTTGTGAAGTTGGAACCCCCTATGGTTTTGAGTTGCATTCCCCATATGACTAGTGAGGCTGAGATATCTACTGGTGCTTATTGGCCATTTGTATATGTTCTTTGGCTGACCCACGAGTTCTATTGCCCATCGGGTTTTTATGTATATAATAAAAATTCGCACACTCTGCCTACACATCCAGGTTTGAGTTAGAATGGTGACACAGATGCTGAGACCTGGAGCTTACAATAATTTAAAACGTGCTCTGCGGTGACTTTCAAAGGATATAGAACTGATTCGTAATTGAAAACCAGTATGTGAAAATTCCCCAAATATCCAGTTTCTTTAAACAAACCCACAAAACGACCAAGACCTACCTTTTGGACCAGCGGTAGCAGGCTCTTCCCTGACCACAGAAATTCAAGCCTGGTATTCTGTGTCCCCCGGATCTTTTCATTATCATACCTTCTCTGAAAGAGACACCAAGTTAACCCAGCATCTTCAGATTTCCAACTCGCACCTCGCTGATACAGCCTCGCAACCTGGGACTAAATAAACTGTTTCATTCTCACATCACTTTCCTCTCCTTCCTTCCTCACCCTCACGTTCACTGGGCTGGACACTCCAGCTGCTGATCTCTAAGGGCACCTGGTCAGACTGGAGGCAGCAAGTCTCTTGCACACACTGCAGGACCTTAAGTATCCTAGCTTCTGGCTCCATATGCTGAGTGTACCCTCCAGTCGTTGCGACAAGCTGAAAGAGACCCCACACATTGCCAAAGGTCCCCAAAGGGACGGTTCAGCTGTTGTTGAGACTATTGGGGGTGCTCGCCCATGGGTTCCCAAATAGTCTTCATCCTTTTACCTACAGTTCTAGGACCAACCCATACCAAAGGAATAGAGCACAGCTCTGAGAGAAATGTCTCATCTTCTCAGGAAGAGAAATGTCTTGATTTTGAAAGATAGGACAAGAAATAACAATACTAATGGCTTAAGAAAAAAATTAAAACCACTACTAACAAGGCTCTTAGCTATAAGCTAAGCTCTTGATGACATCAAGCACTCACTTTATGAAGGAAAATAATCATTAAGTAAATTTCAATCTCATTACTTAGCATAAATTTTACACAGTAGTGTTTTTAATCATGAAAACGATAAACAGATAACTTTTGTAAGTTACTAAAAGAAGGGATTTGGTAATTTGATTTTTTAAAATTAAGATATAATTGACATACATTATATTAGTTTCAGGTGTACAACACAGTAATTTGGTATTTGTATATATTGCAAAAACAATCACCTCAATACATCTAGTGAACATCCATCACTGCACATAGTTACAATTTTTTTTCTTGTGATGAGAACTTTTAAGACCTCTTCTCCTGGTAACTTTCAAATATACAACACAGTATCTTTATATCTAATGCTTTCTCCCACATATTTGCTACCTGTATAAAACATTCCTAACATTGGGCCAGAGGCAATCGTATGTGCTGGAAGCACATAAGAAAGGGGATGAGGCAGCAGCTACCCGTGTTCAATACAGCAAGGTAGCACCATGTATAAATAGATTCCCCGAGTGGCTCGGACTCTGTCGGGAAGAAAAGCAGCAGGTAGTAAAGGCAACTAAGGCCTGTCCCCACGTCCCGCCGGCAAATCAAAGGGCGGCACTTATCAACTTTCCGACTTCTCTTTAAGATGCAACACCGGAACTTACATGCCCTTTGGTCCCAAGTCATGGATGAAAGACAGCTGGCTTATGTCAAGGAATTCTGTCTGAAAAGAGGCCAAAAATGCACACTTTAGAAAGGCAGAAAGAAAAAAAAATTTATGCATTAAAAAAAAAAAACAACAACATGCATCAGACACCGCTATGTATAAACACATCTGGGGGAGAACACTGATCAACGCAATGGCCTCATCCTGGAAGAACAGATCAGAAGTGTATATAACTAAGGGTATATACAAATGGATATACACTTGTGTATATATAAGTGTATATAACTAAGACCCAACCAAGAAAGTGATGTGTGCTCTCAAAGGTAGAGACAGAATGCTCAAGAAAGCCACCAAGAGAGATTCACTCCCAAAACTCTTCTGTGTTCTTGTTGTTGGGGAAGGAGGGCTGTGTGGCATAGCATACACACTAACCACAGTGTTGTGTGAAGGCGGTGATGTTGGTTCTGGAAGGTGGACTGGATTTGGCATGTGGAAACGGGAGATGAAGGGGAAGAGAGCACAGGGAAGGTGTAAAAGGTCACTAGGTATACAGTTGGGCTACAGTGAGTAAGATGAAGAGAGTCATGTAAAATTAAATGGTAGAGTGGGTTGAAGGGAGTTTGGGGAGATCTTTGAACATCAGGAATACCAGAAATATTTTAATACAAATGAAATAAAATAAGGGGTGCCTGGGTAGCTCAGCTGGTTGAGCATCTGACTCTTGATCATGATCTCAGGGTTGTGAGATCGAGACCCGCATCCGGCCCGTGCTCAGCAGGAAGGCTGCTCCAGAATCTCTCTCTCCCTCTCCCTCTGCCCCTCTCCCCACCCCACACTCTTTCTAAAGAAAGAAAGAAAGAAAGAAAGAAAGAAAGAAAGAAAGAAAGAAAGAAAATAATTTTACAAAAGAATAATATAAAAATAACGCTATTTCTAGTGAGTAGAAAAGGAAGAGAATTTCAGGCCCACCTTTACCATATAAATTATGAGAAGATAAAAACTACAAATATGATGATGATAATATCAACAGCTAACATTTACTGAGTGCTTAATATTTATCTGTTGGCCCTGCACTAATAGGTATTTTTCCTACATTATCCTAAATCTCTCAGAAATAGGTGCTATTTTTCCCATTGTACAGCAAAGGAAACTGAGGTTTAGAGCAGGGATAGGACAACTTTCTCTGCAAAGAGTCAGATATAAAAATTTTAGGCTGTGTGAATCATATACTTTTACTATTATAGCGTAAAAGCAGCTATAGACAATACATAAATGAATAAGCATGGCTGTATTCTATTAAAACTTAATTTATGCATACTAAAATACAAATTTAATATAATTTTCATGTCATGAAATATTACTCTTCTAAAAATTTTCTTCAAGCATTTAAGAATGTAAAAACTATTCTTAGCTCATAGACCATACAAAAATAGGCAGTGGGCTCAATCTGGTCCATGGGCCATAGTTTACCAACCCCTGGTGTAGAGAAGTTAAATAAATTGTCCAAGATAGAGGCGCCTGGGAGGCACAGTCAGTGCCACAGTTAAGCATCTAACTCTTGGTTTCAGCTCAGGTCTTGATCTCCGGGTCATGAGATCCAGCCCCAAGTCAGGCTCCACACTCAGCGCAGAGTTTGCTTAAGATTCTCCCTCTCCCGGGGTGCCTGGGTGGCTCAGTGGGTTAAAGCCTCTGCCTTCAGCTCAGGTCATGATCTCAGGGTCCTGGGATCGAGCCCCGCATCGGGCTCTCTGCTCGGCAGGAGGCCTGCTTTCCCCTCTCTCTCTGCCTCCCTCTCTGCTTACTTGTGATCTCCCTCCCTCTCTGTCAAATAAATAAATAAAATATTAAAAAAAAAAAAGATTCTCCCTCTCCCTCCGCCCCCTCCACCCCCACGTGTACTCTCTCACTCAAATAAATCAATAAATCTTTTTAAAAAATTGTCCAAGATAATATAATTAGCAAGGGATATATCCGGAATTACGTCAGACCAGACAGTTTCCTCAAAACAAAGCTGCAAAAGCAGTAAATCATTCACCATGAGTATTAGATGAAAATGTAACAAAGGGGAAAACCAATGGATGTTATGTAATTCTCAGCAAACACAAGTGTTTCACCTGACGTATTACTTGAAACAGCTAGAGATCGACATTATTATGCTCCCGAACTACAGAATTTTCTTTAAAAGTAGCCACAGTAGGCCCAGATCTACCAATGGTTGTACATCATGTCAATAACAGCATTAACAGAAAATTCAAAATCAAGAAGATATGCTCCTGGCATCCGGAAGCAGAGGGGAAATACGGAAGACACTCCACAGCAACAAAGTTCTGTGGCACGAACTACAACAATTACATGTCAAAGTAGTTACAGAGGGAAGCTGTTCAGTTTCCAAGCTGATGTGAATCCCATGAAGAAATGGCATTTGATCCAAGCTTGTAAATTATTAAATATATAAATGGGATTAATAAAATGAAACCTTAACAGTTTTCCTTTAAAGTTTTGTATATGTGATTGGAAATAATCTAATATCAAACTTGTAAGCAAAAAATTACAAATCTCTCACTGCTGTCAGTCACCCAATTAAGTGTTTCCAATTCTTTCTTAGGGTTATTTGAGGAAGTATTTAAAATTCAGAAAGACTTATTTTTAACGTCTTGAAGAACCTCCATACTGTTTTCCTATGACCCAGTGATTGCACTACTTGGTGTTTACCCCAAAGATACAGATGTAGTGAAAAGAAGGGGCACATGCACCTCAGTGTTCATAGCAGCAATATCCACAATAGCCAAACAGTGGAAGGAGCCAAGATGCCCTTCAATAGATGAATGGATAAAGAAGATGTGGTCCATATATACAATGGAATATCACTCAGCCATCAGAAAGGATGAATACCCACCATTTTCACTGACATGGATGGAACTGGAGGGGATCATGCTAATAAGTCAAGCAGAGAAAGACAATTATCATATGGTTTCACTCATATGTGGAACACAGGGTATAGAGCAGAGGACCCCAGGGGAAGGGAGGGAAAGCTGAATGGGAAGAAATCAGAGAGGGAGACAAACCATGAGAGACTCTGGACTCTGGGAACCAAACTGAGAGTTATGGAAGGGAGGGATAGGGGATGGGGTGGCTGGGTGATGGGTATTAAGGAGGTCACAAGTGGTGATGAGCACTGGGTGCTATACCCAACTAATGAATCATTGGACACCACAACAAAAAACCTTACAATATACTATATGCTGGCTAACTGAACATAATAAAATTAAATAAAAATTTAAAAATTTAAAATTAAATTCAGAAAGATATGGGGCGCTTGGGTGGCTCAGTCCATTAAGCATCTGCCTTTGGCTCAGGTTATGATCCCAGAGTCGTGGGACCAAGCCCCACATCAGGCTCCCTGCTCAGCAGGGAGTCTGCTTCTCCTTCTCCGTCTGCCTCTGCCCCTCCCCCACTCATGTTTTTTCTCTCTCTTCCTCTCTCTCACTCTCTTTTTCTCTCACTTACTCATTCTCAAATAAAGAAAATCTTTAGAAAAAAATCCAAAAAGACTTAAAAGCCCCAAATCAAACATATCCTCACGTTAAATTTTTTATAAAGGTTCTATAAAGACTTTACATTTCATTTCTTGTATAAAACATTGTGATTCAGTACCATATTATTCTAGTCTGATCTGTGGAAATGCTTCTAACTGGAAAATATAGTAACGCATAAGTTATTAGAAGTGACACTGCAGACTCTGAACACAGAATCCAAAATGCTTTAAAACCCTAAGGCATAACTTATCAGTTAATCTCTAGGAAGCAGAGAGAAAATGTCAATCCTAGTTTACCCTAGAAGAAACTACTACAGAGGTGTAACTAATTTATATGCAAAGCTACAGAACAGTTAAATGGGAGAATAGGAAATGAAAAGCAAAAATCAAGGAACCCATTTATCTAATACCTGGGTAATTTCTTATTCAGATAGCTCTCATCATTGCATTGACAGCAGAAGTATTCTTTGAAATAATTCAGAAATCATAACTTCAGAATATCATACTAAAATTGCTAAGTGTAAAGAATTTCATCTATATAAAAAATACATTAGTAATGCAGAAATTTAAAGTTGTGTACCAATATAAAATTTAAAACTATCCTAATCACTTTGGTTCAACTAGGGAGAGATTTCAAGAAACAACTAGCCTTGTTATAGATTAAAAAAAAACACAACAACCTCTGGCAATACATGCTCTAATACAGATTTATCCAACTAAAAGCAAATGTGGCGAGGTCAATTTAGAAGCAAACCCAAATAACACAGCGTGAAATTGAACAAAGACTATGTTGTCCACACTTCTCAGTGCATCCTTAGTGATAACAATTCCATTC
This sequence comes from Nasua narica, assembly GCA_028533885.1. Taxonomy (NCBI): domain Eukaryota; kingdom Metazoa; phylum Chordata; class Mammalia; order Carnivora; family Procyonidae; genus Nasua; species Nasua narica. The sequence goes on from CM052799.1 coordinate 111,489,359, forward strand.
TCTATTTGCCCAGGTGAGTCTCAAGAACATGAATTTAATGATCAATTTAGGACAATATTCCATAGGGCTTATTGACCTCTTAAATAATGTATTAATCGATACATATTTTTTTCCCAAAGGAACTTGTGAAAAGTACAAGTAAATGTTAGGCAAACAGAGAAGTAAAGTTCCAAAGACAAGGGAAAAGCACTTAGCCCAAGGGGTAACAACAAACCCTGGAAATTACCCGACAATCGTGCATTCATTGTTCCTCAAGCTCCTCTTTGTACTGGAAGGGAAGGCGGGCGTTCAGAGGCCCCCTTGATGCCTGAGGTAGCAAAATACCCAAACAAGTGCCCCAGTGGGAAATTCTTGGAAGCAAGGGAGACAAAAAGCATTGGGTTGGGCAGTGCCCTTCTGGGGAGGGTAGGAGCTTGGCTCACCTATTCCAGGAAAGCCTGCCTTCCAGGTCAGGCAGTGAACACAGCCCCAGAGAAAAGAGAAGACGTCTCGTCAGTGGAGGAAATGGAGAGGCTGGACTGGCCCAACTTTTTAAGACTCCATCATGAGAATGACAAGACTTCCCTTACTTTGCAAATGTAGCTGTTTAACAGTTTCTCCTTGTTGGCATGGAAACACTGTGGGCCTCTTCATTCACCTTTACCCACTCTTCCCCTCAAACTAAATTCACTCACTTTAATAAACAAGGGAGGGATGAACTCCATCTTATTCATCTGTTGGGATGCTTATCTTCAGATTCCTTACTTCCCAGAGGGTTATTAGCTTGAAATTACCCTCTTGGAGGTAAGGAATCTGAGTTACGACAGTCCAATGATTGACCGAAAGTTAGCAATACCATCCTGTCAACCTCGGACACTTCTGGAAATGATGCATTTCGTTCCCTTTCTAGATTTTAATCTTCAGCTGGAAAAAAGTGCATTTCCTGTTCCTAACGACTCTCCCTTTAAATTCCCTGCAAGGAATACATTTTCCAGTTACTAATTAAAATGCTTACTAGTGGGTTCGGTACTAGAGCTAGCACTAATACAATTTAGAATGTAAAAGGAATTCTGCTTGAGATTTTGTATGTAACAATTGAGTAAACACATCCCTTTTTTAAAGACCTACCTTTGCCTTGAGCAGAGTGCAAAGATGAGTATCCCTATTTTACAAATGAGTAAAGGAAACAGAATGAATTACCAATAACCTCTGAGGGAATCATCTGATGTTAAATCCACTAAAACACTAAGATGACATGGTTTTTCAGAACCTCAAGGAGGAAGAAAGGAATTAAAAAGGTCATCCTCCTGGAGAAAAAAATTCCTGATCTAAATACTAACCTAACCAATGACCACAGGAAAATAAAAAAAGCTGTTCATGTCTGGTTTCATTGAAATTCTATGGAAATTAAAGACATGATCCTATCTGATCCCTTGACCTATGATCCATGATCTCGGGTCTAAAGACCCAAATTAACTTCTAATAGGCTTGTTTTACACTTCTAAAAACATAAATTAATTATGTGTGACTGTATAAAAATAACTTTTAACATGACTTTACAGACAGGAGTTTTAATATTTTCTCACAATTAGCAAAGGAGACACAAAGATGCCAATCTAATTTCACAAATATGAGGCAAAAGCCTGTAAATCTAGTCTCTAGGCCAGATTACATTATGTGAAAGTTCAATAATGTTAGAAAATTAAGATAGATTAAATTGTATCTTATGTCTGAATCATTCTGGAGAATTCCATTCTTAGGGTAAATAAGTAGTCATCAAAAATGTGGGGTAACATATTTAGGTCAGTTGTGACCAGGTTTTCACTTTCAAAAGAAATGTTTAGAAGACATTCTAGAATTTCTAGAACAATATGGCTCAACTCTGGAAATATTTTTATGATTGGAAAATAAGATGAACATTTAAGAAAATGTACACATTCTTTAATCAACATTAGAATACAGAATGTAGTCCTATACGTAGAAAGAGAAAACTAAACTCAGTAATTACTGTTCTAAAGCCAAAAGAAATAGCACCAATAAAGTCATAGGCAGGCAGAAGAGTAAAACAAATGCAAAACCACCACATACTGGTACTAGCACATTTAAATACTCCTCAGCATATGTGACTTCGGAGAACACAACAGGGAGTGGCATTTTAGCTGTAGCAATGACAGTCATATAATCGGAAATAACAGCAGTAACATCCTTACTCATTACACTCTTTCATAGATGCATGTTCGTAAGTCCTAGAAAGAAAGAAATCTTTCCCATCCTCCTTCTCTTGAGATCCTCTGGTTGGACTCAAGTTGCTAGTTTCCCTGGGAAAACTCCTCCAGGATCAGGAAACCACATATGTTCCTTCAAGTCCAACAAATGGAACAGTGCAAACTGCTGCAGAAGGTGGGCCATGGGCTCGGCACCAGATCATTTGTGTGTTGGGACCAGGGGACAGGGTGGGGGCTTGTCCAGCCTCCAGATAATACCCTGGCAGGCAGCAGGAGTATAGCGAGTCACCAGAAAACTCCAAAGGGTCAAGGAGCTCTTGCTTCCTCTCCTAATACACAGAGGGGCTTCCTTCCTTCTTTTTTTTTTCTTTTTTTTAAAAAAGGTTTTATATATGTATTTATTTGAGAGAGAGCAAGTACATGTATGCAGGGTGGGAAAGGAGCAGGGGGGAGGGAAGAGAGGGGAAAGAATCTCAAGGAGACTCTGCCTTGATGTGGAGCCCCATTCAGGCTCAGTCACAGGACTCTGAGATCATGACCTGAGCAGAAACCCACAGTCAGATGATTAACTGACTGAGCCACCCAGGTGACCCTTCCCTCTTTCTATTTAAGTAACGGCATTCTTGGAACTAGAGGCCACGTCCAGTAGGCCGTGACTGCCTACTCTTAATTTCTGCCCATATACTATATACATACGTTCAACCCCAGAGCAGTACAGTTTATACACACACAGACACAAAAATACAACAATCCAGTACATTCTCAGTTATCTGGATCTCTACATTATTGAAGTTTAACCCTCTAAAAACATGCCTTCAAGGCCTCTAAGAGGACTGACCTTACTGTTTTCTAAGAACTTCTATAAAAGCCCACGTCCTTCTGGTTGGCACCTAGGGGTCTCCTAGCTGCTTCTAAGCCCCACCACCTCTTCTCTCTCATTTCCCCAGAGTTTCTTTCCTCCCTTGCTTTTCCCATGCTCTTCTCAAGCTTCTTACTTTCACATGAAAAGACACGCCTTTGAGAAGCATCGCAGGCCAGTTTGATGGCCAACCAAGCAGGACGCTCTGTATAAGCTTTGCTATTTGACTCTGCTAGCTGTTTTCCTCACTTACTACTCACGTGTATTTTCTTCAGGGTTAGAAATGCTTTCGGGCATTATTCTGGAAGCCCAAGGAGACAAGGACATTGATTTCTAGATAATCTAGCCTGGAACAGAGCTTCAAGTTCGTTTAAATCTGTTCTAGGGGCGCCTGGGTGGCTCAGTTGCTTAAGCGACTGCCTTCGGCTGAGGTCATGATCCTGGAGTCCCAGGATGGAGTCCCGCATCGGGCTCCCAGCTCCATGGGGAGTCTGCTTCTCCCTCTGATCTTCTCCCCTCTCATGTTCTCTCTCTCACTCTCACTCTCTCTCTCTCAAATAAATAAATAAAATCTTTTTTAAAAAAAATAAATAAATCTACTGTTCTAGACGCACTAATTTATATACGATTTTTTTTAAATAGCATCACCATGAACTAAATTATTGCTGTCAAATCAATTTTGCGTTCATTAACTGTAACTTAAAGAATACTCTAGAAGCGGATACAAGCACTTCTGTTAATAAAATGATCCAACATTCAGCTGACAACTTGTGATTTTATAAAGTACTTCAAAATTTAAGTCACTGAACAATACTTACTGTGGCATGGTAGTTTCTATACATGGGCATTTTTAGTAGCTTTGTCAAATAATCTTCCAGTTGTTTCTGTAACACAAATATATTAGATGAGAGATAACAGTGACAGTTATGTAATCATTATCCCATCTTAACTTCTGCAAACTTATTCAATTCTTTATTCGTATTATCACTGGGCAAGGAATCTTGAATAGCATTAAGGAATTATTTCCATTGTTCCTCTGAACCATTTCTCAAATTCCTTGCTATTTAACTTTTCACACGCTTCTGTCTTTTATAAACTGCTGACAAGACCCAAGCTGTATATTCTTTTAATCTTCCGTAGTTACTAGTACAAGACTTGCTCATGGTAGACAGTCTAAAGGCATTTGTTGATTTTATCAAAAACCTGAATTTCCTTAATTGTATGGCTTCTAAGCAGTTTGTTCCAGCCCTCCTCCTGATCTTTCTTCTCTATCAGCTTGTCCTCTAGATCGCTAATTCTATCTTCTGCACCTGTTACCCAGCTGTTAGAGTATTTAGATTAGATTGGATCTCATTGGCTTAGAAGCCATGAAAACAGAATTAGGGAAATAAATGATGCCATGAAACATTCCAACATCAGAATTATTGGAATCTCTAAGGGCGGGGGGTAGAGAAGACTAGAAGATATAACTGAACAAATTCTGGATGAAAATTTCCCCAATCTGGGGAATGGAACAAGTGTTCATGTCCTAGAGGCAGAAAGGACACCTCCCAAGATCGACGAGTCTAGAAAGGTATCAGACACTTAATTGTGAGATTCACGAATTATAATTTTAGACAAGAGGTCCTGAGGGCAGCGAGGGGGAAGACAGTCCTTACGTACAGAGGAAGATCAATCAGAATAACGTCAGACCTGTCCACAGAAACCTGACAAGCCAGAAAGGGCTGGCAAGACATATTCAGGGCACTAAATGAGAAGAACATGCAGCCAAGAATACTTTACCCAGCAAGGCTGACATTCAAAATGGATAGAGAGATAAAGAGCTTCCAAAACTGGCAACGTTTAAAAGAATATGTGACCACCAAGCCAGCACTATAAGAAATATTAAGGGGGGTTCTATAAAAGAAGAAAGAACCCAAGAGTGACATAGAACAGAAACTTACAGAAATCTATAGAAACAAGGACTTCACAGGCAACATGATGTCATTAAAAACTTATCTTTCAATAGTCACTCTCAACATGAATGGCCTAAATGCTCCCATAAAACGGCACAGGGTCGCAGACTGGATAAAATGACAGGACCCATTCATATGCAGTCTTCAAGAGACACATTTGGAACCTAAAGATACATCCAGACTGAAAGTGAAGGGATGGAGAATCATCTTTCATGCCAATAGCCCTCAAAAGAAAGCTGGGGTAGCAATTCTCATATCAGATAAATTAGATTTTAAGCTAAAGACTGTAGTCAGAGATACAGAAAGACACTACATCGTTCTTAAAGGGTCTATCCACCAAGATCTAACAATTGTAAATATTTATGTCCCCAATATAGGAGCAGCCAACTACATAAACCGACTGTTAGTCAAAATAAAGAGTCATATTGATATGAATACATTAATTGTAGGGGATCTTAACATGCCACTCTCAATAACTGACAGATCACAGAAGCAGAAAATCAATAAAGAAACAAAAGCTTTGGGGTGCCTGGGTGGCTCAGTGGTTAAAGGCCTCTGCCTTCGGCTCGGGTCATGATCTCAGGGTCTTGGGATCGAGCCCCGCATCGGGCTCTCTGCTCAGCATGGATCCTGCTTCCCCCTCTCTCTCTGCCTGCCTCTCTGCCTGCTTGTGATCTCTCTCTCTCTCTCTCTGTCAAATAAATAAATAAAATCTTAAAAAAAAAAAAAAAGAAAGAAACAAAAGCTTTGAATGACACATTGGACCAAATGGACCTCATAGATATATACAGAACATTCCACCCTAAGACAACAGAATACTCATTCTTCTCAAGCGCACATGGAACTTTCTCCAGAATAGACCACATACTGGGTCACAAATCAGGACTCAACTGATCCTAAAAGATTGAGATTATTCCCTGCATATTCTCAGACCACAATGCTTTGAAACTCAACCACAAGAAAAAGTTTGGAAGGAATTCAAACACTTGGGGACTAAAGACAACCTACTCAAGAATGTTTGGATCAACCAGGAAATCAAAGAAGAACTTCAATTCATGGAAATCAATGAGAACAAAGACACATCAGTCCAAAATCTATGAGATATGTCAAAGGCGGTCCTAAGGGGGAAAGACAGCCATCCAAGCCTCACTCAAAAAAATTGAAAAATCCCAAATACACCAGCTCTCTTTACACCTTAAAGAACCGGAAAATCAACAACAAATTAAGCCAACCCCATGCATTTCCCTTCCCCATGAAGGGAAATAATCAAGATTAGAGCAGAGATCAGTGAATCAGAAACTAGAGATAAAGTAGAACACATCAATGAACACATCAATGAAACTAGAAGTAGAACACGTCAATGAAACTAGAAGTTGGTTTTTTGAAAGAAACACTGGCCAAACTAATCCAAAAGAAAAGAGAAAGGACCCAAATTAATAAAATTATGAATGAAAAGGGAGAGATCATGACTAACACCAAGGAAATTAGAAACAATCATCAGAAATTATTACCAACAGCTATATGCCAACAAGTTAAGTAACCTAGAAGAAATGGATGTATTTCTAGAAACCTATAAACTTCCAAAACTGAAACAGGAAGAAACTGATAACCTGAATAGACCAATATCTAGTAACGAGATTGAAGCAATGATCAAAAACCTCCCAAAAAATAAGAGTCCAGGACCTGATGGATTCCCTGGGGAATTCTACCAAACATTCAAGAAAGAAATAATACCTATTCTCCTGAAGCTGTTTCAAAAAATAGAAAGAGAAGGAAAACTTCCAGACTCTTTCTATGAAGCCAGCATTACCCTGATCCCCAAACCATGCAAAGACCCCATCAAAAACGAGAATTTCAGATGAATAGCCCTAATGAATATGGATGCCAAGATTCTCAACAAGATACTCACTAATAGGATCCAACAGCATATTAAAAAGATTATCCACCATGACCAGGTGAGATTTATCCCTGGGATGCAAGGGTGGTTCAACATTCTCAAGTCAATCAATGTGACAGAACAAATCAGTGAGAGAAGAGAGAAGAACCACATGGTCCTCTCAATTGATGCAGAAAAAGCATTTGACAAAATACAGCATCTGTCCCTGATTAAAACTCTTCCAAGTATTGGGATAGAGGGAACACTCCTCAACTTCATAAAATCTATGAAAAACCCACAGCAAATATCATTCTCAATGGGGAAAACCTGACAGCCTTCCCTTTGAGATCGGGAACACGACAAAGATGGCCACTCTCACCTTCTATTACTATGTTGTTCAACATAGTAATAGAAGTCCTAGCAACAGCAATCAGACAACAAAAAGAAATAAAAGGTATTCAAATTGGCAAAGAAGTCAAACTCTCTCTCTTCACAGATGGCATGAAACTTTACATGGTAAACTCAAAAGACTCTACCCCCAAACTACTAAAACTCATACAGCAATTCAGTAATGTGGCAGGATACAAAATCAATGCACAGAAATCAGTTGCTTTCTTATACACTAACAATGAAAATATGGAAAGGGAAATTAGAGAATCGATTCTATTTACTACAGCACTAAGGACCTTAAGATACCTAGGAATAAACCTAACCAAAGAGGTAAAGGATCTGTACTTGAGGAACTACAGAACACTCATGAAAGAAATTGAAGACACAAAAAGGTGGAAAAGCATTCCATGCTCATGGATCAGAAGAATAAACATTGTTAAAATGTCTATCCTGCCCAGAGCAATCTACACTTCAATGCCATCCCGATCAAAATTCCACTGGCATTTTTCAAAGTGCTGGAACAAACAATCCTTAATTGTAACACTGAATTTACTGGTGGATATATTACTGCTTTTTAACAGCTGTTTGGGGGGAGGAATGAGGAGGAGAGGTTAAAAAAAAGGAGAGAGCGAGACTTTCTAGTAAGTTGTACCTTGAGTTCAAATATGCTCAAATGTGGGAGGGTAATGTCAGTCACATTGACGATGATGATGTGTGGAAGCACTAATTGTTAAAGCCACAGCTTCTCATTTTCAACTGCATTCACACAAGTGCACACAGAAACCCCAAACTGCAGAGTTTTATATATCCAGGTTATCTTGGAAAATATTTGCTCTAGATCCCTAAAAAGATTTCAAACGAGACGTCGACTATACAAAGGAGAAATCAAGTATCGCTTTCAGAATATAAAAGTTTCAGCTTACAGAACAAAACTGACATTTACTTGCTAACTTTCCAGCAAAAAAAAACAGTCTCCTCCCCTGCGCAGCACCATAGCACTGAGGCGCAGCACTGGTGCCTGGGGCTTCTGTCCTCCCGCTCTCTGACCTTAATGGCTCCACCCATAGTTTGGGAATGAGACCTCACATAATTTAGGACAAGCTACTACAAAGCCTGGAGCAAACAGAGGGAAATATATGCTTTTAAAAGAGTAGATCTCAAAACCCTCAATGAGGAGCTCCCAAGGAGCCACAAAGAGGCTCCTGCTGGGAGGACAGCATCTTCACAGAACATTCCTCCTCCTCCTCGGGGAAATACACCCTCCCCAGGTCAGAATGGTTTGGGGAAGAAGGACTGCCCAACAAGGTCCAGAGTAGCCAGCCTGGATGAGGGGTCACCGGCCGAGAACAGCGGCAGCTAGGTGCCCCCCTCACCCCTCAGGAGCCGCCATGTTTCTATAGAACCACAAAATTAAATTCCAAACAGCAGAAAACTGGAAGGACTTACCCTTCTGCCAAAGAACTGTTCTTCTCTGATCATGTTTTCAGAGGAACGGGGAAAACTTGGCATCTCTCGAGGCTCTTCTTTGACATTCTGTCTTCTAAACGTGTGCCTAAAACACCCACACAATGGAAACATTTATCAGATTATTATTTTTAATATGATTCTAATATTACTCTTTTAAAAGCTTTCATAAGATGACTCGTTTTTAGAAAAACCTATTTTAATAGAAAATATCCACTGACAATGGACAAGTTAACCCATAATAATGATAAAGTACTCTTTCTACCCAACTGGTATACTGGGATAACTTTATAATTAATTCTGAAACAGTTACCTTCTGGTGGGAATGGGGATTCGGATAAAAGCTTTGTACTTGAGCAGCTCTCTGTGAAATTCTTGAAAGTGTTTGAATTTCCTCTTAACTTGCCACTTAAATTCCCCATGCGTTAATTCAATAGTGTAAAGATTGATACTTGGCACCTACAGTGATCAATAAAAATCATTGATATTTTAGATAACAATAAAAATTCTAAAATCTCTCCATGAACAATAGCTAATTAATAAGTAACTTAAATCTGGCTTACATATTTTGGATAGTACTTAAGCAAAATGTTTCCTAAAACAACTGATTACAGAAATAACGTTCCCTTAAATGTTCACCTTATAATATACATAAAGACAAACCCTGAATCACACTGAAGACAAAATCCCACAAATCATACTGCTCCAAATACATAAACACACACACACACAAACACACACACACACACACCCCTGAAACAAGAAACCAGGTAAAGGAGACAAGGAGTGAGGACCCTAATTAGTTATTAATTTTGCTTGTCCCAAAGTATAAGCAAAGAACAGACAACTGGAGCGGGGTGAGAGGAAAGCTGGAGGAAATGGATTCCAGGAACATGATATGATCTTAGCCCCCTTCCTGCCCTTTACAAATGACATTAATGTCTTCTCTTCCTGCAACATATTCCGTACTCTATCCTTGTCTACACCTCCCTGCCCTGAAGCACCACCAGTGACCAGCAAGGTAGAGGACGATTAGAAGGAAAGAAGCCCAAGATTTTCCTACACACAAAATACTTACTTTTCCCAATTACTTAACTAAAATGAATCCCCATCTAAAATTTTAAAAATATTTCTTATTAAAATGCAAAGATATTGACTAGTGAATTACGTCAGTCAGAAAAACTAACCGACCTGGGGGATAGTTTTGATCTAGTACAAAGTGTCGGGAAAGTAATGGATGTTCATAAAGCGGAGGACCAGGGTGCCTAGGTGGCTCAGTAGATTAAGCATCTGCTTTTGGCTCAGGTCATGATCCCGGGTCCTGGGATGGAGCCCCGCGTCAGGATCCCTGCTCAGTGGAGAGTCTGCTTCTCCCTCTGTCCCTCTCTGCAGCAGCTCATGCTCGCTCTTTCTCCCTCTCACAAAAAAAAAATCTTAAAAAATAAAAAAACAAAGCAGAGGAGATCTTGAAGGAAGGTCCGTGAGTTGGGGGGTGGGGCAGTAGGGAGATGGGCAGGGCACTGGGCACCCTGGACCACCTAGAGGACACCGGCCTCTGCTGGAAGATTTAGGCACCGAAGGTGTTGGGAATGAGAGAAAGTAAGTATCTCTTTCATCTCTTTCTCTGCGAGCTGATCCAGGCTCTGGTGTCAGCAAGCCCACGTGGGACTCTTGGCCGTCATTCATTACTGATGTTGGGCACACTGGGCAAACTTCGAAAGCATGACCACTCTGTGCAGATGCTGTATATAAAACAGGAGCACGAGGATCAACGCAACCTAAGTGCTCTTAAGTCTGGAATCCAACCGTATCACTGGTAAATATTCAAATCTAGCATTTGCTTTGCCTTGACTTAGGATTCCTGACAGTTATTACAGCTGGAAGTTGAAAAACACCAGTTCTGGGGTTCAATGTTATATGCTGCCTTTTACTCTGACCAACATGATAAGCATCATCCTCCACTGTGTTTCACACAGAAGGATGCAGGAAAACTCAGAGTGGCCAGAAACGCTGCATGCAAGTGGAAAACACTCAATTTAACATGAGCCAAATAAATAAGAAAAATTATACAATTTAGGCAAGTGGCTACATTTCCTGGGATTATACTTCCCAGTCTATGAAAACTGAATACTTAGAAAATATTGCAAATGCCAAGTTTTATCCCTCACATATATACCTCAAATTTCATACACTAAACTTCTTAGCAATGGTGAGGCGGTATGGTACCATGGAAACAGGCTAGCGCAGCCTTTTTGAAGCTTTTAAAGGTCTGAAACCCTGTGATGCAGCCTACCAGCGGTGAAACTTCAGCCAAGTGTCACTTCTGTCAGACAACATCCCAGCAGAATCATGGGAATTCTTTGGAATTAGAGTAATTTGAAGAGTTTTCATGAAGGAACTGCTTACGAAGACATGATGGGGTAAGGAAACCAAAAGGCAGGATAGTAAGTTAGGATTCTGAAGGCATCTCCAGTCCTGTAGGGACAAGAGGCCGGACCAGGTACTGAAACAAGGAGGAGAGAACCATGTAAAGATGGCTGCCTTGGGGGAAGGGGTGCCATGGGTCAAGGGACATAGCCAGGCCAAGGGGACCCCTATCTCGGCTCTCTACTGTCTAAGCCCTACCAGAGGACAAAAGCAGAGAGCTTTGAGGGGCAGAACACAGGGTAGAGAAGGGTGGGAGGGGGACACGGGGCAAACGGAAATCTCCAGCCTGAGGGAGCCCTAATAACATCTGCCTCACTGGGTGGTCACGCAAACGAAGAGAGAAGTAAATGCCTTGCCTTGAGTGGGCACATAGAATGTATTCAGTAATTAGAAAAAGTATATTTTTATATACCTGGAACCACATTTTTTTTAAAGATTTATTTATTTATTTATTTATTTATTCATTTATTTATTTATTTGATAGACAGTGAGAGAGGGAACACAAGCAGGGGGAGTGGACGAGGGAGAAGCAGGTTTCCTGCTGAGTAGGGAGCCCAACTAGGGGCTCGATCCCAGGACGCTGGGATCATGACCTGAGCTGAAGGCAGATGCTTAACGACTGAGCCACCCAGGTGCCCTACGGAATCATTTAAATCGCATGAATTTAGTTCATATGTCTTAGTAAACTAAGCTTATGTTCATATGCCTTTAGTAAACTTCATATGTCTTTAGGAAACTAAACACTAAAGAGGATAAAGATGATCCTTAGCTTTCTCACACAGAAAAGACTAAAGAGAACTAAACCAAACTCACTTGACTAACAGAAGCTACAAGCAAAGAGAAGGCCCTGGCTTGGGGACTTGAATACTTATCTTTGTGAATAATTTTAGGAGACCCCTCATGTTAATAATACATGGTATTATACAGTGTGTGCTTCTCCAATACTGTAAGGGCCAAGGGCACTTTACGCTTTGGCATGAAGATTACTTTGAGTTAAAAAGCAACCAAACCCAGCAGATCCCAGAAAAGTTCTTTATCTCCCTGACCTCGACTGCCTAGAAAGAATTTAGCTAGAGAAGCTGCTCCAGGAAGAAAGCTATCACCACAGATGACTACATTATACTATGAACTGGGTAAAGGTAGACAGGGAGGAACCAGCAAGGTCTGTTCGATCAAAGTCCTCTGTGTCTTCTTGTTTCCCAGTGGCCCAGCAAACATCTGTTTACCAAACATTTACTCTTTTTTGTCTCCCTGTGAACTGAATTCCTTCCCTTTGAAGCCTCACACCCCCACCCAATTCTCCATAGTTCAAAATAACGTAAGTACCTGATTTTGCCTGTTTGGGCAATTTCCACATCTGTGTGGAACCCCCATACACATGAAATTAAATTTGATTTTCTCCTATTAATCTGTCTCACATCAATTTGAGTCCTCATCTGGCTAGAAGGACCTTTGAAGGGGACAGGAAGTTCTTGCTCCCCAGTAATATAATATACAATATTCTTCTATAATGCTATGTATTGTTCCTATTAAATCCTCATAACAAACCTATAGGGTAGGCACTGTTACGCCCATTATTTACACAAAGAAACTGAGAAACAAAGATTAAATAGCTTACTAGAGATCACAAAGCAAAGACAGGAATTAAACCATGCAGCCTGGTTCTAGAGTCTGGGCATTTAATCCTCTGAGCATGCTTATCCCCTCCCAATCTAAAAGCTGGCAGGCAAAATAAGAAAGCAAAGATCATCTCAGAGACATTTCTGTGCTAGACGGTATATCAGGGAGGTACAGATTCATCTCATACAAAGAGCCTAAAGGAAAGGTGGGAGTCAAGGCAAGCACAGGTAGATCAGGAAGGACCACTAAGCAAAACTATGAGGACCAACGCACCCCGCAGCACTCCGCAAAAGACAGGGAGGGAGGGCAGGCAGAACCGGCCTCTGGAGCAAGGTTCTTCTCCCCTTCCCCTGAGGCAGGAGTCAAGGTGGCCTTCCTCTGCAGGGAACCAGAGCTTAGCCGGAGGGAACAAAGGCCACCAGCCTGCAGCCATGTCCTCCACTTATCAGACTTGACCTCTGTGATAAACAGTAACCGAGCGAAGGCAGCGGCCCTAACAGCCTCTAGTCGGATCTGTGTCCAAGAGGGACGCTTCGTTTGGTGAAGTCACCTTTACAGAAGATGCCTTTCCAGTACCCAGAGAGAAAACCTGTGCCCGGGGCCTAACGGGCAGCTGCTAGGAACAAATCAGAGTGGCAGAGGAGGCCGGCACAATTCGCTCAGCTGTGCTTCTGGGTCGCGACACGGGCCAGACCAGCATCCTGGCCTGTTTTCTTCCACAGGCCAGGTGGCACCATGATTTTCTTGCTAAACAAGCATTAGGAAAGCTAAGCTTTTCCTTGGCTTACACGTGGCATTCTAGGTGGAATGGCTATGCCCTGGGAGTCCACATTAAACAGAAAATTGGGGAGAGAGGAGGACTAGGAGAGGCACTCGGCAATTTTTTGTTTAAAGAGAGGCATTTTCCAGGAGGAGGAAAGAGGCACGTGAGAATAAAGACTAAATGCAAAGCGAAAACTTGAGAGGTGGTCAGGACTTAGAAGTGATTAAAAAAAAAAAATCTAAAAACATAGTCATAGCTATGAGGAAGGAAAATGGAAGTCAGCATGTTGACTCATCTACAATGACTAACACAAGGTGAGCCCATAAATATTCTGACCCTTGTTGTAGATGTAAAGCGTTCCACTTCCAGGACTTGGGCTTTTACTGGACAGCCGGAAAGATACATCTGTATGTTAGGCTCCTTAAATCCTTGAGTCTTATAAATAGCAGAGAACGGAATACACGCTAAAAAACAAACAAGTAGATAAGGTTATTGCAGGAACACAATGGCACTGCAAGGATACACGATATTAGCCTAACTAGCCTTTTACGGGCATAGGCGCAAGAATCATAACCTACAACAACAAGCACACAGCTAAGGAAGCGGTCTCAGCCCGTGGTGGAGACATCCGCAGGAAGATCTAACATAACACAATTTTAAAAAAGGGAGGGGGGAGGAAGATCCATCATTTGCTGCTTATTTCAAATCTGCGCTTTGCCAAGCAACCCCGATCAACTCTCTCCTCGCTCAGACCATCAGTCTTTACCTTCCTGGGTCTTGGGATCGCTGGGAGAAACATCGTAATCCACTTCTTCTCCCTCAAAGTGCAGCTCCCGTGTATCCAGATTTTCTATCAAATTACTCATGTCAGCAGCGATTTTCTGCAGTGCAGAGGTATTTACTCTTGGCTCATTTTTCAGGGACATGTTGGCTTCCGACACGGTGAGAGCAAAGGGGCTGGGAAAAGAAGGGAGGTTACAAGGACTTAATATTTCAGATGAATCCCGGCTTAGAGACAGCATATGGAAACAAGTCAACCAGCAATGTGTGAGCCCCAGTTATCCCAAGCAACCTTTTCATTTACTTCCCTGTTTCACATTTAAAGGATTCCTAGCCTGTAAATTAAATCAGAGTGAGATCCTTAATCACAAGCAAGTAAGAAAGAGAAACATTACATTGAATAAATGCCAACATATCTTTCATCCAATTTCATTAACTTGGATAAATGAGGAAAGACTCCGGGGAGGCTGGTTTGGCAATGGTGATTCAGACAAAAGGAATGGATTCTTAACTCTAACAAATACGTGGGGGAAAAGGTCACGTAAAATTAAGCAACTTTAAATATTTTCTAAAGAAAATCGAGGGCATTTTACAATAATTTCAGGAACCAGATGTAAAGTTATTTTTGTCACAGCATAAACTTTCTACACTTCTTCTGTAGGTGATATCCCAAGCAAAATGTATATACTATCTTTTATGAACGAGGAGGATTGGGCCATGACTTTACATGAGTTATAATAATGTACGTGTCCTGAAAGGCAATTGATGAGCATGCCTCTTCTGAAAGATACTGGAGGTGCTCAAATTGTACCTCTCTCCTTTTTTAAGAAAACTGGTTCTATCTCATTTCGACATTTAATAACAGAAGTCGTTGCACACCAGTACCCAGGGAAGAAGAGTTCATATAGATTTTATTTTTCCTTTAAAATACGGAGATTTACGCCTTGACTGCTGTCATCAGAGTTGGATGAAAAATTCCTCTTGCTGGAAATAATCTCTCTGTTATAACCTGGCCCTAAAATGGTAGGATTTTCATACAAGCAACTCTACCACACATGCTCACTTATTACTGCACATCACAAATTTCTACAGAGCACCTGCCACTCACTCATTGAGAGAGGCCATGAGCAAATACATAAAGATAAATAAGGCTGGTCCCTGTGATTGGGGAGCTCCTGACACAGGTACATGACCCCAAGTTCATTCCTGGCCTCCTCCAAGGTCTTTAGCCTTCCTGAGAACGGCATGCACTGAGTGGAAGCCGTGCATCCAGGTTCTGTCCTACTGGTAGGAGAGAGGGGAGGGGGGTGGGGGGAGGGCTCTGTGGGCAACGCTAAGAGAGTCTTGACCAAACGTGCACAGCCCTTATGGTAACTCATCAAGTCTCGTAAACCAGTATTGCCATGTCTGGTAGAAAGAGATCTTGTCTGGAAATTCAAAAGATTGAGGTAGAGGAATGTGGCTCTGGTTTGCCCAGATCTCTATAATTAATATAACTAAGTTCTCTGTGAACTACCTAATTTCTTTAGGTAGGTAAATAATTAACTACATGTTTCTTTCTCCATGTTGGTTGTAAGGAAGCTTGGAGCCACATCGGTGGTCTACAGTTAGCAAAACAAGGCCCATCCTTGCCTACATTGCTTCCCTTCACCTTTCTTTCTCACTTCTAATTTATATTATTATTATTATTATATAAATTATAATATAATTATAATAACTGTTATTATAATAACAGTTAGTGTATACTGATTGCTTCATATGCACTTGGCTTGGTGATAGTCCTTGATATACATTATCATGTTTATCATCAACAATAAATCTATGAGGGTCTGTTATTTCTATTGAAGAGGACAAGAATTTATCATCCCCTCTTTACAGATAAAAACACTGAGGCACAGAGAGATTAGGTTATCTGATGAATACTTTGGACAATGTGTCCAAGGTCACAAAGCTTGTAAATAGTGAAGAAGGGATGTAAAACCAGGTCTCTCTGACCCAAGAACTGATGTTCTCAACTACGGTCTTTACATTCCTGTATATTTTTGGTAGATATGTAAGTGTCCCTGCAATAGATTGAAGTTTTAGTAAATAAGCACCCTTGGACAAAACTCAAATGGAAAGAACAGGAAGTGACTTCTTCTTGGAGCTCAGCACCTCGGGATGGAACCATTTACACTCTCAGGGCCTTCATTACTCCCTATAAACTAAGGAGGGAGGTTGAGCATTTCATCTCTAGGATCCCTTTAACACTAGAACCCTAACTGTAGATAAAAAATGCTATACATTGTTCAGCTTCCCCATGTAAGTAATTACTTCAACCCAAGAAATTAACCCAAGTAGTTTTTCGTATGAACACAAGAAGCAGATGGCAGATATTTCTCGTTCAGCTTCCATCGAAGAGCCTGTTGCTTCTGGTCACAATTAAAATGTTTCTTTCCCTCCCCCTCAACTCAGCAAACACTTATTAGATGCCACCCATGAGCCGGTTTTGCTTTATTTAAAATACAAGGTAATGAAAAACTTAGAGGAAATGAGACAGAGAAAAACAAGTAAGAAATTACATCATATACTGCTGCTCATGAATCTGTAAACCTTGGGTATTTTCTATTGATTGAACTGTCTTATGGTTAACTCTGCCAACTTCCTTAGCGTAGCAAGGGAAAACAAGAGTTACTCCAGTGACTTTCCACTGGGACAGAATGTCAGTGTTAAAATGCATGTTAAAGTTAAGATATACAGAGATCAGAATACACTATATACTGCAAGAAAAGTGGAATAAATATTACAAAGTACTTGGATCAAGCTAAAATAAAAATCCTTTTTCAGATAAAAAGAAATAAGAAAAATAGAAACCCTCCTACCATTTATACTCAAGTGTTTATTGTGTGCTAATAAATAAGCACAATTTCAGCACAGTTATGTTATTTAATACTTGCAATGATACCACCTGGTATTTATGATTATTCCAAAAGATTCAGTTAAGTAACTTGCCCAAGGTCACTCAACTTGTGTCAGTGTTGAGTTTACTTATAAAGCAGATTTTTGGCTCTGAAATCTCATGGACTTGGTTACAGAGGTACATACTTCTTGATTTTATTTAATGGGTTGAATATCCATAAATTAATCTTTTCTAAACGGTTTACGCTTCATAGCAACAAAATATGTTATCTACTTTAATCCCCATCCCTTAAAAGGGATCCCACTAGCCCTACGGTCATTGTAATTGTAGAAATAACATCTCCCAACAGCCTACTACATTTCTTTTTAGCCTTTTATTTGTGAACCACATTATTTGTGGTTCATAATATTTTATAAGATCACGTGAAGTTTTGGTAGACCCTAAGGGTTTGCAGATTTTTACCAAGCTTTTGTGAAGACTCTACCATTTAGTAATAATGAACCAAACTGTCCACATTACTGCCTTCATTCATGTCCATGGTTGCTTTGTGCTGATGTTTTGTCCATCAATTGTATTGCTGGTTTCTTTCTTGAATATCAAACTATAAGGCCATCTACACTTGTGTGTGGTCAAATCTTAAGTTATTAGCCTATGTTTTCTTTTATCTAAATTAGTCTATACTGGTGGGTGAACAGCTGCCACAGTTAAGGCCTATCTTAACCAGCAATGGGAAAAGGCCTTCAGTGTTTACATTCGAGATAACATAATTGATTTTGTTATCTCCTTATAAAATTATATGGCAAGATCATTATCTCTCTTGGTACCAAGTAGAGACGGTCCCCGTGGATGATAATAGCAGCTGTGTTTTATTTCTGTTCGAATCTCTATCTGGGAAGTAAATGGGGTCGATTTTTTTTTCTTCCTGGTATTGAATACTGGAATTATAATTTTTTGCAGGGAACATTTTTAAATTACCTCCTGTTATTCAGTGGTGAAATCAGAGAACTCTAGAGTTTTCTTCTAATCTGAATGTTCAACGTGACTGAGAAGTAGAACATCAAAGGAGATATTTTCCTTTCGGATAGTACATAAACGATGTCTAAGCCAAAATATATTAATAACATTAGAACTATTAATGCTAAAATAAATATTAATATTAGTTAATATTTGCTGAGTATATACTGTATGCCAGGCACTATTCATGAAGATTAATGGCACGATCTCATTGAATCTCACAACAACCTTAGGAGCTGGGCCCTATTGTCACCCCCTCTTTCGTTTTGTTTTAGAGAGAGAGAGAGATGGTGGGGTGGCGTGGGGGGGCATGGGGGATCAGAGAGAAAGGGAGAGAGAGAATCTTAAGCAGACTCCATGTTCGGTGCAGAGCCCGACCCAGGGCTTGATCTCACGGCCCTGAGATCACGAACTGAGCCAAAATCAAGAATCAGAGGCTTAGCCGGCCAAGCCATTCCAGGCGCCCCTATTACCCCCATTTTTAAGATGAGAAGCTTAGACAGAATGGGCAACTCTCCCAGAGCCTGTGGCTAGGAAGTGATTAGAGCTGGATCCAACCCTGGTTGACCTGACTCCGAAGTCCAGCTACTTAACCAACCAGAAGTAGAACTGGCAGTGGCAGGAGGGAGAGACACTGAAGACTTTCACTCCTTATTTAATATACTCATAGAATAAAACAATTCAAAAAGGAACAACAATAACCAAAAAAATCAGCATTCATTCTGTGAAGATAAACAACTGATTTCTTGCTTCCCTTTCTAACATAACATGCAAAGTTCTCCCCTATTTTTTAATACATTATTTGTGCCTGCCAAGAAAAATAAATGCAATGTATTTCCAAACCAAAAATCACTGCATAATGTTTGGATGTGAAACGAATTATAATTAGATCATTTAAAACCAAACTGAGTCATGGGGATTTCTTGTTTTCCCATTTTTCATTCTGATGAAATTAATTGGTGGACCCATACTATATAACCTCCCAGAACGCATTATATATCAATGATTTATACAGAACTGACTTGATGTTCCCTGAAATGCAAACACCATAAATGTGGACTCAAGTACTAAACTCAATCTCCAGTGACATAGTAAACCTTGAATAAATATTTTTTGAGTTGAGCTGACTTTGAATAAAGTAAACGATATTATCATAGTTTACATGCCAGATGATAGGTTTTGAGAAAATAACACATCAAAAAAAGGAAAAAAGACTCCTGCTGTTTACTTGGATCTTTGATTTAAAAAAAAAAAAAGAACATGAGTTCCACAAATATCAATGGAGGGCTTATGCACCTTGGACATGTAATTAAATGTCAGGGGTGGAGGGGACAGGCCAGATGACCAAGGTTAGTCTACCATTATTATCAGTGTAACCTGGGCAACCAAAAGCCTCCAGGGTTTCAGCATCCCCTCTGTAAAATGGAAAACAGAGCCGCCTACACTCCCTACCTTAGGAAGCTATGAGGGGTCAATGTCATAATGCATACACAGCCACAGACAAAAGTAGTCTAGGTTGCTAATACTACCTCTACATACTATTAACAGCAGGGATGCCTGGATGGGGCCCTCAGTTAAGCGTCTGCCTTTGGCTCAGGTCATGATCCCAGGGTCCTAGGATCGAGTACCGCATTGGGGCCCCTGCTCTGCGGGGAGACTGCTTCTCCCTCTGCCTGCCTCTCCCCCTGCTCGTGCTCTCTCTCTCTCTCTCTCTCTCTGACAAATAAATTTAAAAAAAAATTCTATTAACTGGCAGCCCCTGAAAAATAACCTTAGGAAACTTTCTTTCATTTCAGTATTTTTCAGGGCTGACGTGCTAGGAAATACCCTACCTTTCATCTCTTATTTAGCTCCCAAATTAATAAGTAAAATGAAACCATCTAGCAGCTGTCTTTCTGGCTGGGTGCCACTAAGAATGGGACTCACCCATTCAGCCAGTCCTGATGTTTTCGGAACTTGACTCCACCATTTACAGAGAAACCACCAGGCCTTCCCCGGCAAAAACAATGACCAGGCGTTAAGCAGTCAAGCCCAGTTAGGGCACTTCCCATTCCTTGGCATCTCCCCAGCCTCGTCCTCCATCACTTCCATCACTTCTGCTGCACTGTGTCCCTTGTGTCTATTGCAGTGACTCCGGCTCCCTTTTGGGTCCAGTCCCCTTCATGACTTTGAGGAGATCTATGGACCCTCCCAACCCCAGAAAAAAATGAAAGTATTTTACATATCTTTTCATAGGTTCATGGTTGTCCCTTCAAAACTCTTAGGTTCAGAAGCCCTTCCACCGAGCTGCCATCATGAGCTGATATGCTGACATGGCCCTCTTCCCACCAAATGGGGACACTCTGAGGTAGGGGAGAGGGAGTGCCAGACCTTTCACCACTGATACCTTGCTGAGCACATGCTCAATAAACATTTATTGGGTGGCTCAGTCATTAAGCATCTGCCTTCGGCTCAGATCATGATCCCAGGGTCCTGGGATTGAGCCTCACATCAGGCTCCCTGCTCAGCGGGAAGCCTGCTTCTCCCTCTCCCACTCCCCTTGCTTGTGTTCCCTCTCTCGCTGTGTCTCCCTCTGTCAAATAAATAAATAAAATCTTTAAAAAAAATCTATTGGTTGGCTGTAGCTGGCTATCTACAGAGAAACCAACTGGCTCTAGGTTATCCCGCGAACCACAAAGACACTTCCCTCGTATGCCACAGATACTCTCAGATGGAAAAGCCTCCTGGTTGAAAGACCCTCTGAGAGGAGCTATGACCTACAAGAAACACACAGGCTGCTGAAGTAGTAGCAACTAGGATAGCGAACTGCCATCCGAGCTCACTGTGCCCAGGATTCCGCCAAGGATGTTCATGCCTCCTCACAACAACGTCATGAGGGAGGTACGGTCCTCATTCCCTCTGAAGGCTAACAAGACAAGGCTGACCAAAGCGACAAGTCAGAAAGTTAGTACTCCAGCTCTCAGCACAGCTCTGGCTGACTCAAAAGTCATACTCCCATTCTGCTTCTGGGTCCACTGGTCCCCATATCAGAAAAGGAGATGCCGTGGAATCACACGCTCCCTTCTCCTGTGCATAGCCTTTGAGGCCAGACTTGCTGTTACTCAGCCAGTTCCAGGAAGTAGAAGCTTGACTCCCAAACACCATCCACCCTCTGAGCTTCAGATCTGACCTGACCTTGGGGCCTGCTGGGTCTAGCAATCTCCCATTTACTCATCCTTCTTTCCTGGTTTTATATCATAGCCCCCACTTGGTCTAACATGGACTCTGCTCTTCTCCTGAGGTGCCAAGATTGCAGATAAGGGTGCCAAATAATCTAGACTTGGAGCATCGGTGGAACCGGAGTTGGGAACCATGTTCTCTCCCTTTTCCCTAGCTATAAACAAAAACAAACCTACAACTACACAAAGCAATAAATTTTAGCATGATAATCACTTCTTGATTCGTGTGATTTTCCCTGAATCCTTTGACCCCCTGGGATGGCCTCTCTTCTCTGCCATAAACTTTCTTAGTCTTTTCCTTTGATGTCCTGGGATTACATATTCCCCTCTGCCGAAGCATCAGCTGCCTTTGTTTCGTCTCAGTCCTCTCTTTGAAATCAAACAGATGTTTCATTTCCAGAGGCAAATACCAGTGTTAAGGGAAACGGAGATGTATTTCAAATATGGGTAGATATGAGAGTACTACCTGTCATTTATCAGGTGCCTCCACTGGGCCAAGCACTAAAGGCATGGGATATAGATTTCTCCTAATCCTCAGGACAGTCTCATTTAGAATCGAGGACAGGGAGCTATAGCAGCTTTACTGAGATGATACCGTGGTGAATGGCGGGACTGGTCCCAGCACGTGGGCCACCCCAGTGGGTCCACACTGCCTGCCTCCCCAGCCTCGGTCACTGGCTCAGTGGAGATCCGCTCCATTCTTAGCTCTTCTCCTCACCCTACCATCCGGTCTGTCTCTCGCTGGCTGAAGGTGGGGCTTCCACACAGCCCGCCCAGCACCCCAACCAGCAGGGGCTACGGTGGATCCAGCACCCCAGCTCTACCCACCCCTGGCCAGAACCTCAGACGCACTGGCTCACCCTCAGGCTTCTTGATTCAGCTTCCTCCGGAGTTGTGTGAGTGTGGGCAAGTGGGGCGTGGGCACTGAGTCACATAGCCTCTGAGATCTGAGTTAAGGCAGATGCATGCCCTTCCCCTCTCCTCCCATCTGACAGCACTGAGCACTTGGGTACCACACAGACAACCCGGAAGCGGTCCTATGGGGGGGGGGGGGGTAAAGCCCACCATGCACCTCTGCGCACTCAGGCTCTATTACCCAGGAAACTTGGGCTAAGTTCATGTCAGAATCAACAGGAACCATGAAGCACCCTGCCTCCTGCAGAAATCTATGTTGTGCTGAATAGTAATAAGAAAAAGTAAACTTGCGTAGTGCTTTCGTGCCCAACTGATCTGAATACCTTGTGCACGTTAACTCAACTATCCTTACAACAGCCCTATGAAGAGGGAACTTCTTGTAGCCCCTTCTTATAGACAAGGCAACTGAGGGCACAGACAGGCTAAGTGACTCGTTCAAGGTCACGCAGCAACCTGATGGGAGTCATCCGCCTCGTTTGCTCCTATTTTTGCCTTCACTAACCTGGACAAGATCAATTCGGTGCTCTTCCTCAGCATCCTCCTCTAAAAACTGAAATTAACAACCAGCTGTGTTTAGACTTCACAACAGATACATTATTGTAAGAATGCCTCCTAGTGACTAAATACTAGAGAAAACACATTCTAGGCAACCCCACCCGGGAGATAAAAACCTACCCCAAGTGTCAAGGGTATTCAGACGTTCTGAGCCAACACCTAAGTAAGACTTGTTTCTGCTTCTATTGACGGCAATGTACACATAAACATTTGTATTTGGAGAAAACAGGGGAGGGTCCACTTAATTCCAAAGTTTGTTAGTAAGTTTATTAGGTGTGAGTGAGAGATTTTGTAGAAGCACTGTATTGATTTAAACAATAAAGATCCCAGAGGGAAAACTCTTCTTTATTAAAAAAAGAAAAAGGTAATTAACACTGCTAAAACCTGTAATCAGACTGCTAAAAATAACATCCTTTGCTATTAAATATTCAATTTTTTATGGCCAAGAGTAGAACGCGCGTGTACTGTGATAGGTCTTTAGGAGAGCGACGCTAACTATATGCAAATTGATAGGAGCAAACATTATGTTCGTCGACAAACTCCACTAAGTAAAGGGATACAACCCTTTCTCTCACTACGGCAGACTTAGACCATCAATGATTCAGTGGGGGAGCAATAGATAAACCAAATATTTTTTCCAGGATAGAGTTAATTTGCATTAAATGGCTTTAAGAAAAATTTCCTTCCACTGGCTCAAAATATTATAGATTGTTTTTAGTGCATACACGTTGCTCTTGATAAGAACACGTGTTTATTAAGAAGCTAAGCTATGGATTCACTTTGCTTTTTTCTTTTTTTTTTAAGATTTTATTTATTTATTTATTTGACACAGAGAGAGAGAGAGCTCACAAGTAGGCAGAGAGGCAGGCAGAGAGAGGGGGGAAAGCAGGCTCCCTGCTGAGCAGAGAGTTCCATGTGGGGCTCGATCCCAGGACCCTGAGATCATGACCTGAGCCGAAGGCAGAGGCTTTAACCCACTGAGCCATCCAGGCGCCCCACCTTTTTATTTTTTTACTGTGTTGTATTTTAATTAAAATCCAATTAGCCAACATATAATACATAGTTGGGTTTTTTTAAGATTTTATTTATTTATTTGGCAGAGAGACACAGCAAGAGAGGGAACACAAGCAGGGGGAGTAGGAGACAGGGAAGAAGGCTTCCCACAGAGCAGGGAGCCTGATGTGGGGCTTGATCCCAGGAGCCCTGGATCATGACCTGAGCCAAAGGCAGGCACTTAACGACTGAGCCACCCAGGCACCTCTACATCATTAGTTTTTGATGTAATGCTACTTTTTCTTAAAACTGACCTGTGAATCTTATGATGGCAGCACCACTCAGCTGAAGAATCTGAATTCACTCATGTAGACTTTATCATTAAAATTCTTTCCAGCTGTCTAAACGTCTAGGATTTCTCCCTTTCACTTCTCTCCAAAGGAACAAACAAACTCCTATACGGGTGAGTTTAGGCAACACAGAGAGCATTTTCAGTGATAACCCACAGATCTCACCTAGGAGAAGAATGAAGCTGGCAAATACACGTGGGTAAACTCCCCCAGACATTCTCCAGGGTTAATGAGCCCTCAGGTTGTGTCAAGACTGCTGATAAACATAGCAAAGTCTCTTTTTTTCTTACCCATCCACGTACTTACAAAAAATATTTGTGGAGGCAGCAGAGTACCATGGAAAATATGTGATTTTTTTTTAAGATTTTTATTTATTTATAAGAGAGAGAGAGAGACTGAGAATGAGAGGGGAGAAGGTCAGAGGGAGAAGCAGACTTCCCGCAGAGCCGGGAGTCCAATATGGGACTCGATCCCGGGACTCCGGGATCATGACCTGAGCCGAAGGCAGTTGCTTAACCAACTGAGCCACCCAGGCACCCGAAAATATGTGATTTTTGAGTCAAACAGCTTAGACCTTCCTTATGCTAAAACAAGTTACCTCCATCTCTGTAAGGCTCAGTCTCCTAATCTATAAAGTGGAAGTAATACTCTTAAAGAATTGTAAGAATTAAATGATCTAAAGTGAGTGGCTAAGAGTTGAGGCTCTAGCAGATGCTGAAATGATGTTAGCTGTTCCTATGCCCTTAGCTATTTCTAGAGCTACAAGACCTCTGACCAAGTCCCTGTATCCATACCAGAGCCCAGTCCCATCCCTGAGAATAAGAACTAGCAGTCAGAGTTGTATTCTGGGGATGGTCTGACATCACCCACTATAGAAGACACTGCTACAGGGGCGCCTGGGTGGCTCAGTTGGTTAAGCTACTGCCTTCAGCTCAGGTCATGATCTCAGGGTCCTGGGATTGAGCCCCATGTCAAGCTCCCTGCTCAGCAGAGAGCCTGCTTTCCCCTCTCCTGCTCCCCCTGCTTGTGCTCTCTGTTAAATAAATAAACTCTTAAAAAAAAAAAAAAGAAAGAAAACACTGCTACAAGTATCTGAAAGCAAAATGATTAAGCTAATGTAGTTGCTCCTTTCCCACTACAAACATAGAATTGCTGAATAAATTGTAATCCTATTCTAAAAATACTTAGTTAAGGATAAAAGCAGAGGCAGCAACAACAAAAGCAATAATGAAGGAAAACCTCCAGTGTCCAAGGATGAAGACACAAATTAAAGTCAGATGAGCACCCTAGAACTAAAGCTGATGGGGCTCAAGGGTTTTGGTGTTGGATAAAAGTTCTGGGATTGCAGTTCTGTCCCCACATGAATGTTAGGAGACATGACCCCAGGATGATAGGAGGCCGGGGTCTGAAAGCAAGAGTTATACTATCTGTTTAAAAGAGACTAGAAAAACTACAGCCAGCAACCCTGGGAAGAAACTGCATGGGACTGAGGTAATTATAAAATGAGAACCTTTATATAAAACTGATCCAGGATTACAATTTCTGGCTTTCAGAAATGGAGGTGCAATTCCTATTACATCAGCCGCCCCGCAGACAAGGACTAGAGATTCAATTATAAAAAATAACTGAAGAACAACTACAGAGAAGCAGAAACTGGAAGGTAATCTACCTTTGGAAGAAAGGAATGGCAGAGTTTTCGTCTAAAGGCAGACCAAGTCCATGCTAGGTTGGCTGACTAAAATTCAGATAGAAAATCCATAATCCTGCTGGCTTAAAGACCCAGACAACAGGTTTCAGGGCTTTCACGGCAGCTGAAAAGTGAAGTGGGAAACTCCGGAAAGGAAGGCCACAGAGGGGAGTGCCAAATTCTGCACAGGCTGACTCTTGAACCGTGCAGGCATGGGTACAAAGCAACTCAGACAGTACTAAAATGACTTCCACAGAGATTTCTGCAGCTGCCCACCACAGGAATGATAGAGCTTGGAGTTTAACTCCAGACAAATTAACTACCCACTCAAGAGCCAAAAACCCTCTTGAGAGGCACATAACTGAATTGAGCTTCTACAATATTCAGTCATAATGTCACCTAAAATCATTAGATATAGAAGAAACAAAAAATGTGACCCATTCTGAAGAGAAAAGACTATCATCAATGGAGACTCATCCTGAGATGTTGAAATCACCTGACAAGGATTTTATTATATTTCTTCTAAAAGATTATTTATTTATTTGAGGGGAAAACCAAGAGTCAGATGCCTAACCAACTGCACTACCACAGACCTCCGGCTGACAAGAATTTTAAAGCAACTATTATAAAAAACTCAAGAATGTAAAAGAAAATATGTTTTTCATGAACAAAAGAAAATCTTAGCAGGAAAAAAGAAAAATTCACTGGATAGGCTTAACAGAAAATGGCAATGACAAAAGAAAGAGTCAGTGAACTTGAAGACAGATAAATAGAAATTATCCACTCTGAAGAACAGACAAAAGAGGAGGTAGATTTCTAATAAATGAAGAGAGCTCCAGTGACTTATACAGTTATCAAAAAATCAAACATACATGTAATTTGGGACTCAGAAAGTTGAGCTAGAGAAAAAATGAGGAAGAAAAAAAAATATTTAAAGAAATAATGGCTAAAAATTTTATCAACTTTGGTAAACAAAGTAAATTTACAGATTGAGGAAGTCTGGTGAATTCCAAGCAGGAATAAATACAAAGAAAATCACATCTATGCATATTAAAGTCAAGCTGCTAAAGTATAAAGAGATGTTAAAAGTAGGCAGAGAAAAAGGACTTACTACATTTAAGAGAACCATACTAAGGACCAGTAAACTCTCATCAGAAATGAATGGGGGTGGGGCACCTGGGTGGCTCAGTCAGTTAAGCATCTGACTCTTGGTTTCAGCTCAGGTCATGATCTCAAGTTTGTGAGATCAAGCCCCACATCAGGCTTCACACTCAGTGCAGAATTCTTTCCCCCACTTCCTCTCCCTTCCCCTCTGCTCCTTCCATGCCTCACTCTTCTTTTCTCTCTCCATCTCTTTTTCTCTCAAATAAATAACTAAAATCTTTAAAAAGGCAAAAAACAAATGGGGGCTTTAAGACAGTGAAATGATATCCTAAAATTCAATAAATATGGAATCAAATAAGTGAATATGTTACTTTTCCTGAAACTAATCTACGAATTCAAATTCCAAAGAATTTCCTGCAGACCTTGATAAAATGGCCCTAAAATTCATAACAGAAAAGAATTAAGAATAGGCAGGTAAGTTTTGTCCAACCAGATATCAAGAATATATCTGAGAGCGCCTGGGTGGCGCAGTTGGTTGAACAACTGCCTTCGGCTCAGGTCATGATCCCGGAGTCCCGAGATCGAGTCCCACATCGGGCTCCCAGCTCCATGGGGAGTCCGCTTCTCACTCTGACCTTCTCCCTTCTCGTGCTCTCTCTCACTCTCTCTCTTTCCTAATAAATAAATAAATAAAATCTTTTTTTAAAAAAAGAATATATCTGATATATATATATCAGATATAATAATAAAGCTAGAGAAATTAAAATTAAAATAGTGTGGTACTGACACAGAAATAGACACATAGAACCAAAGAGTGACTCCCCAAAATAAGCCCATGCATATATGAGTCTTGGTAGATGACAGAAATGGCATGAAAAAGAAATAGAAAAGAAAAAAATGAACCCTTCAATAAACAATGCTAGCACTATTGGCAATTCACCAGGAAATAGAAAATAAAATAAGTTCTCAATCTCACAGCTCTCATAAGAATAATTTTTGTGAAGATTAATGTCCTAAATGTGATTAAGAAAAATTCTAACCTATAGAAGAATGTCTTTATGACTTTAGGGTCACGAAAGCATCTTAACAAGACATAAAAAGCACACACCATAAAGAAAAAGCTAATAAATTTAACTACACTAGAATTTAAAACTTCAGTTAGACAAATGGCAAAATTAAACAACAAACCCAAATTTGGAGAAAACATACATAGAATATACAAAGAACTATAAATACGTAAGAAGAAGATCCAAAGACCAGTAGAAAATAGACCAGGAGTACATGCAGGCAATTCACAGAAGATGAATTCTAAATTTACAGTGAATCTTTAAACATGTTTTAACCTTTCCAGTAATCAGGGAAGTCATTTCAAAATAATTAGATATTTTTTCATAACCATTGAATTAGTAAAATTTTTGCAAGTCAGAAATTATAATGTATTGGTAAGATAATGGAACTCTCATGTACCACTCAGTAGAAGTGTGAGTTAAAATAACATATTGGATAGATGCCCGGGTGGTTCAGTAGGTTAAGCATCTGCCTTTGGCTCAGGTCATGATCTCAGGGTCCTGGGATCAAGCCCTGCATCGGGCTCTCTGCTCAGTGGGAAGCCTGCTTCGCCCTCTCTCTCTGCCTGCCTCTCTGGCTACTTGTGAGCTCCCTCTGTGTCAACGTGAATAAATCTCACCACAAAGTTTGGTGAAAAAAAGACAACTTAGGATTTTTGTTTAAGATGAAAAAACACACAGAATAATCCTATATGGTGCCCATTAACATACCAAGGAGTAGGACATACAAAGCAATTGAGGAAATAATATACAACAACTTCAGAAGAGCAGTCACCTTTAGAGAGAGAGAGAAGGAGAAAGAATGCAACTAGGAAGGGGTACTAAGAGGATTCAATACACCAGTAACATTTTCTTGCTTATTTTGATTCAGAAGGCTATATGTCTAAATGATAAAACTTATTAAATTTAGATGTTATAGGTACACAGGTTTTTCTTTTCTAAATGTTAATCTGTATTTTTAAAATATTTCATTTAAAATAAATTTAAAAACTATCAAATGTAAGTGACATTTTACTAATGTCCTTAAATCCAACCTTGGTTGATGATTTTGCAAAATGAGATTCACTATTCCTTCTCAGTTCAGCCAATACTGGTGACCCACTAGCACGGTAATATATGAAATACCACGAAGTGCTTTGTCCCCCACTGTCCCTCACTCGCCCTTGGGAAAGCATATATATTTGTAGACTCCAATCTGATTTCCCTTAAGATCAACAGCTGGCATGCACAAATTTTGGCTTTGGCTGGGGATTGGTTCAACATCAATGCTAGAAAGATGAAGTTAAACAGGCCAGTAGTGGAACTAAAAGTAAATCTGGTCTTTTTTGAGGCAACTAAATCTTCCAAGTGGAGCTTTGATGATCCTCGGCTCTGATCTACCAAGCCAGAGTTTCCACTATCAATGGTAGTGACGCTCAGCCAAGGGAAAAATGGTCTCCAAAACTGAAGCTGTATTCGCTTTTGCCTTCTCAGGGGAGTTATGAAAATTGCTTCAATTAATTTTTTTAAAAAGGAAAGCCTTAAAATATTCATTGGAAAATTTCCCCTCCTTAGCACCACGTAATCTAACGCTTCAAATTAGGAAGTCCCTTTCTTTATTCTAGAAGTCCAAGTATTTCAAATATAGTGAAGCTCATTTCTCAAGTTCCTCAAAAATATAGAAGTAAAAATGATAATACATATTATTAAAATTATAGCAACATACAGTGAGGAGGTGGAGAGAGGGGAACCCTCCTATACTTTTGGTGGGAACGCAAGCTGGTGCAGCCACTCTGGAAAACAGTATGGAAGTTTCTCAAAATGTTGAAAATAGAGCTACCCTATGACCCAGCAATTGCACTACTGGGGATTTACCCCAAAGATACAAATGTAGTGATCCGAAGGGGCACATGCACCTGAATGTTTATAGCAGCAATGTCCGCAATAGCCCAACTATGGAAAGAACCTAGATGTCCATCAACGGATGGATAAAGAAGATGTGATACATATATATAATGGAATACTATGCAATCATCAAAAACCCCCGAAATCCTGCCATTTGCAATGACGTGGATGAAACTAGAGGGTATTATGCTAAGCGAAATAAGTCAGACAGAGAAAGACAATTATCATATGATCTCACTGATGTGAGGAATTTGAGAAATAAGACAGAAGATCTTAGGGGAAGGGAGGGAAAAAAACAAAACAAGATGGGAATGGGGAGGGAGACAAACCGTAAGAGACTCCTAATCTCAGGAAACAAACTGAGTTGTTTGCTGGAGTGGAGGCGGGTAGGAGGGAAGGAATGGCTGGGTGACGGACATTGGGGAGGGTACGTGTTGTGGTGAATGCTGTGAATTGTATAAGACTGATGAATCACAGACCTGTATCCCTGAAACAAATAACACACTATATGTTAATTTAAAAAAGAAAATTAAATGTATAAAAACTAAGAATTACTTGCAACTTACTTGGAAAAAAGATATGAAAACCACTTTCTAAACTTTGAAGTCTTCTAGTCCCCAAAATTTGCAAGTAATTTTATATCTTATACATAATTCATATAAAACTCATACAGAGCTCTGAATATATTACTTCTCCTAACTTTATAAGGATGTTTCAATATCACATTTTTCATTTATTCTATATTCACAGTTTAGCAGCATTTTTGCATAATAAAAAATAAAATCACTCAACATTAAAAAAAAAATTATAGCCAACAAAGCATTTTACTTCTTTTAATACATTCTCTTATCCTTGATCTCACTGATCTTCAGAATACTCTACCAGGGGAGTGTCATTGTCCCTTCTACAGCAGAGGTGAGTAAACCGAGGCTCAAGGAAGAGAGGAGAGGGGCCCCATGTCAGGTCGTTCAGCTATAGTGTGCAGTGGGGCCAGGGCTCACTCCCGAGCTCTAGTGAAATTGAAGAGAACAGGTATCTCAGACTAAAGACAAATATGTAGCTTCCCTGTTAGAGAGACAGCGGAGCCACTGGCCCCAGCTACCACATGGACTCTGGTTGAGAGGTAGTCTACTAGAGTGATATGGCTACCTGAGTTTGTACAAACTTACTGGCCGTACACAAGGCCGTACGTAAACTTACTTACGTACGTACTTACTGGCAGTGCAATCCTAGACACGTAACTTAACCTCTCCATGCCTCATCTTCCAGTCAATAAGATGGGGTTGAGTAATAATGCCTCCAGTATTGGGTTGCTGTGAGGTAAATTAATTAACATATAAAATGCTAAAAATAACATCTGGCCCAAAGTTAAGTGCCATGTGCATGTTAGAAGCTCTTATCATAAACTGGCCTTAATTTTTTTTTACCTTCTTACTTTTTAATGCAAAACAAGATGAATAATGACACCAAAGAGTTCCTCCAAGAAATAGTATTTGTGAGACCACTGTCCTATTTTTTATTTTATCTATTTTTTTAAAGATTTTATTTATTTATTTGACAGAGAGAGAGATCACAAGTAGGCAGGGAGGCAGGCAGAGAGAAAGGGGGAAGCAGGCTCCCCGCCAAGCAGAGAGCCCGATGCTGGGCTCGATCCCAGGACCCTGAGATCATGACCTGAGCCGAAGGCAGAGGCTTTAACCCACTGAACTACCCAGGTGCCCTTATTTTATCTATTTATGTTATGTTCAGTTAGCCAACATGTAGCACGTCATTAGTTTCAACAATTCATCAG
The DNA here is from genome assembly GCA_028533885.1 of Nasua narica. Classification (NCBI taxonomy): domain Eukaryota; kingdom Metazoa; phylum Chordata; class Mammalia; order Carnivora; family Procyonidae; genus Nasua; species Nasua narica. The sequence continues at coordinate 111,521,175 of CM052799.1, forward strand.
CTGCGTATGACACCCTGTCCTCATCACCACACGTGCCCCCTTAGCACCCACCACCCGTTACCCCATCCCCCAGTCCCTTCCCCTCTGCAACAATAGCCACTGTCCTATTTAAATTCTCCTCCAGGTAGGGGCTGGCTCAGTTGGAACAGCATGTGACTCTTGATCTTAGGATTGTGGGTTCTAGCCCCTTATTGAGTGTAGAGATTACTTAAATACATAAAGTTAAAAAAATTAAAACAAATTCTACTCATGGAGTGGTTTTCAAAAGCCATCTGGAAAAAGTAAGTATTTTGGGATTTCCTTAAGTACAAATCTCTCCTTCAATAGACCACCTTCTTAGATTTATTCCTTTTACTTAGATTTGTTCTTTTCATACTTCTTAAGACTCATGTTTCTCCCTAGACTTATTCTTATAATATTTGCATGCTATTCACAAAAGTATTTATACTATGAATTGCCATTCCCTATTACATAGTTTCACTTAAGAAGCATTTGTAGGAGATTCTTAGGAACCTTATGTCACAGTACTATAGAAAATGATAACCAACCATGTGCATATTATTTTAAGATTTCAGACACTCTTTAGTTCACCTTTTAACATTGTCACCCATAGAGTCACTTGCATGTAAATATGGGGCTGAAAAAGTAACCGTCAAGATGCTGTTGATGCTGTTCTTTGGCTCAGAAACCTACAATGTGGCCCTCCTCATCTCTCAGCCCCCTACACACACACACACACACACACACACACACACACACACACAACTGGATCATAGCCCAAGGTCACGATTATCGCATTTGGATTTCTGATTTGTACGCAAAATGTCTTTATAGCCCAACCTTCTACTCAAGTTCTACTAGTTGGCTACTGTCTGGTCAGTTGGTTCCTAGGGATCGAGCCTCAGTCTGCCCAGGCCTCTGGAGCCAATTACCAATTTCCAGAGGTGAATACAGAGGGGTATGGTGAACCGTACCATGAGGATACAAAACCCAGTCAGCAAAACCCAGCCCATGGGCAACTCTACTGGTCAAACAGCCCGGGGTTTTAGTCAAGAAAAATTACAAGGAAAAGAAAAGGATGCAAGAGAACCTGTAGATTAAAATTGGTTCAAAATACATATCAAATTAAAAAGCAAGATTAAACCCTAGCATCTGGGGATGCACGCTGCGCTGATAAAACTCTGAAGAAACACAAAGAGAGTGATCACTCTGGGGACTGGGGGGTTGGCACTGGGGCCGGCACAGTTCTTCTTCCTGATCTGAGTTACTAGTTACATGGGTGTTTGATTTATAGTCATGGACTAGACTGTACACTTGGCCTTGGTCATTCCCCCTACCCGTGCATTTCCCTGTCACTTTAAACACCCCTCCTCCTCCAATTCTCCGCCTGTTGAGACCTTCCACATTCCCTCTTACTGAAATTTTCCAGGCTCTCCCCAGGCCATCCCCTGCAGGCAGAGACAACATCTCTCTGGACTAAGCGTTGCATCATCTGGTTTCAGGTTTTTGGTGGGACTTGTATCTCAGAGGTCTGGGGGCATGCCTCGTGTCCTTTGTAACGTTGTAAACTCTTGGGAACAGGAAGCTGGGTCATTCCCACAGATGAGCACAGTAAACCATCAAAAGTCTTTTCCAAGCTAAACAAACAAAAAACAACAGCCAAATAACTACTACTCAATTAAAATTAAAAATGAGATGAAAACTTTAAATCCGCCACGTTTACCCGCTCACAAAATCCCCATCTCCCTTAAGATTCCACAATCTATCCTTACTCACTCCTTTGGCTTATCTGCAACCAATATACAGACCTTGCGCCCACCGGCTTAGGAACAGAGGCACTTAATCCTGGCTCTGCCACTTAGGGGTCTTGGAACCAGTAACGTCTTATTTTATTTATATTACTCTGGGCCTCTCTGAGCTTCAGTTCTGTCATCTATAAAATGAGACGAATCTTAAGGATCTAAGAAAGTCAGATCTTAATCAAGCACCTGACACAAGTAAGAACTTAATACACCATCGATTGTAGACATATTACTGCTAACTATGAGTATCATTAAAGGTACATCAATCATCAAGCATGGCCACTCTAGCCAAGAGAAGTGATAAAATAAAACCTCATAATAGACATGTTTCCTGAACGCCAAGCAAACCATGGAAAATAGAAAACTCGGTGCATCTGTCATTCCATTGGTCGCCATCATATAAATCCAACATTCTTTGCTAAAGTGTCTGTTATCTGTTTGTGTCTCTTTCATTCTTCTTGAGCTGGGAGCTCCTTGGAGACCCTGAATGACCACGTCTTGAACTTGTGTGTCCAGACTCCCGTCACAACCCCATGGCCAGCATCGCCCTGGGAGCACAGCCACTGCCTCCTCTGAGCCTCAGTGAAGCCTCTGAATTCTTCTGACCTCCCACTTCAGAGGCTTCAAGCCCCTTGCCCTCTCTGAAAGAAAGCAAGTACGATCTGTCTCATGCCTTTAGCATTTGTTGAGAAATTAATCGAATGAACAAGTAAATTGCACTATCAATGGGTACTATTTTACTTTGCGCACAGGTGTGCATGTGCGTGTGTGTATCTAAGAAAGAGGAGCTGATACAAGTCAATTCAATAAACCTGTAGCACACGTATTTGATAGCAGCCCCTAAGTAAGAACTGAGGATACGATCTTGGGACTCATGAAACCCATGGACAGAAAACTCGGTGGGCACCATCTAGCACACGTGATGATCTCCGTCATCATTTGGTCCAACCTCCTCCGATGCACTGAGAAGACAGAAGCCCCAGGGGCACACAGAGAAAGCAGAGGCAAGTCTAGAACTTGGGTCTCTTTTGTACCGCACATGCTCACACTAGTCTGTTTCGGGGCCAGCTTGTTTCCACAGAACGCAGCTTTGAACCCTGTCCAAAACGTGTAAGAAGGACGACCCGACAGGCAGGATAAACCGCTTTGGTCTCAGCTGCGGCCAGACACCGCTCGGGAGGTGTGGACGGGCTGCCAGCCTCGCTGGAAAAGAACGAGTTTGGGATTGCTCAAGAAACCGTCAGTCCCCTGCTTGTCATTAAGGAACAGAATTTTCTAGTGACACCTGACTCTGTGACATCCCTGAGTCAAAAGCACATGGGTCGCCTCAACGGTAACAAGAAATGGCAAGCAGGACAGGCGGCCGAACTTCGGCGCGCTGGACAGAGGCCGCGAGGGCCAGCCAGACCCGCGAAGCTGCGTGCCTTCAGGTCGCACTGCGCTGTCTCTGTGGCTTCGCAAGCGGCTCGGGACCGCGGTCATTCCCTCTGCAGCTATTCACTGGGCAGCCACGATGCGCTGGGCTCCGGGAGTACAAAATGCCCTCGTTATTCTACTTCACTGTGAAAAGCGGGGCTCGCGGAAGAAACCCTCTCATGACTCACCTTACTGTGTGTTTACCTCCTTCCCATCAAACCCCCGGAAGCCGACCCCTCTTCCCATCTTACCCACCTGCTGCCCATACTGCTTTCAAACTCTCCTTTCCATTCATCAAGTCCCTTATCAACCTCACTGCCCTCGGGTTTCTTCCTACGATCACTGAAAACATTTTGAAGCACCTCATTCACACATATGATCCCTTCTACCTCTCGTTTCCCTTATGCTGTGACTTCACAGTCAAGCTTTGGAAAGTATTATGTTTTCCCTGCTCAGCTGGACTGAGTCAAACACTCTCCATGCTCTCCAACTTCTCGGCCTCCCAAAAGGCTGCTCTCTCTACAGCTTTGCCTTCCTCCAGCTTCCTTCTAGGCCTGATTAACTCTTCGCATTCAGGCTTATCACAGGGACCACCTCCTCCAGGAAGCCCCCCCTGACCTCTTAGTCTGTTTTAGATGCCTCTTCAGTGCTTCTACAGCATTTAGGGGAGTCCACTGAGGATACTTCTTTCCACTTAGCCTCTGTCTCCTCTAGAAGATCCTCAGTTTCCTGAGGGGAGAGCTCATCTCTAGATTCCCAGTTCCTCATGTCTTCTGGACTCTCAGTAACTACAGACCAACTGAGGAATGAATATGAATAAGACTTAGAACAGCTCACAATATCAGCAAAACAGAGAACATGTGCATAATGCTTTCCAGATTACAAAGGATTTTTCATAAATACATCTTATTTGATTTTCCTCATTCTACAGGCAAACTATTATTTTTTTACCTTCTTTTCAGCCGAAAAAGCGATGATTCAAAATGATTAAGAGGTCTGACTAGGCTCATATTGTGTAAGCAGTAGGTCTGAGATTCAAATCATGACACCCGAATTTGACATTCCCTGCTTTTGCCCATTCCCTGGAAGCTAATGTCTTCATATCCAGAGGTACACAATACTCTGTAAGCTCTCCTCAGCAAACCTGGTATCTAGAAACTGTTCTACATGCCTCGTGCCTAAGCAGACTACTTAATAGGAGGGAAACGAATGGATCTTGTTTAATCTTAACAAAATAAATAGATATAGAAAAGGAAATAATAAGGCCAGAACAATGGAGATACCATTTCCATCTTCCTCTGGTCGGATGGATGAACATCCATGATGATGGCATCCTACCTTGCCCAAACCTGCAAAGCATCCCAAACTTAGGGCTCATGATGAAATGGCTACAGATCTGCTCTGTGACTCATTCGTTATTAAAACCAGGAGACCGTCATCTTTTTTTGGTGGAACGGCAGCAAAGACAACTTGTTTCCAGGAAAACCTTTGACATCCAGCGACAACCACGTCTTGGATAAGCCATTCCTGTTCCCTCAGCCCGTGCCAGGCCTCATCACCCCTGTTCTTCCAGCTGACAGCACGAGGTCCATGACTCTAACTACCCTATTGCTGAAAACCTCTCCTTGCAGGTCCCACTGTCCTTCTGTCGCAGTCACCTGGAAAACCAAAACCTCGGCCAACCCAACTCTCTACCTTCTTGACCCCCTCCCCAAGGTTTCTAAACACAAGTGCAGAAAAAGCATTCAACTGCATGGACTCCAACGTCAGCTGACTCTATCCTGCTCTCGCTCTCTCTCACCCCTGTTTCAAGGAAAATGACTTAAAAAAGTTATCTACTTGCTCCTTTGCATCTCATCACTCCTCCCTCATTCTTCAACCCACTGCACCTGGCTTCCACCTCAGCACCCTGCCAGCTTTCGCCAAAGTTCATAACCACCTGCATATTGTGCAATCCAAAGGACACCTCCCCGTTCTAGTTTTCATTTAACTTTCTGTTGCATAATCCTTGACTCCATTCTTCTTGACTCCCTACTTTCTCTCGGCTTTCATGCTCCCACATCTTTCCAGTGGTCCTCCTCCTTCTCCAGCCACTCAGATGGAATGTTCTTTGAAGCTGCTGTTCTTCTGCTCAACATTTACATGCTAGTATTTTTCAGGGCCCCATGATCCTTTTTTCCCCACTCTTCCCACCTTTCAAATTGATCCCATTCATTCTAAGGGTTACAATACATGCTGAGGTTTTCTTTCTTTGCAGTTTCAATGGCTTCCCAGTAACAACATCATTGAATATATTCCTTTCCACAGAGTACATGCCTCCACCTCTTCCAGAAGATTGAGAGCTCCCTGAAGGCAGAAACCAATCTCCGCATTCCCGGTGGCCAGTGTCTACTGGGCTCTCAAGAGCTGTTTCCAGCCTACTCTTTCTCCTAAGTTTCAGATCTATATATCTATCTGCCTATGAATGTCCCGATTGGGTGAACTTATTATGCTCAAATTAGAATTCATCATCTTCCAAATACCAAAACATTTCCTTGTCCTATATTTCTTTCCCAAATGAATTGGAAACATCATCTACTCAGCTGCCCAAGCTTAATCCTGAAACTCATCCTTAGCAATTATCTTTCCCCAATTGTCTATATCCAATCAATTAATAAGTCCCACCAAATTCTAAATAGGTCTTCAATATAGCCACCATATTTTATGTCCATAACCATGGCAGGTTGAGGAAATTAAAAAAAGGTGCAGTGTAGCTGGGCATTGAGTCTAGGCAGGGGTCCGGGCAGGTGATTAAGGCATTTAGACTTTATCTCAAAGTCCCTCCCCACCACCTTCTATTCCCTCCCCTAGATGCTGGAGGCCTGGAGCTAAAAAGCATTCAATAATGATAAGCTTGGGCTGCCCCTAAACAGAATTTTATAGGGTAAGTAACATTGATTGCAATTGCTTACTTTTTTATTAGCCAGCTAAACAATGGTGTTCTTTCACAAATAAAAAAGAAGCTGAGCTAAACAGAAAACTGGTTCTGCTCTGCTTATGAAGTCACTGCAGAGAACAATGATTTCCAGATGAGCTTCCGCCGTGGGGAGCAACGCCTTCATGGGACCGTCCGAGTTTGGTTTGGTCACATTGCAGAATCAATGCAATATTTCAAGTAAACAAGCCAAACTGGATGTGTGTGGAGGGTGAGGTTTGCAGGAAGGAAGGAGAGAGGAGTAACGAGAAACATGCCAGGCTTAACAAACACAGACATAGTTGACAGATGATGGTTCATCATTAAAACAGCACTAATACAGATTTAATAAAAAGCCACAATGTGGTCAGGAAGAGCCTTCAGTTCATAGCTTCCATAAACTCATTGTTTTAACACCTTTATATGCCCCAAACTATAAGTAGTAAGAAGATTCATTTAAGGAATGCTAATATAAAGGGGTTTGGGCTCCACAGTAGAAAGAAGAAAGATGTATGGCAAAAATGTGCAAAGATGATTCTGTGAAGACATGAAAAAGTCTGAACTCTACACTTCAAATGGGTGAATTTTATGGTTTGTGAATTATAACTCAATGAAGCTTTTGTTTAAAAAAATCTGCAAAGACACGGAAATGAAAAAAAAGACACAGAAATAATAAACAGTTGTAAAAATCGATCAACATCTATCAACACTCAAAGGAAGAGCAGGTAATTTTCCTTGATCTCATAGAGGAATACACTTCTACACTTCTTATAACAAAAATAGACAAACTGCTACTTATAAGCGGAAAGACACAAAGGAAAAAGCCATCGTCAAAGTATGTAAAGAAAACAATCCGTCTGTGGCTACAGTGAATATTGCTCAGATCCCATTGTTTTCACTATCTGAAGACTGCTCAATGAGATGATCGTGTTTTCACAAACACAACAGTCACACTGGAAAGTTTCTGCCAAGTTAGCACCTTTTTTAAAAAATCACACAAGTATGTACCACACGTACACACAAACTATTGTAAGCTCACAAAAAGCATGTACGTCTCAGTTACTAAAAAAACAATTAGAAAAAGAAAAGATAAATTCTGAGTCAGCAATCTTTCCTTTCCTAAGAAAGTTAGCAACAATAGTGAAAAGTGGAAATACTCAGCCCTCCACAGGCACACATGGATTTGTGCTGGGTGGTTGGCTCGTTGAAAAAGAGGCAGGGTGTGTATTTTCTTTAGTCCATATTATGAAAACAAGTTAGGTCATGCAAAGACCTTTTGAGATCACTTTGAAAGGTAGATACCAAAATGGAGGGCAGATGTATGCTCAGAATTTGATCCACCAGAAGAGAAATTGATGATACCACTCCTTTCCCACTGACCAAGCAAAACAATTCAGCTGATAAGAAACAAAACAAAAACCGATCCTTCAACTTCTATCCTCACTAATAACTCGTGCAAACCCAAGGAAATCAAACATAACTTACTTTCGGTTTTAAAAATTAGAACATGTTGAAACCACTAAGATTCAGTGTATGGGTTCCATTTAATCAAAGTTGTCTGAAACCAGGCTTGCCTTAATGTGGCTACACATCATAAGAAACAGCCAAGAGGGGCCCCTGGGTGGCTCAGTGGTTAAAGCCTCTGCCTTTGGCTCAGGTCATGATCTCAGGGTCCTGGGATCAAGCCCCACATCGGGCTCTCTGTTCAGCAGGGAGCCTGCTTCCCCTTCTCTCTCTGCCTACCCCTCTGCTTACTTGTGATCTCTCTCTTTCTCTGTCAGATAAATAAATAAACTCTTAAAAAAAAAAAAAGAGCCAATAAGGGACATCTGGGTGGCTCAGTCGGTTAAGCATCTGTCTTCAGCTCAGGACATGATGCCAGGATCCTGGGATTGAGTCCCACATTGGGTTCCCTGCTCGGTGGGGAGACTACTTCTCCCTCTCCCTGCCACTCTGGCTACATGTGATCGCTCTCTCTCTCTCTCTCTTTCCATCAATGCTTTCTGTCTAATGAAAGAATAGAAAAGAAAAAAAGGAAAGGAAAGGAAAGAAAGAGAAAGAAAGAAAGAAAGAGACAGAGAAAGAAAGAAGAAAGAGAGAAAGAGAGAGAGAAAGAGAGAGAAAGAGGGGGGAGGGGAGGAGAGGGGAGGGGAGGGGAGGGGAGAGGAGGGGAGGGGAGAGGAGAGGAGAGCCAATGAGCACACAAAGAATTAAGCAGGAAGGGCACCGGACCTGGAGTCAAAAGTTTTAGATCTAATCTCGACTCCAGGGACTCCCAAATAAACCACTTCAATCCCAATTGAAATTAAAGAGTTGCCGTTTACTCTTTACATACCTATCTTGACATGCCAGCCATGCAGGATACGTTCAGTAAATGCTTTCTGAATTATTACTACTAATAACCACTAATAGCAAGCACTTACTAAGTACTTATATGCATTTTATCATTTAATGGTCACGATCATCTTATACATAGGTTTTCAGATTACCTGCCTGTCATAAATGCAGAAACTAAGGTTTAGAGAGATTAGTAATGTGCCCATGTGATTCAAGTACTGGAGGGCAGAGGGAGGACTGCAGATCCCAAGCTTCTTTCTTATTTTTTTTAAGGTTTTATTTACTTATTTGTCAGAGAGAGAGAGGGTGAGCACAAGCAGGGGGAGCAACAGGCAGAGGGAGAAGCAGGCTCCCCACTGAGCAAGGAGCCCAAGGAGGGGCTCGATCCCAGGACCCTGAGATCATGATCTGTGCCAAAGGTAGTCGCTCAGCTGACTGAGCCACCCAGGCACCGCAGGTCCCAAGCATCTTAATAATGTGCACTGCTGCCTCTCTGAACTCAGCTGGGTAGCCGCCAAAGTAATCACAGTCATCAGTGAACATATGAGTCTCCTCCATGTAATGTTTGCTTTATCACCCACCCTTTCCCACCCCGTCTCTCTGGGAGCAATGACAGTGCAAACCTTGAGATTTTTGTTACTGAAAGTGTGGTCCATGGACCGGAAGCAAGGGCATCTCCCTGAAGATGGCTGGACATGTAGAATCTTCGCCATACCCCAGAAACAGAATTTACATTTTTTAAAAGATTGTATTTATTTATTTGCGGAGGAGGGTGCTAGAGTACAGAGGGAGAGGGAGAAGCAGACTCCCCACCAAGCAGGGAGCCAGATGCAGGGCTCCATCCCAAAACCCTGGGATCATGACCTGAGCTGAAGGCAGACGCTTAACTGACTGAGCCACCCAGGTGCCCCGTAGAATTGGCATTTTAACAAGATCCCAGGAGATTCAAATGGACAGCGGTTTGAAAGACACTGGTTTAGACTACTCCAAAATGATATACTTACTTTAATGACAGGAGGAAGGGAGGTCTGAGAAGGAAAATATGGCAGAAGGGTTATATTCAGTGAGGACAAAACCAGCTTGCTATGGCTATATTAAGACCTCAGTTCAGTTGGATAGTGACACACAGATATTGTGAAGGGCCTTTAAGGGTCCCTAGGAAACTGCTGATAGAGACAAAAGCTGAATCTATATAGGAGTGCATCTATAGTGCCAACTCCCTTCTAAAATTTCCTAACCTGTGTTAGAGGTCTCTAGCATATAGCAAATAAAAATAAATTAAGTCTTCAGCAAATCCTGAATCACTCATCAGTGATGAGGAGTATTCTGGTAAAGAGTACGGCTGTGCTGTGGACTGATGAAACTCAAGATTTGTACAATGTTACTACCTTCTCTCACAATCTAGGGGTCACGTCTTATCAAGGCAACTTAATCACATTTTTTTAACATAACACTGAAGTCAACTTACATTTGAGTTTATACTGGACTTAAACTTGAGTTATTTCGATATGGCGCATGGTTTTCTTTTTTAAGTGGTACACCAACATTTGTAGACAGCAAGCGGCTTACATTTTTAGCCAAGAAGTGCAGGACAGTAATGGTCCTCCTGCAAGAAGCAGGAGTTATGCTGGGCTCAGAGTTAAAATCTAAAGAAGCATCTGATGGAGTTAATTTTTATTCAAAATTTCTTCCTGTTCAAACTAAGTTATGAAAGCCAAATAACTCCACATATAAAATCCATAGACATAACTAAAGGTGGCCTTCATAGAAGGTACATGTATATTTGTTTTTCTTTATTCCTATTTTTAAAATAAAAAATATATTGAGTCTGTTTCCTAGTCTCAAATCTATGCTTCCAGGGGCTAAGACACTACACTGCATATAGGCGGAAATTCTTTCTCCTTTAACTCTATCCTTTTTGTCATTTGAAATCTCCTAGGCAGGCTCTTTTCCTTAAAACCTTCAATTATACATTCTAGACACTTTCTATGTTTTCCCTGTCTTCATCTAGAAAGCACTAGAACAACTAGAATGGATTTCTTGCTAATTAATCATCCAGCTATCTCCTGGAAAGTCTGCAAGCTATTTCCTCCTTCAACCACAACAGGTCTATAGAAAGAACTGCTTTTTTAATTGCCGGCCCACTCATTCTGTCACCGTCATGGTCCTCTGGATTCAGCGATTTTTCTACCAACTACATCAACTAACCCAGGATTTTACAGTAAAGGAAAAGGAAAGATGTGAGCACACTCAAAGTCAGAGGGCAAGTGGGAAGCCAAGTTTGGGGGCGGTGTGGCCCCCAGGGATTCTAACTCAGAGCCAAATCCAGAGGCCACAGAAACAGGGAGGCACATATTAACTACAAGGGAGCCCCAACAAGGCAGCTCACAGGCCTGAGGCAGCCTGGGATGGGGGCTTTGGGGAGCCTGGAGAAAATCAAATGCAGCGGTTTCCCACAACAGATCCGAATTCCCAGGCCCAGTGAGACCAGCAATTGTATTAAAAATTATAACGATTGTGCTAAACCAACCGCATGGCTGGTAGCATTATTAAGGAACACATCCCTTTCGGGCATACCCAAGTAATATGTTTTTAGAGCCACAAAAAAACATGGATATGCTTTGATCTGGTAACGACACTCTAAAATATGGGGACAGGAACATATAGAAAGTTGTTCACTGCTAAGGATAAATGCAGACATCTGCACTTAGGTTGAAACACACTTGTAAGTTCAGGCTAGGGTTGCCTGGATTGACAGCTGTTTTGTGAGAAAGCCCTGGGAATTGGAGGGGAGCCAACTTCACCTTGAGCTCCTTGGGAGGGAGATTTTTTAGTGATTTATTTGAAAGAGAAAGAGATTGACCATGAGCCGGGAGAGGTTGCAGGAGGACAAGCAGACTCCCCGAATCGGGGCTTGATCCCAGGACCCTGAGCTGAAGTCCGACATTTAACCGATGAGCCACCCAAGGGCATCTACATTCAGTGTGATGGCATTTTCTTTCCTCTCATTCCCCTGAAAAGCTGAAATTTAACTGATGATGTATCTTGACGTGAACAATGTCTTCAAATAAAGGAAATACAATAGTAATCCTGACCTTAGCATTGTGAAGATTAAGGGACATAATCTATTTCAGGCACTTTAGCACACCACCTTGAAATATAACAATTGTACAAAAAATGGCACATGTGGATCCCTGGGTGGCTCAGTCAGTTAAGCGTCTGCCTTTGGCTCAGGTCATGATCCCAGGGTCGTGGGATCAAGCCCCACATCGGGCTCCTTGCTTGGTGGGGAAGCCTGCTTCTCTCTCTGCCTCTGCCTACCACTCTGCCTGCTTGTGTGTGCGCTCTCTCTCTCTCTCTCTCTCTCCCTCTGACAAATAAATAAATAAAATCTTTTTTTAAAATGGCACATGGTAATATTGGTATTTTTATGATCTGGTGCATTCTGAGGATACATTAACAGAAGAGGAGTATCCAGGAAAGCAGTCGATAACCTCAGTCTGCTACTCAGTCTACAGTTGGTGTGCTGTGATCAATCCAAGGACCCCAGAACAAGGACAAACCATGGCCATTCAGAGAATGGGGACCAGGCTAGAAAGGAGTCTGCAGAACATGGTATTAGGAGAAATGGTTGAAAGAATCGGAGGTTTTAGGCTGAGAAATGAGAAGCCTTCTGAACAAGTAGATGTTTCCACTGTGGATCCAGGGAATGGAGCTGGAATACAAGGATGGTTATCTAGAGAGGCCCAGATCACGTCAGCATAAAGGAGAACTTTCTAAGGGCTCCTTAGGACGGAAGGGGCCCTGGGAAGCAGAAAGCTTCTGAAAACAGGAAGTAGGCCATCAGCGCCATGCTGGCACCACACCAGTACTCTCCAGAAAAGTCTTCTTCCTGGTCTCATGGCTGCACTCCATGTCCATTTCAACTCTAGAATTCTCTGCCTCGGTCTTCCTCCTCCAGACCTAGGCCAGACGTCTGGAGCCCACTTGGAGCAGCAATAGCACCCTAGACCTCCAATGTGGGCTCTTTTCCTAGGGAAAAGCTAGTGCAAATGTGACCAAAAGTTAATGGAGAAGACGGATGCACCGGGATGGCTGGTATTGTAAGAACTTCCATGGGAGGTGAAGACTCAGTCTGGATAGAGAGGACTGCTATATTCAAACTCACGGGCAAGAGGCAGAGCTCCACGGTCCACACAGTGGAGAAGTATGAAGTCTAGCTATCAAAGCAGGTACTCCACAACTCCCAAGACTGGTTCCCACCAGCATTTCGCCCACTTTATGTAGACTGTCCTAGCGAGACCCAATGAATTCAGCTAAGACGCACACCAGTTTTCTGAATTATAGCAAACCCTGAGTGAGATCCACATTCTTTCTTCCAGACACAGACCAGCTCCCTTATTGCCCCGGTTACAAATTTTTTCTTCAGTTAACTCTCTATCCATGCTTTAAGGAAAAACTCCATACTGTATGAAAAAGTGCTACGATCTCAAATTAAAACAGAATTATGGCTTTGGACTGTATCTTCTTATCAGCATTTACCTGGATACCGGTAGGAAGCTTCCTGTGAACTTTGTGATTCAATCACATTGTCAATGTCATAATCATTTTATCTAAATCTCTCTGAGCAAAGGTATGGGTATCAGCCTCATCCAATACACAAGGAAGCACCTCGCTTATATTGGGCAATCAGTGGATAATTTCACCAAGTGAAAATGAACAGCATAGTAACCAACCAAATGAACGGCGCAGTAACCAACCAAATGAACGGCGCAGTAACCAATCAAATGAACGGCGCACTGACCAACCAAATGAACGGCGCACTGACCAACCAAATGAACGGCGCACTGACCAATCAAATGAACGGTGCAGTGACCAAACAAATGAATGGCGCAGTGACCAATCAAATGAACGGTGCAGTGACCAACCAAATGAACGGCGCAGTGACCAACCAAATGAATGGCGCAGTGACCAACAGAACCCAACCTTCAGGTGGCTTCCCAAAATGATGCTACTTTTGGTCCAAGAGAGCCGCAGGCTACGGCTTTTTAGTTTTCTACCTCGGCCCTCAGTTAATCAAAGTTTACCTGCACATCTTTTGTCCAAAGACATTTATAACGGATAGCTCTGTAAAATCAGATACAGTTAGCAATCCACAAGGATGTAAGATCGACTGTATCGAGGAGTTACCCCATGTCCAGTGCCTGGACGGAGTTTAGGAGCACAAAGGTCAATAGCTCTCTGAAACTCACAGTCCAGGGGTGGAGACAGACTTTTAAGAGCTGATTCTCGGAGTGTGAAGAGAAGTGTGGTGGGAGCCTAGAGGAAGGAAGTGCTCAGTCTGGGGCCAGGGGAGGGCTATTGCTGGAAAGGCACATCAGAACGGACTCTAGACTGCTTCAGAGTTCACTGTACAGCCTCGAAAGGAACACATTCCAGGAAAAAAAATAGTTGCAGCATCTTAAACTATATAATCTAAGGAACAATAAAAAATAGCCTTACAGGTTTGAGCAAGAGAATAATTGTCTTCAGATACTGGGGGGACTGTCTGAGGAGGTGTCTGCTTCTCCGTGTAGAAGATACTATGAAGATCGGGGGAAGGGGAACCTACGAGAGTGCCCATTTCGGTTTATAATGTCTAAGAGCATTCTGAAAAAGAAATAACAAAGAAAGTGGTTGCCTTAAGCAGGCATGTTTACACAATAACTGTACAGTTTTGGAGTCAGTTTGGGCTCTAATTCTAGCTTAGCTCATGGGAAATGCTTAATAAATAGTTGCTATACACGTTGTGAGACAGCGTGCTCACCCTGACGCTGTGAGCTCCAACACCACACCAAGCTGGCATCTATGGCAAGGTCTCCTGCATGGGGTAGGAGGGTGGACTGGACACCATCAAAGATTCCCCCACCCCCAGCGGGGGGCTCTCGCCCATGGTCTCTGCCCACTTCTGATCTGATGTTATTTCCTCCACTCAAAACCTGCTACCTAAATCTTAGCTATCCTTACTATCGTTATTACACTTTCTTCTGATATTATCTTTCTACTAACTTGATCAGACCTGGTTTTGTTTTATTCCTGTTTTATTGTTTTATTCCTGTTTTATTCCTCTTTATATCCTGTTTTACTCCTGCGTGTGTATTTAATGATAGGCAAATCCTCTTGCAAAGCCTACTCAAATCCTTAGGAGGGCATAGATAAAGTCATTAGAAAACAACGTAAAATAACATTCTATATAAACAATTTAATAACAATATAAGATAACAATAGCTAATGTTCACTTAACACCTATGAAGCATCAAGATCTACGGCAGTCCTTATTATTTCATTTAATTCTCATAAGAGCCCCTACAAGGTAAGTACTTCCACTTTAATCTTCATTTTACAGATTAAAAAAATTAAATCTTAGCGAAGTCAAGTGATTTGCTCAAGGTCCCAATGATCTAACCTAACAATTCTGCAACATAGTCTGCAACAATCTCATACTAATGGGTAGGTACTCCCATATAGTTTTACAATTTGAATACCGAGTATTTTAATTTGGATCTTAAATATAGGGACTCCAGAAAACACAAATGAGTCACTTAATCTAATAAACAGGTGACAACACTGAATTCATTTTGTCTCAATCTCATACTTCAGGACACTCTTGGAAAAAAAAAAAAAGGGCCCTTAGAGAGATCAGGTCATGTTCACCTAAGTCGTCCTTGATCATCAAATTAAAATTCCCAGCTTTCTCACATAAGTGTCCTAAGTAGGCAAATCTAGAGACAGAAGGTAGAAAATGGGTTACCTTGGGCTAGAGGAGGAAAAATGGGGGCAAGGGAGTGAGTGTAAGCCTTCTTCTTGGAATGATGAAAATGTTCTAAAATTACATTACGGTGATGGTTACACAAATCTGTAGATACACTAAAAACCACTGGATTGTACACTTCTAAGGGGTTAATTTTGTGATATATAAATTATATAATATAATAAAGCTGTTAAAAAACAGTTTCCAGGGTTCAGTATCAAGTAATCTCTAGTCACTCCATGTGGCTGCTGTCTTCCAGAATAAACACGAAAACCAGATGTTTTGATGATGAGAAGAAAGACTATGCCTGTAAAGTTGGTGAGTTTTCTTTGGAAGCAGTAATGGGCATTCATTACTCAAATGTCATTAGGTAAGTAGTGAATGGCATTAGCTTTTGAGTTTTACCAAGCCAGAAAGAATGGAAATATAATTTCACTCATCATTACTAAAATCCTTTTAAGTGTACAGAATGAAGTATAGGAAATAACAGCCAACTGGGGAATCAAAAGACCTCAAAAGGCCCAAAAGACTGTGAGTCAACTAGAACCTTGTGGCCTTGGGAACGCAATCATTCTTCAACTGTAAAATGAGGAGGGGGAACAATGAAGTCCACTCCTCTAAGATTCAGTCCCATCTTCGTTATTCCAGTTGAATCATCTTTTCTAAGTATCATCTCGCTATGTGACTTGTCCCTTTCTAAACAGCATCAGCTGCTTTTACAGCAAGCAAAGTGTTGAGACACACTGGAAATTCATTGGGAGAGTCTTTCCTAGACTCATGTTTCAAGTGTTTAAGGGAGCTCCCTTCCACATCCCTTATGAAATAAACTACTTACCTTAACATTGGATTGGCTAAACCTTTGACTAAAATTTTAAACCTCATAGGTAAAACCAAAGGGCAACTTTCTATAACAATGTATAAACATAGCAAAAACAATTGTTCTCCAAAGTGAAATTATCCTGACCTTTATAAAAACTGATCTTGCCTCAAATCTAGCCTATCGCTCCTAATCAATTTTAATTGGCATTATAAAAATGATTTCTTTTTAAAAGGAACCTTAGATTTGCAAACTATTTGAGGAAAATTAAAATCATTTTTAAACCCACCACCTTAAATAGATTGTGGGTGACGTTAATCTACAATTAAACTTCAGTACATCTTGTTCTCATTTTTTTTCCTCTCCATAGGTTTTTTTTTTCAAATATAATCATGTTTAATAATATTAGTATGTGGAAAAGTACATAGAGAAAAGAAAATATAAACTACCAGAAATTCCCACCTTCAAAATAATCCGTAAACCCCTATTTCCCCTATTACCTTAAGGTGACCACCAGGGGCACCTGGGTGGCTCAGTGGGTTAAAGCCTCTGCCTTCAGCTCAGGTCATGATCTCAGGGTCCTGGGATTGAGCCCTTCATCAGGCTCTCTGCTCAGCGGGGAGCCTACTTCCCCCTCTCTCTCTCTGCCTCCCTCTCTGCCTACTTGTGGTCTCTCTCTCTCTGTCAAATAAATAAATAAAATCTTTAAAAAGAAAAAAAAGATGACCACCATTTCCACTCTCCCTAAGCATAACACAGATAGATACATATTTTTTTAAGATTTTATTTATTCTTTTGACAAAGAGTGACACAGCAAGAGAGGGAACATTTGATTTCTTTTCTTTCCTTTTCTTCTCTTTAAGCTTAGTTCCTTAATCTGTGAGTTATGTTCTTAAACATTGTCAAAGATTCCAAACTTATTTGTCACATGTTTAAGTTTTAGCAAAACTAGACTAAGTTATTTGTCCAACATTTTCAATTGCACATTTACATTTTTAAAGGCAATGCACTTCTCATAGTCTTGGCTTTCCACTAAGCCTCAGAAAGCCTCAAGACTAACAAAATAACCAGAGCTTTGATTATCAGCAGGAAATCATACTGGGCAGGAATAAAGAGTACACTCCTCCTACAGGCCAGATTAAAGTGAAACCATCGGAAGATCCAAGCCTTAGTGGTTTTATTATGTTAGCCTTTAAAAGTCTCAGAAACTCCAAGGTTAGCTTAAGTACGTAGTTAAAAGCCAGTTTTCAGTGCTGTGGGCTCATTCTCCATGTGGACTGGTCACCATTGGTCTTGCTCAGGGACCGTGGGCAAACTCTATCCGTTGCCATTGATCATGAGCACAACAGGTGAGAAAGGGTACAAGCTCACTTTCCACCCAGCAGAAAAAGAACACAAAGGACATGTCTTACTGGCTGACATTAGGTCAACAGAAGCATCATGAGCAGCCCAGACATCAGTGTTTATATGGTTGTTTCTCATTAATAAGAAATACTGGATGGGGTGCCTGGGTGGCTCAGTCGTTAAGCGTCTGATTTAGGCTCAGGTCATGATCCCAGGGTCCCGGGATCCAGCCCCGCATCGCGCTCCCTGCTCGGCGGGAAGCCTGCTTCTCCTTCTCCCACTCCCCCTGCTTATGTTTCCTCTCTCTCTGTGTCTCTCTCTGTCAAATAAATAAATAAAATCTTAAAAAAAAAAAAAAAAAAAGAAAGAAAGAAATACTGGGTGATATTTCCCAAGAACATCTACTTCTCATACAAATTTTCTTCCCCCACCGAGCATTCCTCTGAGACACAACACTGTTACTGTTGCCACCTGCTATGACTTGGGACAAAGTAACCTTTGGGACAATAACCTTCCCGAGACAGTTTCCTTGACCGTAAAACGAGAAGGACAACTGGCCTCTTAGGGTTGCTGTGAGAAGCATCTAAGAGGCTTAGGACAGGGACTGCCCTCGGGAAATGGCTTCAGTGTGAGCTGCTGCTGTGTTTCTATTGTTATATTACTATCACCAGCCCTCCTACTCCTGCTAGGACTATTATTACCACTCCAGCTGGAAATGCCAGAATGTAAAACTTAGGTCGGGTTTTTCAGAATGAAAGGGGGAACTGGAGAGGACTGTGGTCGGATCAGCCTCAGGAGGAAAGTCTGTCCTCAGGCTTTGCGATCTGTCTGGGAAATTAATATTTACTGTCACCGTGAAACAGTGAGTGTCTGGGGTGGGGGCACCGCAATCCCTCCCCTCCTCTCACTCCCCCCCACACTTTCTGATACACCAGCACAAGATTCCTGTGCATCAGCCGCTTCAGCTGGCGGGGCTAAGCAAGGACCCAGGGGTTACAGGATGCGTGGGTGCCTCAGTCGGTTAAGTGTCAGCCTTCGGCTCGGGTCATGATCCCAGGGTCCTGGGATCGAGTCCCGATCCGGCTCCCTGCTCAGTGAGGTGCCCATTTCTCCCTCTGCCTGCTGCTCCCCCTGCTCGTGCACGGTCTCTGACAAATAAATAAAATATATTTTAAAAAGCACCCCAGGGGTTAGGTGTGAAAAAGGCAGTGGTGGCACTGCTCACCAGCGCCTTTCTGCGAATCCTACATGGCCCAAAACTGGAGACCAGGAGCCAAAACCTCCTCAAATGGGCACCGGGTGGCATGAGAGTCATCAGGGCCATGAATGGATTTATCGAGGTTCAGCAGTCAGAAAACCTTACTTCTAATATCACATTTCCTCCTACATATTCATTTCTTTCCTCCGAGTGCCCATCTTCCACTGCCAGTCAGTTCTCCTGATGTTTGGGGTGTGGGCCAACTCATACTGACACCATTTGTCTAAGGATTTGTCTCCAACTCCGAAGCTCTCAATCCTTGTAAAAGAAAATAAGGATCACATGCGTCTGCATCACCAGCCAAGTTCATAAGATTTAGGAGACATCGAGACTACTCCGAATACCAGCAAGAAGGCAGGTTTGATAAAAAGTAATCAGCTCAAAGCTTCACTTAAAATTAGGTGGTATGCAATGAGAAATATACCCGTCTCTACTTGATTTCAGGCAAAAGGCAGAGATACAACAAAACTAAACCAGTCCAGCAAGATGAGAACAAGAATTACAGCCATGGTCCCAACCTAGAGTCAGGAATAAGATCGGCTTAGATAGCTTATCTTCAAGTTACAGTTTCTGAGCACCCTACTGTATGGTCTTTTTTTTCCCTCCCCACGTTTGCAGGAAATTATTTTAAATGAATACTCTTTGGGAAAAGCCTAAAATCTGGCTTTTCGGGAGTTTCCCCTCTTATTCTATACTTGCCACATTTGTTTATTTGTGTTTCTACTCAGTGGTATTTTGTTTGGTTCTCCTCTCTCGTTGAAAGGCTGGGAAACCGCTGGGAACACAGAAACAGATCTCCCAGACAAAAATGAGTCTTATGTGAGCTTTTTCAGACTCTTATCTGTGCCAACTAGGCACAAATAATTAATGAGCCAAATATTCTTAGCATTGTTCTTTAAAATCATGGGACAGCTATAATCCCGTTGACAAAAGTCTTCTTTTAAATTTTAAATTAAGAGCACTTAATGATAATAGTATAATGGTGCCAAAATGCAGCGAGAGCATATATTCAGCAAGTTATAGCAATCTTTGTTTGTTTTTTTTTTTTTTAAAGCTAAAATGACCTAGTGGATTTGCTATTAAAAAAGATCTGCAGAGGCAGGGGCAATAATATAACTGGACCATTGCGTCTCAGGGTATAAAGTACAGTCAATTTCATAATCCTGAAATGGCATGCAGTCATAACTTTACAACTTCAGCAGATACAGAATTGATCCTTAAGGAACTGAGGTCCTCAAAGATTTCTTGAAAGTTCCTTTTTGTCTCTCTTTTCTCTCGATTTTTTTTTTAACAGGGAAGAACATGGAAGAACAGAGCCTTTCTAATACACCGTATTTCCCAGTGGGGGAAGAAAGAGGCAGAATAAAGCAGCAATAACAGAAGCCTATTTGCATTCTTTAAAAACACAAGTACATTACCTCAAACTAAAGCCCACTTAACGTGAAAACAAGACTATTCCATGGAGTGTTACAAACTTTCAAGCGTCACCCAATTTAACTACTCTTGCAGAACGATTTCAGGCTGGGTTGCTTTGGTGACAAATTAATAAAGGCAAAACTACTCTCTAGGTCTTTAATGAAATTAAAGAAGATACTCTCTTGGCACTTAATGTTATTCACTAAATTTCATTTTATTACTATTAGCAATACTTCAATGTCTTACAGGGCACACTCCATTGTTGGTCCGACTTACTCCAAAAGTAGTCTCGGACTCTGAGGAATCACACAGGAATAAAAACAGCAATGAATAAAGGAGGGACTCAGTCCAGCTTAACCCACCTGTACGCTCCGCCCACACCAGTAGTTATTCGGGCATTTTATGAGGCATTCTAGAAAAACGCAGGACAGTCTCAAAGAGAAAATTACAATGATATTCGGTTCATTGTAACTATGAGAAGTAGGCCCAAGGGAAAATTGTGCATCGGGCAATGACAAGGGTGTGAAGCACAACGCTGCTGGCTGGACGGCAACAAACGGCTGCCTAGGGCTCAAAAACCCTACAATCAACCATGTATAAAATCACAGCTACGCCTAGAAGATTTAAGGGGAGGACACAAAGAAAGGAATTCAGAAAAAGGAACTGAAAATGCTTACAAATACAAACTACAAATCCAACACACACATGCCATTTCATCCCAACTTCCATGTGTCTTTAAAATTGTCGAACAATGCATATATTATAAGGAGAATCCTAACCTCCAAGTCTCCCCAGGTTCAACAAACTCACATTCTTTTCTTTTTTTTTTTTTTAAGATTTCATTTATTTATTCATTTGACATAGAGAGATCACAACTAGGCAGAGAGGCAGGCAGAGAGAGAAGGGGAAGCAGGCTCCCCGCCGAGCAGAGAGCCCGGCGCGGGGCTCGATCCCAGGACCCCGAGACCACGACCCGAGCAGAAGGCAGAGGCCTCAACCCACCGAGCCACCCAGGCGCCCCAACTCACATTATTTTCTAAAAGAACACGGCAACAGCACAAATGCTATGCCGACTGTCATATCGCCCGGGAGTACAGAAAGAAAATCGGACATATGCAGCAGAAAGTTCAAAATGTTATTTACTGACCTGGTGCCCCGGGGAAAGTAGTCGCTTCATACTGCTCTACAGAAAGAATCTTTACTATGAAGCTAATCTCCAAAGCAGCTGATAGCCCAGAGGGGAGGAAACGGACTACCCAGAGAATCCACAAACACAAGGAAAGCAGTTTGTTCCCAACTTGGCAAGTTAAGTCGTAGCCAAGCCCACAAAGCACTTTAGCCTATAAGCTTTAGTAATGAACTTGAAACCACTCCCCATATGTTAAATAGACACTGGGCTGCTGTGAGAAGGAAAACCCACACACACAACTGAGCAAAGGTTTCAGGCTTCATTTTTGAACTTGCTGCCTAAGAAAACCGTAACACGCAAACTTAAAGAGAACACTCACTCCTTTCTCTCTCTTTAGATACTGTATTTAAAGGGAAACATTCATTTTAAATAGGAGGAATCTCGTCTCCCCCCACCCCACTAGAGCCAAGAAATGAATTTTACAATGTTGCCCAAGTGGTTAAGTGGTGGTAATAAGTACCACAATTTCACTTCATGTAAGAGGGACATAGGAAGTTACTATTTCTGAGAGAATCAGTCATACACTGCTTTCAGGTGGGGGGGCAGCATTAATTAAACCTAAAATCTCGTTAATTATTCTAAAGTCTAAAAATCTACTTAAGTTCAAAAAGAATATTTATTAAAGAATCTTCTAGGGGTGACAAGGTGGCTCAGTCGGTTAAGGCTCTGCCTTTGGTTCAGATCATGATCCCAGGGTTCTGGGATCGAGCCCCGCATCGGGCTCCCTGCTCAGTGGGGAGCCTACTTCTCCCTCTCCCTCTACCACTCACTGGGCTTGTGCTTTCTGGTTCTCTCTATCCCTCTGTCAAATAAACAAATAAATAAATCTTAAAAAAAATAACCTTCTAACTTTAAGTTTTTGGTTGTTTTTTTTTTAAAATTTGAGTGTAGTTAACACACATTAACTACACACACATTAACTACACACACATGTAACACACATTACATTAGTTAGAAGTGTATAGCATAGTGATTCAGTATTTCTATACATTATGCTATATTCACCACAAGTGTAGCCACCACCCGAGGATTGGATCTTTCTAACTTACAATTCCGACTTGGTGTCTGTAAATCTAAAAACCACTCCTAATTCAGTTTCACCATCTACATTTTGGTTATATTGATAAGATAAAAGATTTTTTGGTACTATTATAGTTTTTTTATAGTTTAAAATGGAACTGAACAGGACTCTCCATGGTTTCAAACTAAGAAATTTACATTTTATTTCTCATTCTAGAAACATGCAATTGATAATTTCCTGAAGGTACTTAGATCTTAAAGTAGCTCATAATGTTCTAGCACACTGCTCAAGAAATAATGAAAATCCACACTCTGCTTTTTAACATAACGTGTTCACAGTACCATATATAGAGTTTGCCCCTAGTTTTCAACTCCAAGGACAGTTTTAATTGTCATGACTTGCTTCCATGATTTCTACTTTAAGAAGACCTATTTAACAAAATGGTCAAGATTACCTAACTGTTGTTTCTCCTAAGCCAAAAGATGAGACCAAATATTCAAGGAAAACTCAATTCACTTGCTGCCAAACAAGATTTACATGTATTGCTGGTAAAAATCAAGTTACTCAAAACCTGTGAAACTTGTCGTCAGCATATAAGCACAACAAGATCAGGCATGAAAAACCTGGAAACTCCCTGAGATCTCACACAAGCCCCCACCTGCCTTACCCACCCACTCCTAGGTCAGGGCTCAATGGTTTCTCCTGGGGTCAATTTAGAACGACAGGGTCAAGAGAGTCACCTCAGGTGCACCTGAGTGGCTCAGTGGGTCAAGTCTCTGCCTTTGGCTCAGGTCCTGATCTCGGGGTCATGGGATCGAGCCCCGCATTGGGCTCTCTGCTAGGCGAGGAGCATGTTTCCCCCCTCTCTCTCCCTGCCTCTCTGCCTACTTGTGATCTCTCTCTCTCTCTCTCTCTGTCAAATAAATAAATAAAATCTTAAAAAAAAAAAAAAAAAAGATGGTCACCTCAGTGCGAAAAGGAGAGAAGAGGCCCTAGCTTTAAAAAGGAGCCAGAACCCCACCTGGTGGCAAAACCAAGAAAATGCTGGAACAGGTAAACCTCAGGGGAAATAAGACTCTCCTGCTGGAAGAAAAACGAAAAGGCAGAAAAGGATCCATTTTGAGTACAATAATGTCACACATAATGTGTGGTAAGGGTCATGGAAAGCTTTTCCCCTCGCAAGAGCAGAATATTTCTTGGATATATTTCTAGGATATGAAAACACTCATGCAAAAAAAAAAAAAAAAAAGGAATTACCCCGAAAACCATCTCTTTCATGTGGATCTGGTATATAAACATATGCGATGATTTACATTCCCAGAGAAATGCTCTAACAAGTAATATTCATCTCTCCTTTACCCAAAAAGCTATGAGAAAAATGCCCGTGAGATCAACATCCTCTCTGAAATGGAAAAAATATGGATAAACCCCACTTCAACCAGTGAAGTACTGGAGAGACAGTGTCCATCGCTCTATTAAAGGGCTGACTCCCTAAGATTGTTCCTGTCTCTCTGTCAAAACTATTCCCTTTTGTCTCGTATGACAATAATCAATGTATAATATCAACCTCAGTGGAGATGAAGAATAGTTTAATTCTGGGTTTCGAATTACACTGGAGTAATAAACACCAGAAAAAATAAAAGTAGAGTAGGATGTGACTTTTAAATAAGCCCAAACCACACTACTGAAACTAAAACAAATGGCAAAAGCAGCTACTATTTTAAGCTCTTACTGCAAGAGCTTAAATAGTGGGCCTGGTTCTAAACTTCCTCACAAGTAGTAAGTCATTTAAATCTCACCACTGTAGTCTTATACCAGTTTTACAGATGGGGAAACTGAGGCCCGTAAGCGGTAAGTACCTTGCCAAACAGTGAGTGCCGGAGCTGGGATGAGCACCCGAGCAGTTTAGCTCTGATGTAAATGCTCCTAACCGCATAACTTTAATAATTCCGTCCCCCTGAGTGCGTACCACTTGGGAAACCCCGCCAGACTCTGGTCAGACGCAAGGGAGGGGCAGATGGGAGAGAAGGACCGTTCCCCCATAGGGAGTCCTCATGATGGTGCGGAGCGGGAAAGGCTTCGAGCCAAGCAGCTGCAGAACTGAGAGCGGGAGGCTACATGGCAGGTAAGGGATTCCCCAGGGAGAGGGCACCCGTGTAGCCTTCCAAGGCAAAGAGGGAAATGGGAACCATGTGGCCACTGGAGGAACCACAGGGAGCAGCAGAAAACACTGCAAGGGAAGCAGGAGCCCTCTGATGTCGATTTCACAGAGGCAAAGAGGCATCCAGAGAGTTTAAACCGAAGGGTGACCAGATAGGCACATTGGAAATATAAGGAAGGAGCCAGGTCTTGTACAGTAAGTAGAAATTAAGACAATGTTCCCAGTAAAGGGAAGGGCAGACGAGTGCTTTCAAATGTACAAGCTTACACTTTCCCAAGTGTTACCAAGGAGGCCAGGACCCTAATGCAGGCATCAGGGGTGCTTGCTAGCTCTCCTGCGGAAGCTAGATTCAGGCCCTGAGCCACATGGAGGTTGTTGAGGCCATCTGCACAGCTGGGAACCCGGGAAAAGGAGTAGACTGGTGGGAGGAAGAGGGGTGGCATAGCCAAGCCCAGGAGTTGGACTTTGGAGGCAGAGCTGGAGGTCCCAAGGGCCAGCCGGAGCTGCAGGAGGTAGAGGACATGCAGGAGGTAGAGGTCCAGTTCCTGGCCTGCACAGAAGGGACACAACTAGCAGACGCTGCACAGAAAGGACAGAGGACTGCAGCTGGAGGGCAGCAACAGGGCGCAAATGAGTGTGCCCCGGACAGCACTCAGCATAAGAGTAAAGGGTGAAGTTTGGGATTTTTTTTTTTTAAGACTTATTATTTATTTTAGAGAGAGAGTTTGAACAAGTCAGGGGGAGGGGTAAAGAGAGAGAAAATCCTGAACCAAGCTCCCCGCACGGAGCCCTACATAGTGCTCAAGCCCAGGACCCTGAGATAATGACCTGAGCTGAAGTCAAAAGTCAGAAGCTCAACCAAGTGAGCCACTCAGGTGCCCCAAAGATGAGGTTTTAAGGCAAGGGGTTTCTGAAGATCTTGGACAGAATTCAGGATGGGGGTGGGGAAATTTTTCATTTTAATTTTTACTAACCCCCAACTGAAATTGAGCATTCCCTTCCATTACAAATGTAGGCAACAATCCACAGAAGTAGCCATACCTGTGACTTGTCACAGTAGAAATCAAAGATAACCTTCATATCACATCACAGGTATTGCAATTACCTCAAAGCATCATTTCCATGCATCGGTACATCAAAATTATAGTAGTCACTACATCTGCCACTAGGTCTTGATATATAATGCATTAATAAAGGATATATATTACAATAGTACATGTATTTTGGTGCATGGATAACTGTATCAGTGTAATCGGTTTCCTTTGTAACCCAATGCATTCTAACTTTATGCATTTAAGTTTAGGCATTTAATTTTATGCACTAAACGTTATTCTGAAAAGGAATTCGTTAATTTCAACTAGAATGCCAAAGGCACCCCACAGTGCACAGCCAAAAGTAAAGGACATCTCAGGGCGCCTGGGTGGCTCAGTCAGTTAAGCATCCAACTCTCGATTTCGGCTCAAGTCATGATCTCAGGGTCATGAGATCAAGTCCCACTGTGGCAGGCTCCCCACTTGGCAGGGAGTCTGTTTAAGATACTCCCCTCGGGCCCTCCCCCTGCTCACACGTGCACACTCTTTCTCTCTAAAATCAATAAATAAGTCTTAAAAAAAAAAAGAACATCTATCTGATTTAAGGGGGGAAAGAAAAAAAAACACAGAAAGGTATTTTTAAAAAGGAATTCAGAAAAGGGGAGACTTAGTAGGAGATGATCCAGGATTCAAACCCAGGAGCTCTGACCTGTGTTCTCTCCTCCACCAACTGCACACCCTAAAAACAGTATATAAAAATACTCCATCCCTTCATCTGTGTCAGCAAAGTGCTTTCACAAGTATCAGCTCATTAGCTCACCACAAAGTTGCAGAGTAGAAAAAGTCAATGCCAAGGGCGTGAAACTTCAGAGAGGTCACAACCCGGGAAGACACCACGCCTGGGGGGTGGGGGTGAAAGGAAGAGGCAACTTCTGTGCAGTTGTGAGCACAGAAGAGTGTGTGAAGTCTACCATCCCTTTTATCAGATTAGCTAGAACCTGACCCGGAGAGGAAGGAATAGTGAGTGCCAGTGCCAAGCCCAGCGAGGGGATCCTGCTTCTTTCCAGGCTTCCGTCTGCAGGCAAGGCTCACAGTTTATTTGGATTCTTTGCTCCAAACTCTTTTATTTTGTTCTCATTGGTGATCCAGGGGGAGTTACCAAATTGACAACATTTCAACTGTTTAATTTTCCTTTCGCTATAGCCAGAACAGAAGCCTGTACTTAAGCAATTAGTTTGAAATTAGATAGACAAGCTAAAACAATGCACTCTCTGTTCTCTCCTTGATGTGCCCGCTAACTGGCGTTCATTATTTAATCTGTGACGCGTGTTGCCGGGGCTGCATTAGTAACAACGTGGCTTATTGTCTTCACGTCCATTCTCTATTCTGCAACATCTGTCATGGCTCATATCTGTATTTTATTTATTTTGCTTCCTTTACAGGGTCATTTTCTTAACTGCTACTAGTTGCTCTAAACTATATTCTAACCCCCCAAAAGGTAACAACATTTTGTAACTTGGTAGTGAGAAGAAATTTAAGGTGGAAGGACAGATACCCTTTTGGGTTACTGCAAATATACACAAAATTGTTTCATTAAAGAAGATCTCATCTCATGGTTGACTAAATAACCTATCTTTACTTTTTTTTTAAACCTGATCAATTCACAGATTACTCGGCATCTTCTCATATAATGGCTTGCATTTCCTTTTTACAATGGGGCTTTATATGACTGACATACTACGATCTTCTGAAAAACAAGTTGAGTATTTCTTAATATGTGTGTTAAAATACAAATTATTATGCTCATTAATGGGCCTTTAATTTCTAAGTCCCCTATTTCTCCTTTCCATAATAAGGAGCCATAGTAAAAATGGTCACTTGCCTTCCACTCACATTAGAATGGGAATTAGAATGGGAATTCTTGTGGGTGAAAACGGAAGTCCCTGGGACCAGAAGAGAGCCCTCCTGCTGCTGCCATTCCATGAACATGGGACATGTTGGACACATAGACTCGGCACAGCCACCCACTGTATGTGCTGTGAAGGGCAGCACCCTAGGCCACCTGCACTGTGGGGGGAGGGGACCGGGGGGAGAAGGCACTGAACCTGGCAGCAGCAAGCGTGTGATGTTACCTTCTTTCCGAAGCACCCAGGAGCACTTCGTGCCTTGCTTGCCCAGTCTGAGTAGCTGAAGGATTCCCATGCCCTGGCAGTTCCTGTCACCTGAAGCCACCTGCTTTTGTTCCCACCCTGTTTTCTTTACATGGCTCTCAAATTACTTCCTTGTTATCCTTCTTCCGCTAGTCACAAAGGTTTAGTCAATTTTTCACAGCCCCTAGTTCTTCTCCTGCTTCGGGTTTATGTCATTGCCCCAGCTGCGATGCCTTTCTCCTTCCCAGCTGCTAGAAGACTAAAATCCAATGTCCTATGGCATTTAACCTGTCATGTAGTTCTATTTGTTTCCTCCAACTAAGTTATCAATAACTGCAGATCAAAGGTTACACCTCTAAAATCAACCATGTAGAAAGCATACACCAGGTAAATTAATTTTACCTTATATGGCATTCATATCGATTTATTGATTATGAGACTTAAATAATTTATATTAAATAATTATAAAAATAAATAGTAATTATAATAACAGCCAACACTATCACCACACTATCTTTCTACACCCCATATTTTATGACATTCACATCTGCCCTATGAGGTAGATGACCGTTATTTTACCCATTTCTCAGATGAAAATGAGATGGCCAGCAAGGTTAACTTGTCCACAGTCGTCCATTCTACATATATTTATTGAGCGCCTATTATGTGACAGGCATTGTGAACAGCCTCTAATGATTCCAAGCGTATTTTATCAGGACAGACAGACTACCAACAAATAAATATCAAACCAGATAATGCCAAGTGCTAAGAAGAAAACCAAAGCAGGTTAAGGGACTGGAGAGCGGTCGTCAGGTAGGAGGCACACTCCTGGGGTAGGGTAGTCAGAAAAAGCCCCTCTGGGGAGAGGACACTTAAACAAAGACCTGAATGGAGTAAGGTAACAAGCCATGTCATTATCCGCGCGAAAGGGCCCAGGCAGAAGAAACAGAAACAGCAGAGGCCCTGAGGTCCAAACAAGTGTGGAGTGTTCAAGACCAGCAGAAAGTTCAGTGCAGTCGGAGCGCTGTGCCAGAGAGAGCAACAGAAGAGAATGAGGTCACGGAGCAAACAGGTCTGATCATACAAAGCTCGGTAAACCATTGCACAGTTTTTCCCCCCAGAAGGTTTTAATCAGGGGAGTGAAATGCTGTGACATCTTAAAACATGACTCCAGTTGTACGGCTAAAGAACAGACCAAGAGAAAGCAGATTATGTAGGAGAATCCTGCAGTAAACCCCCTGGGAGATGTTGGTGGCTCGAAATGAAATGATGGCTATGCAGAGAGACCTAAGGTATATTGTGAATAGCCAAGGGAATGTTCTGATGGGGGTGGTCCGTCTTCTGTGTGGGATGTAAAAGAAAAAGAGATGTTAGGGAAAATTCTAAGACTGGCACATAAGCAACAAGGAGAAAAGTCCAAATGCTGAGCTGGGAACACAGTGGGTGGTGGAGAGTAAGGAAGAGCAGTATGTTGTAGAGGCAAATCAAGAGTTCCTTTTTGCAAGGATTAAGTTTGACATATATATATTTTAAAGATTTTATTTATTTATTGAGAGAGACAGCACATGTAAGTGGGGGGAGGAGGAGAAGGAACGGGAGAGAGAGAATCTCAAGCAGACTCTGCACAGAGCATGGAGCCTGACACAGGGCTGGATCCCATGACTCTGAGATCCTGTCCCAAGCTGAAACCAAGAGTCAGACACTTACCCAGCTGAGTCCCAGATACACGTTTTAGATACCCCTAGGAGGATCAGTAGGATGTTGTATATATAAGCCTGGGGTTTGGCTATTTAAGGCCAGAATTCTGAACTGAGCTGTAACATTGGGAGTCAGTTGGCTTTAAATAACATATTTACATCACTTGACCTACTGAGAAGGGATAAAGCACAGGGGGCTAAGGGCTGAGGCTCAGCACCTTCTAACATTTAAATGTTAGGAAGAAGGGAAGGATAGAGCAAAAGAGGCCCAAAAAGAACAGATGGGGAGATGAAAAGAAAAGCAGGAAAGCACGATGAGATAGAAGACAAGTGAACAAAATGCTTCAAGTATAGAGTGATCAATTATGTCAAAAGCAGCTGAGAAATGAAGAAAAAGGAAGACTGAACTTGCCACTGGATGCAGCAACATGGAGGTCACTGGTGCTGGGATAAGAGTGGTTTCGGGGAACTGGGCACAAAAACTTAAATGGAGTGAATTCATATGAGAATGTCACTATAAGACACTGCTGAGAGAAATTAAAGATCTGAATAGTGGATATATCATGTTCATGATTTAAAAAGCTAAATATTGTTAAGATGTCAGTTTTCCACAAACTGATCTAACAGATTCAGTAATTCTAATCACAAAGATCTCACTGGATTTTCCTTTAGTTGACAAGCTGATTCTAAAATGTGTATAGAAATGCAAATGACCTAGAATAGCTAAAGCAATCATAAAAAATAATATCAAAGTTGGAGGGCTTATACTATCTGCATTTAAGGCTTTGACTGGTAAGTCTACAGTAACCGAGACAGTGTGATACTGACATGAAATCAATAAGCAAACCAAGGAGACAGATCAGAGAGCTCCGGAACAGATTCGCATTTATATGGGCATTTGAATTTTCACAAATCAACAGAAAAATCCAGTAAAGAAGGAAAGGATCTACAATTGATGCTAAAACAACTAAATTTCCATATGATAAAAATAAATCTTGACTCCAACCTTGCACCATATATAAAAATTTCAGATGGATCATAACCCTAAATATAAATGCTAAAACTGTAAAGCTTTTAGATATGACACAGAAAGCAATAAACACAAAGGAAAAATAATTAGACTCCATCAAAGTTAAAAATTTTTGTTCATCAAAAAGGCACCATTAAAAAAATGAATAGGGATAGAACTAGAGGGTATTATGCTAAGCGAAATAAGTCAGTCAGAGAAAGACAATTATCACATGATCGCTCTGATATAAAGAATTTGAGAGGCAGGTTAGGGGGTTATGGGGGGGGTGGGGAAGAGAAATGAAACAAGATGGGATGGGGAAGGAGACAAACCATAAGAGACTCCTAAACTGATGAAACAAACTAAGGGTGGCGGGGAGGTAGGGGGGTAGGGTTACGGACATTGGGGAGGGTATGTGCTATGGCAAATGCTGTGAAATGTGTAAGCCTGATGATTCACAGACCTGTACCCTGGGGTAAATAATACATTATATGTTAATAAAAAAAATTTTAAAAATAAATAAATAAAACCCTAAAAAAGAAAGAAAGAAAAAGAAAATTAATAGGTAAATCACAGCCCGGAAGAAAATATATGCAAATATATGTAAATCATATATCGAACAAAGGACTACAGTTCAGTAAAAGGAGAGCAAAAAATTTGATGGGCCACTTCACAGAGGAAGATAAACTAATGATTGATAAGCATATAAAAAATGCTTAATGTTAACATTTATCAAAGAAATTTAAATAAAAAGGACAACGAGATATCACTACATACACATGCACCAGAATGAACCAAATCAAATGCTGGCAAGAAAGTAGAGCAATCAGAATTCTTATACACTGTTGGTCCATGTGTCAAACAATTCAACCATTTTTGAAAAAGTTCTGGCAGTTTCTTAGAGCACTAGACAAGTATCTACCCCATAACCAAATAATTTCACACCTAAGTGTTTAGTCAAGAGAAAAGAAAACACATACCCACAAAAAGACTTTTGTGTTTGTTCATGGCAGGTTTATTCATAATAGCCCAAACCAGAAAGAGCTCAGCTATCCATCAAGAAAATGAGAAGCAACCGCTGCACAAACAATGGAATAATAATTAGCAATAGAACACCTAGTAATGGAATGATACTGAGCAATAGAAAGGCATGAAATATACATGATATGGATGAATCTCCAAAATATTATGCTGAGTGAAAGAACTTAAAGAAAGAGTATATCTTGGAGCATAAGGGAACTTTCTGTGGGGATGGTCACATTCCACACCTTGATAAGAGTTTGGATTGCAGAGGTGGTGTGTGCATTCCTCAGAACTCTGAGTGGTTCACTTCAGATCAGTGCATTTCGGTGTATATAAATCTTACCTCAAAAGAGAAAATAACTATAAACAAATACTGAACTCCATTTAACAGCAGGCACACCGGAGAGTTTAGGATAGAGTCTACCTGATGCCTGCAGCTTAGTTTAAAATGTATCCCAACAGAAGATGTGTTGATCAAAGGATAGGGGATGAACAGATGGCAAGAGGTGTGTTAAAGCAAATAAGACAAAACAGAGTCTAGGTGGTGGTTATAGAGGTATTCACTTTAAAATTCTTTCAACTTTTCCATATGTTTGAAAATGTTCATAATAAAATGCTGGACAGGGGAGAGAGTAAAAGGTAAGGAAATGGAGGCATCAAGAGCATACAATTCACTCAAAAGAGTTTTGCCTTCAAGAGGAACAGAGGGGTGCCTGGGTGGTGTTATCGGTTAAGCACCCGACTTGGTCTCAGCTCAGGTCCTGATCTCAGGGTTATGGGATCGAGCCCCACGTCAGGCTCGACACTCAGCCTGGAGTCTGCTTAAGATTCTTTCTCTCCGTCTCCCTCTGCCCCTCTTCCGCCCCCGCCCTCCCTAGAATAAATAAATCTCTTTTAACAAATAAAGAGGAACAGAGAGGTGGGACCAAGCCAGTGAGAGACAAAGGATTAAAAGGTGTATTTTTAAAGAGAGATAATGCAGAATGTTTGAATAGTAAGAATGACCCTGGGAAAAGAGGAATCATGATGAGGCTAGTGAGAGAATCCTGTAGAAACCAAGTTCTGAACAGATAAGAGCACAAGACCTGGCCAGATGGGGGTAAGGTGGACCTCAGCCAGGAGCACACACAGCTCACCCATAGGCGTTGGGGGACAGAATCACGTGTGAAGGATTTGGCAGCGGAGAGAGGAGGTGCTGCTCTTCTGATCGCTTCCAGTTTCCTAGTGAAGGAAGCAGCAGGATCATTCGCAGAGAGAGAGAGAGACAAGAGGAGATATTAGAGGTTTGAGCAGAGAGGCAAAGGTATGAAATAGTTCCCTGGGAGAGGGAAAGAATGAATTTACTGGGAAATGTCGGAGGATTGCCAGAGTGCTGAGTGTCACTGGAGAGGGTGGAGTGATCGATTTAATGTCATCAGAGAGGGTGTGTGTGTGTGTGTGTTTTCCAGGTACGCTCAGCTGTTTGGAGAGAAGTGCAGAGTAATGCCTATGTAACCGCGGTTTTTGCCAGGATTGGGTTTGGAGGAGAATAAGGCAGAGGGAGGAGAGGGCAACACAATGGACCACAGACAAAAAAACGAGTCGAAGGGGAAAGGCAGAACACAAGGGGCACTGATGGAAAGCAAAAAGGTAGCAGTCAAGGGCTAGAAGAGCAGAAGTGAGCAGAAAAGCTGGTGGACGGTGGAGCTAGGATTTGAACCCACGTGTCTGACTCCCATGTCCACTCTCCTGACGTAACACTCTCCAGCATCCTCAACCCTCTGGCCTCTGTAACTCTCTGTGCTTGGAAAGTATGGACCAATTTGGTCTAAGACTCCTAGGGACTATTTGCCCTCATTTGCTTAAAAATGCTTTCTATGGAAATGTTCTTTATTTTCATGGAATGGGAAATATAAGACAAAGACTTGGTAAGCTTTTCCATCCCAACAAATTGGCTAGGAGAGAAAAATTTATTCTCCTGTCCCTTGACACATGCCTTCTGGTCTTCTATTTCCCACTCCTAAGGAGAATGAGTTGCTACTTGGAACAAAATAAACAGAACATTAGAAGGATTTGAAGAAACTAGACTCAAAATAATTATTTCAAAAGAATTTGTTTTAAAAACATTTAAGCACTGGGGCACCTGAATGGCTCAGTGAGTTAAGTGTCTGACCCTTGGTTTCAGCTCAGGTCATGATCTCAGGGTGGTGGGATGGAGCCTGGATCGGGTTCCACGCTCAGTGAGGAGTCTGCTTGGGATTCTCTCTCTCTCCCCCTGTGCCCCTCCTCCTACTCACATTTGCATACTCTCTCAGATCAATAAACAAATAAATCTTTTAAAAATTTTAAGCATTAAGTCACCTCACTCTAAGGGAAAAAAAAATGACTCAGGCATTCAGAATTTTAGACAGACCTGGGTATTTGAGAAACTGTTTAAAGGCCCCACACACTCACTAGCATTTAAGCACATAGGGAAAAGTCCAGATTCCTCAGCCTGGCCTTCTGCTATTCAAGTCCAGCCTTTACCAACCCTCCCCCCCACACATCGTGTCCCAGGCAGGTGAACACTGCTTCCTCCTACAAGACCTCCCCAGCCTCACCTCTGACCTTCTGTTCTTACTGTTCTCTCCACCCAGTCCATCCCTTCCAGCTGCCCGGTCTCTGCCCACCGGCATCCTCTCGCCCTCAGGTTCCAGCTCTAACACAGACTCCATGGCAGTGACCATCGTCCTTTGGAACAGCCAACGCTTTACGTTCCCATCTCTTCAGACGTCTATCCAGTTGTATCCGGTAGCCTAGCTATTGGGTACCTAGAGAACCTATCCCCTTCCCGAGAATCATCTAACATTCCAACCCGGAACTCTCCACGAGTTATCTTTGTACTGGACTCAGAATGCTTCACACAGGGCCTGGCATAATAATCAACAAACAGCTGTGGACAGTACAAACAAACATCTTAGAGCGACTATGGAGGAAAAGTTCCACACAATGGTATAGGTGTGCCTATCTTAAGCTCAGACAGCATTCCGTGTCTGACGGTAAGTTAACTCAGAGGTCCAGATGTTTGAACCGTGGGCTATTGCCAAATTATCCTTCAGAAGTTTACCGCAACTTAAATGCCCATCGCAAGGTTCTAGCAATTTACGTGTGTGCCTTGCCTGCATAATAGCATTGTCCAACAGATACACGGTGTGAGCCATAAATCACGTATGTCATTTTAAATTTCCTAGCAATCACATTAAAAAGTAAAAGAAACAGCTGCAAATAACTTAATGACATTCTATTTAACTGAATTTGTCCAAAAATACGATGTAATTTCAACATCTGAGTCACATAAAACTTATTAAGGAAATACTTTACATTTCTCTCATACTCAATCTTTGAAATCCAATATGCATTTTACACTCAGAGCACACTTCGGTTTGGACTGGCCACATTTCCAGTGCTTTATAGCCACACATATCTGTATCAAACTGGACAGCACAGGTTTGGAATGTCCTGAAGGCTGCTGCTTTTCAGCCCCACGTTCTCCACAGTGATTTCAGTACCACAAGCACGTAAACTCAAGTGTGCAAAAGCACCAACCTGGCACAAGGCTTGCAGCATAAAGGGTTCAACAGCTGCCAGCTCCCTTTCTTTTACGTGCAACAGATGCTCAAGATATGCCTCTGGGATTGAACTTCCCACGTGGAAATAGTGCTTCCCGATTGAGGCCATCAGGCTCCCTTTGCTCTGTCCTCCTCAAGGACCCCTGTGACTTTACTGTGGTCTCATGGCACATTTTCCTAGTATAAGAATATTTTACTCACCAACTAACTATCCAAACTACATGGAAATAATAGCTTCTTAAATGAAATAGTATCCTGGTCTTCAACTGTCCCACATGAGTTTGATTTCTAGCAAATGTGTTGGGTTCATGGACCCCTGGTGAATTCACGAAAGTGGCTTTTTGTCTCTTTTTCTTAAAGACTGTAATTTATTTAACAGAGAGAGACATAACGAGAGAGGGAACACAAGCAGGTAGAGTGGGAGAAGGAGAAGCAGGCTTCCTGCTGAGCAGGGAGCCCGATGCGGGGCTCGATCCCAGGACTCTGGGATCCTTTAGGCTAGCCGATTAACGACTGAGCCACCAAGGAGCCTGCACGAAAGTGGATTTCTGAAGCTGCAAAGCTGAAGAAAAGATTCAGGAACCCAGAACCACGGGGAAGCCGATCTAACCTGGCTGGGCAGACCAACCCAACACTTCGTTCCTGCATCAGAGGTTAGTAAAGCAACTGAGTGACCTAAGCAGTTACGCAGGCCTTGAATTCTCAAGGAATTAGAACAGGGTACACAAACAAGAACCCTAAAAATAACCTAACATAATTAAACACTATTTAAGAATTCAAAAGGCATTTCAGAATCTCTTAGGCCTCGAAGCAACATCATCGTCATCATTTATATTGGATGGCACCATAAAAATTGTTAATTTAAGCTTCATGTTGTTTGAGCTTCTGTGATGTGTGATTACATACCCAAATGCAAACGAACCAAGTCAATTATATATATACATATATATAACACATACATAATACAAAGCTCAACCTGGCAAAATTTCGACTAGGATAGGTAACATGGGAATTTCCCTACCAATTCTGGGGGTCTTGCTTGCAAATGCTCTAGCCAAGCAAATATATCGTACAACACATGCATGCCTTGTGGTTATGTCTCGTGCTAATTCACTCCCTTTATTAGTAGGTCATCATGGCTTTAAATCTTCCCTCCTCTGTCCACCCATTCTTTGCGCCTTGTACGTTCACCCAAAGCACCCATGCAGTCGTTCACCAAACATAGTTGTGAGCACACATCTCTCGCAGAATGCTGAGCACCCAGCGCATGGCAGAATGAGACAATGTGGTCTCGGCCCTGGGGAAGCTTACAGTTGAACTCTCACTGCTCTTTCTGCTTTTCCACTGCTAGCCTCCTTCCAAAAGACGCAAGGTTGCAGGGCTGGGTGGAGGTACCCACTAACAGGAACCTGGCTGGGGTTTTATGGACTCTGTACCATAAATCAGGCTGTCTGGTGAATTTCCTTCCTTAGAATATGCTCATCTGGGTTTAACACTGACTGACTTTCCAAATTAGTTATGTTGAAATGGTCTATCTGCACTGAGTATTTTCCCCCTTTCTTCTTAAGATCAAATAACTTTCCATTGGTTAATTCCTGCTGCTCGGGTTGTTTTTGTTTTTGTTTTTGTTTTTGTTTTCATTAAATAAATACCTGGGTGCCCCCACGTGGCTGATGCTTCTCTCACACTGTAAGGACTGACTATACAAAGTGTAGCACCCCAGAAAAATCTCACAACCATAATAGTAACCTAAGTGAATTTATGCACCAGAAATCTACAGTATATTTGCTTATAATTTATTTGATGTCAACATGCCCAGAAAATAAAATTAAGGACGTTTTTTCCTTTTTAATGTTCGTGGTATGGCATTCACGTGCGTGGTGTTTAACGTCCACCGTGTGGTGTGTATGTAGGGGTGGGGGGTAGGGGTGGGGGCGGTTCCAGGATAAACAGGGTTGGCTGATGCGGGCTGAGGGCAAACACCTTCCTATGAAGCAGCAAATTCATTCTGCCTGGATGCTCATTCAGGAAAAGGGACCATCTTTTCTCTAATTAGCTAATGAAATTCAGATAATACAAGATTTGAAAAAGATTTTTTTTAGAAAACCTGTTAGGACTGTTAGCATGAAGAACAAAAAGATCCTGTGTGCTTGTGAGTGCATCTGCACTTTCTCTTTGCTACAACTAAAGGCAGGATACGTGACCCTGGAAACCGAGGAGATGCCGGAGAGACAGAAGCAGGAGTATCAGTTGACCCACCGCTGAGAAGCCAGGCTGGGAGGCTGGGTCCACAGCCTGACAAGGGGGCGGGGGGCATGGCATGAATCCTTCATGCCCAGGATTCCCAGATCCCTCGCACAACTGAATTCATTCAGTCAGCACGACCATAAACTACACAGCTTGCCTCTGGTTTTCCAACAGCCTGTCGCTCATTACCTCCCCAAATAAAAACCAAAACCAACCCACAAAAACAATGCAGCAACAAATAAAACAGAAAACAAACCTGTATGACACATTCTTTGGATTCTTCTAAAACACTTTTCACTTCCCCTGAACACTGACCCAGGAAAGTACGATCGAAATGACGACGGAACTCAGTTCTGGCCGAGGCAAAATAGCTTTGACACATTTGCTGACCTGTGGTTCTCTGCGTCTACAAAAACACATCGCCGCCCAAGACGCTCACGCTTATTAGAATTCCTTTTCTATACTTCAAGCACTGAGTCCAGTGATCTGTCTGCGCTTAAATTCTCTGTGGCCGTTACAGGGCTTGGCTGGCATCCATTCATAAGACTGCTTGTTGGAATTTTCTCTTTCCATTCCAGGATCTACTGAATGCCTGCTCTCTGCTGGGCACTCTGCTAGGCACTGAGGATCCAAAAATGAGTAAAACAGACACTGTCCTTAAAAAGCTTGCAAACCCATGGAGGAGGTGGTCTAGGTGGGCCAACAACAAAAGTACACTGGGACCCAGCACAGCTGTGCGCGAAAGGAGGGGACAGAAGTGGTTTACCATGCAGGAAAACGGGAGGTCAGGGAAGACTCTAGAACTGCATAGGATGTTTCTATGTAGAAATGGACGACGGAGGAAGGGCATCTTAGTCAAAGAGCCCAATAGCTGCAGAGCACACGGTATATATATGCTCTGGTACTGAGACTCCTGGGCCGGGGCAGAGACCGAGAGCAAGAGAGAGAGAGAGAGAGAGAGAGAGAGAGAGAGAGAGAGAATGTGTGTATGAAGCCACCCGACTGCCACCTTGCAAAAGGTCTGGCTTTGGCCCAAAAGTTTAAACATCCCCCCAAAACTCCTAGGTTGAAATCATAACCACCAAAGATAATGGAGTTAGGAGATGGGACCTGGGGAGGTTCTTAAGTCCCACACCTGCTTTTAGACCCTTCATCTGTGCAGGCTACAAATCTTCATCAGCGCTCTGTGCCAGATGCAGTACTAGACGTGGTACTGGGGAGAGGGCAGCAAACAAAACCAGACATCTGCTCTAACGGGGCCGGCACTACGAACAGCAGTGGGGAGGGAGGCTGCAATGACGGACCTCTAACACAGAGCTTAGAGGAAACCGCAGAGCACGTGGCGCAGCAGGACAGGCCTCTCCTTTGGAAAAATGGTGGGGAAGGCCTCTCCGATGGGTGATGGTTAAGGAGAGGATAGGAAGGAAGGGAGGGAGGATGCGAACCACGCCGCAGTGGAAACCCTTCAATTCCTAGCTCACTAACTGTAGCTCTTAGTTCACTGTACTTGCCAAAACTGTGTCCCCTTCCTAAAAAACCCCAGTAACTCTGCTCCTATCTGCTCTTACATCAACCCCTAAGAAGACCTGGGTTTCTCATGGGATGCTCAGATGTGTTCTCCAGACCCGTGGTCCCTTCCCTCCTGCAAATCCACACTTATGGGATCTCCACACATGGGGTCTGCCAGCTCCAGTGGCTTCGTGCCTTCTGGGTGCGCAGGGACCTTACCAATCTCTCCCCCCACCCAGCCACAGGTTTCCAACAAAGTCTCATCAGACACTAGCCTGACTCCAAGTAAAGTTCCATAAATATTTGTTGAACAGGTGAATGAAAGCTCCAATTCTGAATTCCATCAGAGAGAATAATATACTTAAATTTGGTAGAAAATCCCATAATGAAGGCCTTATGTGTAGTCTTTTCACAAAATTAAGCTCACCCGTTTGTGGCTCTGCCCTTACCAAGTCACCAACTTCTGTTTTCAAGTGAACTTAAATCGGATAGCAGAACTAAGTTTTTCCAGCTCTTCAGTGTCTTAAGATACTCACATCTATATTTAATATAAAAGAATATAGCAGCTCTGGAATTAGTGGTGATTAATTCAAAGCTTTGTGAATATACTAAAAATCACTGAATTGTACACTCTAAAAAGCTGAACTTTGTAGTGTGTCAATCATATCTCAATAGAGATTAGCGCTCTCAATAGAGCCATTATTTTTAAAAAGAATATAGAGAACTCTTCCAATAAAAGATCTAATAAGTGGGGCGCCCCAGTGGCTCAGTGGGTTAAAGCCTCTGCCTTCAGCTCGGGTCATGATCTCAGCGTCCTGGGATTGAGCCCCGCATTGGGCTCTCTGCTCGGCAGGGAGCCTGCTTCCCTCTCTCTCTCTGCCTGCCTCTCTGCCTACTTGTGATCTCTCTCCTGTCTGTCAAATAAATAAATAAAATCCTTAAAAAAAAAAGATCTAATAAGCATCTGAGTCTCATCAGGAAAAACAAATTTGCAGTGCTACTAATTTTTCCTTTAATTACAAAGCTATTTTTGGTTCAAATAAAGAGTGAAAGGCACCATTCACATCTCTCTACACAGAAGAAAAGGTACAGATGAGAAAAATGATTCGTGCAATTAAAAAATTGGACATCTTGCCATAATGGTTTTAAAAGCAAATTTTAAGTTCTGTTAACGTTGATAAGCTCACAGAGGCTGATGAGCCCCCCATATCCCTTTACTAACTTAATGAAAACATCAAGAATAGAGTTTTACCTACCTATGAAAAAGGAAGAGGGAAAACAAAACAGAAAAATAATTAAAACGCACAATACCGGGCTCTCTTTAACTACCAACGATAGGTCAGCCCACCTTCCTCCAACATCAGAAATGAGAGAACACAGATTTGTTTTCACCCCAGCTCTCTTTAGATGACAACTAAATCATGGTATATGATGGCTTTGGGATGTGTCAACTTGGCTACCCTAGCCTACATGTCCCAGAATTACCTTTCTTGTATGTTTTCAGCACAGGTTGGCGGCAAGGAATATTCTCTCTCCAGCACTGAGCACCGAGCAGGGAGGAAAGTAGGGAGGCAGCGGCCTTTTCAGCATACACACACCTCTCCCCAGTTATTCAATCAAATACTAATTTATTTGCTAATATAATGCTGCTGTGAAGGGATCTTGCAGCTGTAATTAAGGCATGTCATCAGCTGAATTTAGTCAAAAGAAAGATTATGATACTGTGTGGGACTGATGGAACTAGCTGAGAGCTCTCTCTTTTTTTTTTTAGATTTTATTTATTTGACAGAAACACAGTACAAGAGGGAACACAAGCAGAGGGAATGGGAGAGGGAGAAGCAGGCTTCCCGCCAAGAAGGGAGCCCGATGTGGGGCTCCATCCCTGGACTCTGGGATCATAACCTGAGCTGAAGGCAGCCGCTTAACAACTGAGCCACCCAGGTGCTCCAGCTGAGAGCTCTTTTAAAAAAGGCTTACACCACGCTCCCCCCTGCCCCCCGAATTCAGAGACTCCAAGCTTTAGTTCCTGTTTCTGAAGATCCAGTCTGCTCATGATAGACTCTTCTTGACTGCCTGAATTTAAAATCTTTATGGATTTCAAGCATGCTTAGCAAGCCCCACAACTGAGTAAGCCAATTCCTTATAATAAATCCCTTAATCCATATAACCTACTAGCTCTGTCTTTATGGTAAACCCTGACTGGTTCAAGATATTGGAGTTCTTACTATTGAGAAGATGAAGGAAGACCTCTTGGCATGGACTCATCCAGAAAGAAACTAAAGAATTTTACTCTTCCATGAGCCTTCTCCCAATCTCTTGCAATAATGACCAGGAGAACAGAAGATTGGGGGTGAATTAATTTTTCAAAAGATGAGACTTATAACAATTTAGAGATGGAGTAAATTAAACACAATGCCACAGCTAGGCCACCGTGCTTCGGCTCTGGCCAATGAGATGTACGTAAGAGTGACAGAAGTCTGGTGCAGGTCCTTGGGAGGGAGCAGGCCCTTCCTCCCCCTCTCCATCCTCTCCCTGCCCTGTAAATGGAGGCGCTCCAGCAGCCATCTTGGACGAGTGCCACAACCTGGAGAGGGCAGACTGGAGAGCTGGAGAGAGCCACCAGCTGGGGGTGCCCAACCATCATGCCAGGTCACAACTGCCTGCTTCCAGACTGCTTTTTACAGGACAAGCGAAGCCATTATTGGGGGAGGGGGTCTCTGATACCCGTAGCTAAACACAATACCTAACTGATCCAAGGAATTTTTTCTCCAGTTTTCCTATTCCCGTAGCAGTCAACTGACACGCCCATGTTGATGCGTTATAAGGAAGAGCTATATTTAATCCCACCCACTGCCATATGCATGGGGGGACACACTGAGGGTTTAAGAGGATCAGAGCAGACAGCTACAGTAGGAGTCTATCTTAATTTCTCCGTGCTTCTACGCTTCGGCAAAAGAATACGAGAACGTTTTCACAGTCTGCACTAAATGTCTTCCCAAAGCCACTAACTTGAATTCCCATGGAGTCGAATTTCATATGGCAAGCCTGTGGTCACATCCAAATCCACTTATTCGACAGATCTGTGATGGAGAAAATTCACCCTGCTACCCCTTTAGATAGGCTGTGTCTTTTCGTGGTGGTGTCATCTAATTTCGCCAAAATCAACAACCCTCGAACATGTCCGGGTAGATTTTTTGCTGAATGCACACCGCACGGTCATCTCCAAGCCCAGAACTCAGGTCGGTCACACTGGGCTTTCTGGATGCTCACGAACAGAACCGCCAAGGGTGGGACACACTTTGGGTGGTACCCTTGCCTGCTCCAGCCCCCCTGGGTCCACCACTCTATCGTGGCGAAAAAACCGCCTAACACACCAGGCCGCCGACAACTGTGAGAGAAAAAAATACCAGGCCCGTGACCAAGGGGGAAAATGAAGTGATTAATACAGAAAATGCAGCAAGAAACATCAAACAGGAAAAGGTTGACATTTCCCTTTAGCTTAAAGCAAGTTTGTTTCCTCCTCCCATGGGCTCTAAAAGGCCAGACCAAAGTACTGACCTGGTGCAAAAGCGTCAGCCATCTTCCTGACCCTGGGTCATTTATGGTAACTGCAGAGTCTCTGACTCCTTTTTTTAGAGGGAGGAAAGGGGGCAAGTGAGCATAACCGTAACTCTGAAGAGATAAACTTGGGGAACAGTGCGTGTGAGCACAAAGGGCCAAACCGTTCCCAGCATGCACCTCAGCTGCTTTGTGCCATTTCCCTCCGTTCAGAGTTCCCCGGACATTCCTCCCTGTCCCGTTCTTGGGCCCTTGACCCCATTCCTGAACACTGGTGTTCCCTGGGGTTCTGCCCTCCGGCCAGTCTACCTGTCAACGTCTCTCATCCCACCTCCTCACGGGAGGGGGGGGTCTCAGCCCCGGCCTCACCAGCTTTCCCACAGCAATACCACCACTGCTCTCCTCTCTTTCTCGGAATGCCTCCAACCCGCTCAACTATCATTCCACAGGCATCTACTTTATCTAGTTCAAAACTGAACGCGATCAAAATCTGCCTTGCCTCTCGATTCCATCCTCCTTCCCTCTCCCACAGCCCCGCCACACACATGCCACCCCCACCCCCACCGCCATATTCCACATCTCAGCTGCTGGCTCCGCCTTGCACCCAGGGGCCATGTCTGCCCTTATTTTTCTCCTCAGAGTAGTGGGGGCTGGATGACCCACAAACGAAATTCACCGCCTCTGGGAGTGTGGTGGATCAGAGGGCTCCTGGCCTTCAGGCAGTCATCTCCACCAGCTAATCCGCAAGGGGGGAAGGGGGCCTTCAGACAAAGAGACCTCTGTGACTTCTAGCGGCCAAACCCGGAGAGGGCAAAGGAGCTGTTTCAGGGCCCAGCTCCACAGCGGCGGAGACTGGCAGTCAGCAGCTATGGGAAGACACGGACAAAGCTGTCTGTCCCCTCGCTTCTGTGAGTCACGGAAAAACAACACAGCAACGTCAGGCTCCTGGACACAAATGTATGCAAGGCGTCCGAGGTACACACCATGTTCCCATATCTTTCTAGCGCCTCCTCCCTTGGACTTGCTAACTTAGGAGAATAAGGCGGGCAGATCCATCCTTGGCATGGATCCCGTTCTCCAGGAAGGCACCCATAGCTATGGTGGGGGTTTGGCCTCACCCTCAAATCCTTTTGGCCCATGGTCATCAACCAAGAACCCAAAGCAGAAGATTGCCAAGGACATGGGCTCTACAAGCACAGGTAAGAGCTCTCTCAGACGCCAAGAGCACCTGGAGGAGACTTTCAGTAAAGGTCCTACATATCCACGTTCGAACGCAGACCAGTAAATTCTGCGTTACCTCTACTAACCTGACTTCATCTGAACCCTCATGCTGACAGAGTCTGAAGGCATTCCCCAAGTCTGTCTTCTACTTTTTACCCCTACTATAGCTCAGGTAGACATTTTTCCCCATACCCTCTTTCAAAATATTTCTACAGATTGCTACCAAAGTGATCTTCTACAACTATAACTCCCATAGTGTGCCAGGCTGGCTCATCCTGGCTCCTGAGAACTGATGGGAAGTTTCCAAAAATTTTATGACTCAGCTGTTAAACACAGCAATTATGAAAACTTAAATCACATAAACTTACAGTAAAATAAATTATATTAAATCCAAAGACAGTAAGTACTCAAAAGTCCTCTCTTCTTTACTACCTTTGATACATTTTACTAATATCTATGTCCTTGAGGTTGTTTAGGTCCATTTTGCTCACATGTGAGAATACTGTGAAATGTGCTACTGGGCACCTACTCCCTGTAACTTGAAGTTGACTGTAACGGGAGTATTTTCACATGGAAATTGACAAGCCCTAGAAATTATAGTTTGATTTTTGTTTTGTTGATCGTCTGGGCTTAAAATGATGGAGAAAATGTTCATAAATTATATGGTGCCTAGAGTAGGTATACTGTGAATAAAATGAAAAGTTGAGGAAATAGTTCTTCTAATACCATCCAATTCACAAAGATGCTTCGTGAACAAGTGAAGTTCTGGGACACGCCTTCATGGTTTCACTTTGATCTTACTCCATACTCTAACAAAAAAAACATTAACTACCCTCTTTCATCAGTCGTAACCACAGGTTGGCTATAAACACAGAGTTCGGCAAAAACCAACAGAAACCTGTCAGAATCAAGGACCTATATGGACTTTACAATAAAGAAAATTGTATGTTTTCTTATTTATTTGTAAATTGTGTGCTACATACCCTTTATATTAGGGAAATATGTAACCGACATGCATATATACACAATACACAGATACACATTTATTTTTCTGGAGAGTTGGTTGTTAAACATCTACGGCGTAAATCTGCATAAATCTGATTAGGTGGTTCCTTTGTTTCAAGTCCCTCCCTAGCTCCCTATGTCTGCCACCTTTTATGCTCTGCTTCAAATCCTCTCAGACTCACCTTATACTCCTGCCATTGCGATGGCAGCCAGTCCCGTGAAGAACTCGGCCAGCTTCATATACGGGCAGCCTGACAGGCCCTCTCCAGCCCAGGCTGCGACACACTGCTTCGCGAGGTGCCCATGGGAACCCACCTGGCAGTCAGGCATGCCCAATCTGAAAAAGCAGAGCTGCCTCCAATCAGTGGGAGACGAGAAACAGATAAAATCTTCTCCCTTCACCCTCTCCAGCTGAGCTGTGCTGAGAGA
The DNA here is from genome assembly GCA_028533885.1 of Nasua narica. Classification (NCBI taxonomy): domain Eukaryota; kingdom Metazoa; phylum Chordata; class Mammalia; order Carnivora; family Procyonidae; genus Nasua; species Nasua narica. The sequence goes on from CM052799.1 coordinate 111,566,145, forward strand.
CATTTCATAAGACTTCTCCTGAGAAGATCCCCTGGAATCAAGCGAACCAGTGGCTCCCAGCAACGGCCAACTCCATCATGCCTGCCTCCTGGTGGGACTCTCCCTGGGCCTTCACTCCTGCTCCCAGAAAGCATTCCCTAGTAAACCACCTCACACAAGACTTTCCCACAGGATAGAGTCCACGCTCCTTATCTGAACAGTAATGACCTTCTGAAACTGGGCCTCTAACCCTGGTCACAAAGAATATGCATACTCTTTCCCATCCCTGATGCTTTGCTTTGGTCATCCGTGCTCCTTGCTTAGAATTCTAAGGGTGTGCAGAGAGGTAGAAAATTCTATAATTTACTACAACTGCAACCTTATAAATGAGGATATTGAGGTCCAGAGTAGAAAAGTCTGGTCCAAGGGGCTTAATGGCTAATTTAAGACAGAACTGAAAGCTCTCCTGGTTTTTATGGGCTTCTGCTTCTGGTTCCTAAAGTGTCCATGAATATCTATGTTCTAGTCCTGAAAGTCTACTGAATTCATTGTTTCCACTTTCAACCTCTCAAAAATACATGGATTTCCATTTCCCTTTAAACTAATACTTTTTATTGCCTGAGCTATTCTGTCTTCCACTAAAGAAACAGAGAGTAATTGACTTTTTTTTTCCTTTTTTCACATTTTTAATTACCATTATTGCACCTAGTAATTGACTTTTACTCAGTGGTTCAATCCAGTTCCTCCAGCATTTGCTGGAAACATTATATGATCACTCACGATGAATGCAGTGAGGAAGACAAAAATGAGTAAGACAGGTCCTTCACTCCAAGAGTTTATAATCCAGTGGATGGAAAGAGAAGGTTGTGCAGAAATATATCAGTCTATGCTGTGATAGTTATAATGGGAGAGCAAGTCAAAAAGCTTTAAAATATCTACTCTAGTTATTCAGAATATATAGAGAGAAACGTGCAGAAGATGTCCACATACATAAGACATAAAATAGGAGCAAGAACAAGTCAACATACTTAGAAAACTAGAAGTTCAAAAAGAAAGCTATTTACAGATGTAAGTATTTCAGAGCCAATCATCACCCAGGATCAACCAATTGACAAATATATTAGGGCCTGTTACATACAGGCCATTTGCTTTTTATACAAATATATGCTGCAGTGTTTCAGACAACCAGCAACCAAAACATTGATTACAATCAAACAAAAAAAGAACTTTAAAAGCATCTGGTCCAGTGCCCTCCTAAAGCAACCAACGTTCCACAGGTTCCTTTTCTTCTCCAATCTATTTCCCCTGACGGATCCGGCCACTCCCATTCTTCCCCAACAACTCAGATTTGAATCCTCGGTCTCTCTTGACCTTTCCACCTCCCTCATCCCCAGGAGCCAATCAACTCCCACATCCGTGGCTTCTGCGCAGATCCATCCCATAATAAGGATCCGACTGTATCCCTCCCACCTTCGCGCTCCTCTTCAGTCAGGTCCCTGCTTGGAGATTGGGCTGCCCCAATAATTCCCGAAATCACCTTCTCCCCCCAAGCCATTCATCACAGTGCTGGACTTCTAAGCATGGCTCGGATCATGCTGTTCCCTTGCTGCCCGAATCCCCAAAACCAAAAGCATGTTTAGTTTAACTGCCCGGCTCTCTCATTCTCAGTCCCATCTGTTTGTGGTTATTCCTTTCCCCACCGCATGTCCACCTAGGCTACACTACCCTCTGCTCCCACGTTCACCTTGCACTTCCCCTCCCATCAAAAGACCATCCCCCAAAATGCTCTACCTGTCAAGGCTTTATCCACTTGCCAAGATCCTGCTTGATCTCTCCCTCTTCCGTTAGGGCTTCCTAGACCTCCAGCTCTTCATTCATCTTGGACCCACTTCCCCACACCCTGTTCCCCACTGTGCGTTACTTATACTTACTTCACAGCATTTAATCTTTGAACTGTGGTTCCTGATGTGTCAGCTAAACCCTTAGACCAGTGCTTCTCAAATCACGGTCCCCAAACCAGCAGCATCAGCATCATCTGGGGACTTGTTAGAAATGCAAATTTTCCACCCAGCCTAGAACTACTGAATCAGAAACTCTAGGGTGAGGCCCAGCACTCAGCCCTGATGAGCCCTCCAGGGGATTCTCATGCGCAGTGGCCTGTGAGAACCACTGACCTAGACTGTAAATCCCCCGAGGGTAATGACTAGGACTGGGTTAATTCATACCAGCTTCAGAGGCAGGGCCTGCAGCAGACAAGAGTACTAGTGGAATTTCCGGAAATAAATTGCCCCGGGTCACACTTAAGTCCATTGCTGAGACAAAACCAGGTTACCATGAATATCAGACCAGAGTTCTTTCCAGCATGACCACAGTCTCTAATGGTGAATATAGGCCATGGAAGTTCACGTATAAGTGCCCGTGTGTTGTAGGAAATGCACTTAAATGGCCTAAGCATGACAAATTGTGCAATTAACAAATCAGGTCATTTTCAGTCTCTAACTTCAAAAGGATGAATTAGGGGAGCTGGTCCAGGAGGCTTACTTAGAGATGTCCTGCTTGTGTAAAAGGAGATCCTGCAAGAAATGAAGAATCAGCCACTGAACTTGTGTGCCTCGAAGTCTCACAGGACTATGAGAACGTAAGTTACGCTCACAGAATGGATTTAGAGGTAGACTCGGAAGGTTGTCTTTTTAAACACATACCATATTGTAGCTATCTTTCTTTTAAATGCATATTTTTAAGTAAGCAGCTTTTGACCAAAACATCTACAAATATCTTAATGATGTGGAAAAAAAGCTGGCATTTACTGATGTGAATAAGTTTCTAAATTTCTCACTGACTTATTTTGGGCCTCCTATTTAAAATTGACGAAAGTCGGCTGAATTTTTGGAGAGTTTATTCTTTTTCTCCAAGTCTTTAGAATCTTTAAAGGCTTACTACTCCTTAGGCACCGTTCTTCCTTATATTTTGGGACGGCTGTCATGTGAGCCATCGCATGGGAAAATCCATTTTCCATTTTTTCATGACTCATTAGTAAAATGATAGATAAATGGAAGGATCACTGATCCCTTAAAATGTGAAACCTAAAGAAACTTTAAAGGAAAGGGAAAAGTGCTCAGGCTACTGGGTCCTGGTAACACTCACCCAGACAGGAGTAAGCCTGTCCTTTCGTTGTTTCATCAGCGCAGCAGGAAAGCGGGCTGGAGAAGATCAAAGGGGACCAGTTCAATGCTGTGGGAGGTATTGCACAACTAAGTGATGTGAGTGTGCTCAGTAAATTACCATCACTTAAACATCCTCCGCTAATGTAATTCTAAACTTGTTTTTGTAGCCTTAAGCAGTGCCGTCTACATTTTGAAGAAAACTCAGCCTCGGTTTTGGGAAACAGTGTCTTCCAAGCCTACCCTCTGCGGAGAAGAGGTTCCAGGGTGGCTGGAGAGCCCGGAGGCTAATTCAGGGCCTGAAGACTCTCAGGTGCCCAGTGGCTACCCTCCTCTCTGCCCCGGGGCTGTGATACAGCCCTTGCAGGTCAGCTCTGGGGGCTGAAGTGAAGAGATCCCCAGGGCTAAAGAAGCCAGGCCTTATCTGAAGCAATGCCTCTCCATTCCTGCCTCAGACCCAGCTTGGCTTCTCTGCTATGACAAAGAAAAAAAAATTATATTCATTTCTGGTCATTCCTGCTCATTGAATATATGGTCATTTTACTTATAGACAAATTTCATAGCTTTTCTGGGTCCTTGGCCCTAGGAAATCACGGTGTAAGGCAACGTTTGCTATATAGAAGTCATCAGATTAAAGGTCTATGACTTATTGAATAAACAAATAATTAAGAAAAAAATCCTGGGTGGAATCAGAAGGTAATATTAATATGGGCACCAGCGTCATGAGAAAGAGTGAGAATTGAATGTCTGATCTGGTTGTGTGAAAATCATTCTAATTACAGGCAATTAAGTGAGGTGCTTATCCTTTATACTTAACTTGTGCCTAATTATCATGCAATACAGAAATGACTTCTCAACATGTTCTACATTAATACCGTTATTCTTTATTGGAATGCAATAGTAAATCCTTCATGCCTGTCTAGCCAGATGTCAAGGTCCAGCTCTGGATCCTACTGGGAACTGATTCACAGGCCTGAGTTCACGTGGCCACTAACGGGGTCAGCCATGCTGGGATGGGCCTCACTCTCTGTAGCAGGACTGAGCCCTCAGTAGGGTGTCAGAGCCCAGGGCTGCATGGGTAACCCCCCTGCACACTAAGCCACTAACCAATACCGGACTCAGAGGCATCTCTCTAGCCCAAACGGCCAGGTCATCTGGTCTCCGCATATAACTTCCCGCAACTTCCATTTTAAAAAAAGGAGAACTTGCCTTTGACTAAAACCACTCTAAAGTATTTCTGTGTGTGTGCACTGGGACAAAAACAAGAATGCCTAAAAGCATGGAATTTTCGAACAAAATTAACTAATAAAACACAAAAGAAAATCTAGAACACTAAAAGAAGTCCAGGGAATGAAATATTTTTGGATGCTTTTCCTTTATTTTAAGCCAGGTCAATAGACAGGCGAGGACATGTTAGATTTTTAGATGCTTTGAAAAGAGGTGAGACGTAAGCTTACATACAGTCTCTTTAACTTTATTCTTTAATAGACAAAAATACTGTACACCGGAGATTTGTCTTAAAAAACAGAAAGCATGGAAGACTGGCATGGGGATCCTGTAACAAGTCACCCATTCTCTCAGCAGTAAAACAGTATGTAGAGCAGCATTTTCAAAGTTTCTACTTCAGGAAAATCTAAAGAAAAAAGATAGGAAGACCAAAAATTACTCTTAGACCCCTGTTTATTCCACTTCCTAAGGAGTTTTTAAAAGACAGATGCCTACAGGGGCACTTGGGCGACTCAGTGGGTTAAGCATCTGACTCTTGGTTTCAGTTCAGGTCATGATCTCAGGGTCCTGAGATCGACCCCTGGGTCAGGCTCTGCAGTCGGCAGGGAGTCTGCTGAAAATTCTCTCCCTCTCCCTCTGCCCCTACCCCTACTCATGCTCTCTAAATAAATAAAGTCTTTATTTTTTTAAAGATTTTATTTATTTATTTGTCAGAGAGAGAGAGATAGAGAGCACAAGCAGGCAGAGCGGCAAACAGAGGGAGAAGCAGACTTCCCGCTGAGGGAGGAGCCTGATGAGGGACTCCATCCCAGGACCCTGGGATCATGACCTGAGCCGAAGGCAGGGGCTTAACCGACTGAGCCACCCAGGCGCCCCTAAATAAATAAAATCTTTAAAAGACAGATGACTACAAATCTCCCTAGAGTTGATCTCAGCAATAATTTAAAATACTGAGTGCAAACTCAGTCTACAATAGAGGAAAAGACACCTTTTGACCCCTACTCTTCCAAAAAAACCCACTGAAATACTTCTATTTTAACTTAACTCCTACCAAAAAAAAAAGAAAATTCTGGGGCGCCTGGGTAGCTCAGTGGGTTAAAGCCTCTGCCTTTTGCTCAGGTCATGATCTCAAGGTCCTGGGATCGAGCCCCGCATCGGGCTCTCTGCTCATCAGGGAGCCTGCTTTCCTCTGCCTCTCTGCCTGCCTCTCTGCCTACTTGTGATCTCTCTCTCTTTGTCAAATAAATAAATAAAAATCTTAAAAAATAAAAAAATAAAGAAAATTCTAAGTGATAACTTCTTATTTATTGCTCCAAATAAATAAACACATAAATAGGATATCTAAAGGGGGGGAAAAAAGAGGTAAAGATTTAAAAAAATAGTTTTCTAACATTTTTAAATAATAGGATTTTATTTGAATAAAATTCCTAAAAAGCCAAATATAAGTAAACAACACAGTGTTGGATTATATAGTCCAAAGTAGAAGATAAATATCCATGTGTCCACACTGATATAAATAAGTAATGGAATAACTAAATAAACAAGTAGCGATGAAAAGATAAATCTCCCATGCAGAAACAATCTAAATAATTTACAGAGCTACTACCCTCTCTAGGAGGTGGAGCATAAATGCTCATCTCAATAGCATGTGACATCTTTCCAAAATGGAAATCAATAACTTGGCTACGGAGAACCCTAACAAACACTCCCTCAGCCAAGTGATCAGAATTACCGTCAATAATAATACACCATGTTGATAATGCATGCCCTTGATACAATGTGGTGAGAATGATATTTTACTGCTGTGGTTTTCCTCTCAAAACTCATAATCCCAGTTTAATCAGGAGAAAAACATCATAAAAATCATGACTGAGGGACATTCGACAAAATCCCAGTACCCCTTTAAATAGTCAAGGTCATCGAAAACATGGGAAAATCTGAGAAACAATCACAGGCAAGAGAAGCCCAAGCAGATAGGACTACTAAATGAAGCATTGTACCCTGGATGGAGTACTGGAATAGAAAAAGGATACTAGAGAAAAGCTAAGGAAATCTGACTAAAGCATGGACTTTTAGTTAATAATGCGTTAATATCGGTTCATTAATTCTAACAAATGTACCATCCCAGTGTAAGATGTTAATAACAGAGGAAACCGTAACTTACCCACGTACATTATCTTTGCAACTTTTCTGTAAATCTAAAAAGCTTATTGGGCTGCTGGGGTGCTCAGTCCATTGGGTGTCTGCCTTAGGCTCAGGTCATGATCCCACGGTCCTGGGATGGAGGACCATGTCGGGGAGCTCCCTGCTTGGAGGGGAGCCTGCTTCTCCCTCTGCTCCTACCCCACTCATGTTCTCTCTCTCTCCCTCACTCTCTTTCTCAAATAAGTAAGTAAGTAAGTAAGTAAATAAATAAATAAATAAATAGAAAATCTTTAAAAAATAAGTAAATAAAAGCTTATTTTTAAAAAGGCAAATACACAAAATTACGGGGTTTTAATGAGATGCTTTTGGTGTACGTGGGGTTTAGAGAAGCTCCAGGACTCTGCTCTCTGCATCCCGACCCCGCCCCAGTTCCAACCCTCTCCTGCCCCTGAAACATGGAGCAGTCTGAAAACCACTACTTGAAAAACTGGGACGTGTTCTCATTACAATTGCCAGCCTATTCCAGGGGGTCCCGCCTTTAGTGGACCAATGACAGACCACAAGTCCCAGGCGGGCAGAACCACACCTTACGCGCACAGAGGAGCACTTGCTGAGCCCTCAGGCATCAAAGGACAGGGCTTCATAAACTCTCCAACACCAGCATGCGCCCGAACCACTACAAACATGGGGGGGGGGGGGCGCTTTCACTGTCAACCCTATTAGCCTTCTCCTCAGCAATAGAGCTGCAAAAATTACCTCACCATTAGTCAAGGCTGTTCAGTGCCTTCTGGCAAGATGGGACAGGGGCAAACCTCACCAACATGCATAAGTAGCCTCCTGGTGTCTTACAGAGCGATGCACATGCCCCAGTTCCCATCACCCTGCCTAAACTGCCCCTCATAGAAGAAGGAGGGGAACAGGACTTACCCAAAATTGATACTTTCCATTACTTTCAATGCTTTACTTCCCATTTCCTTTCCATTACTTTCAATGCTTAATTGATCCCTTCTGTCACAGGTTATTCACCCCAGGACAGATGGGTGCAGCTGAATCAAGTCCTCACAAACTCTCCGAAAATGAAAGGTGACATTCACATAGGAAGCTATAGATTTTATTCCCCCATTGGTCAACAGGGACCCTTGTTCCAAATGGCATTAACATTTGTCAATGAATCATTGCCATGAACGTGATAACATCTGCAGGGTCAGAAAAGAACAATTAGGGGAGCAGTCAAACCGTTTGGGAAACCAGGGTTCACAGTAACATCATATATTCACATAGTGATTTGGAGAGGCATTCGCTGAACGAGTAATTAGTGAGCACCTACTGTGTGCCAGGCAAGTCCCTGCGGTCACAGAGCTTACATTCTTGTGTAGAAAACTCGGTATTCAAGAAAACAAGACCAGAAGAAGAATTCAAATCGGGTAAGTGCTGGGATGAAAATAACCCATAATGACGGGCTAGGAGGGATGAGCTGGTGGGCAAAGCAATGCAGACTGAGTGGGGACACAGATCCCACGGTCAGGGAAAGCCTTTCTAGGGAAGTAACATTTGAACTGTTTCTCATGGACCTCAATGTTAAAAAGATGCAAGCTATGCTGGGACTTAGGACAAGGGTGTCCCAAGCAGAGGGAACAGTGCCGTGCAAAGGCCCTATGGTGGAATCCAACTTGGAGTGTTCCAGAAACAGAACCCTTCTACAACCCCAGGAGACGGGCAGTGGCAGTTCGGAAAGGTGAAAACTGAGGCAGCGCCTTCACAGCTGCTCCTAGGAGCCCTGGGGTTCTAGAGCTGAGGGGCAGCTGGTGCCAGGTGGTAGTCAGGGAGGGAATACTGGAGGAGACAGCTGGCTTAAGGTCCCCATCTAAGAACTGTCAAAAAGAACAGCTCTCCTTTTGGGTATTTTCCACACTAGGATTTCACAGAAGTGTTCCTTTAGAAAAGTGGTTCTTAGGGGTGGGGACGGAGAACAGTAACCGTAATTTTTTTTTAAGCATGAAAATTGCTGGTCCAGGTTGTTGACGAATGGTCTATACTTCCACGCATGGCTCATGCAGATGTGTATTACCCCACAGCCTTATAAAGATAATGGTGCCAGCGATACCCTTCTCCCATATAATGTGAAGCTAAAGGATGTGATGGGAAGGGTGTTTTTCTGACACATCATGACCTAGTTCGCTCCTACCTGGAGAGTATACTCTGTTCTTCTTAATTCTAAATACATTTTAAAAACACACCTCTATAACTACACTCATTGGTAAAGAGCAAAATAGGAGAATCGTGCTTCTCCTATTAAATACTATGCTTCCATTAAATGAATCAGGGTTCCTCTATTATACGCCATGCCATACTTATGGATTAAGAAAAATCAAATTTTCTAGCTAATGTCAAAACATATACCCTAAAAGCATAATTATCAAAGGCAAACCGTTCATTCTCTCTAGTTGTAACCAGATTTGCAGCCAGAAGTCTTCCCACTACTTCTCGTCACTGGGGTCTCAGGACATCCCACTCTTACTCAAGACTTCCTCCTTGGTAAAATCTATTTCTCCCTCAGCCATATTCCCATAAGGCCACCTCTCCATGTCTACTGTAGCAGCAGTTCCAATTTGCTTGGTTATTTATGGATGTCACTCCTACACAATTTAGGACAGAGACAGGAGGGCAATGTGTGAAAGAGGGGACCTGATACTTCCTGTGCCGTTTCTATGCTCCAGGCTCACGCTAAACCCTTTCTAGCCATTGTTTCCTGCAGTCTTCACAATAGTCCTGTGAGACAGGTATGACTTTTATCCCTGTTTTACAGACGGAGAAACTAAGGCGGAGAGAATTTTGAAGTTACTTGTCTTACACCGCATGGTGCTAGAGTCCTCTGGATCTGAACCCAAGCTCTTTGTCCCAAGCTGAGGCCCATAGTCATTACGTCTCCCAGTGGGGACTTTGTGGAGCCCAGCTGTGCCTTACAAGCCTCACAGACCTGCTTTGGTCAGTCAGCACCCCATCACCCTGCGTTCCCAGCCCCAAGAGTATCAGTTTAGTGCGGGATGGAGGCGAGGTAAGGGTTGTGGTTAGAGTCTTTCTGCCATGTTCCTGGCTTTGAAATATTTACCATCTACATATCCCAACAGGTGGGTTTTTCCTTAGGATAACAGGATTCCGGCTGGATTTCCCCTCTCCCTTTTCCGTTCTGTGATGGTGGTGGTGGTTCTTTTTGACACCACAATCATGTTAGTACCACAAATACACTTCATCTCCAAATCCTGTACCCTTACCTTCGCTGCTACATTTTTATTCCAAAGTGGGAGCAGTGGTGAGATTTTTTTTTTTTTAAACTGATGTCAGATTTCTTCTTCAGTTTGTTATTTTTCTTACTCTTAGCTCCTAGTATCAAATCTCCCACCTTAGGTACTGCATATTCATACCCCCTCTCCTCCATACATCTGGAGCTGTTTTCCTGCTCCAAGCCGTGGAACTAATCCCAATCCATTGCTACCTCTCCAATCTCATTTCAAAGGACTCTTTCACCAAAACTTGGGTAGAGAACATTGCAGGAAAAAAGGCCAAAAAAAAAAAATTAGTACAGATGATAAATCCCCCAGTTTGTTCACTCCACATCTACAAATTTGTATTTGATTAGTATTTGTAAGAATAGTTAAGCGGCACAATAGAACAAATAACTAAGTAAAACATTAGCCATTAGCCATAAAAACCTCCTTTTCTGGAAATATCTATATATTTTGAATAAAATGAATCACACCATCTTCCTTCATCCATTAAATGCACCTTTTCATTCAGCTCACAACTATTGTTCACTACAACGGACACCGGAGACACAAAAATGGCAAAAACACAGTCTGTGGCCCGAAGGGCCTTCCCCTCTCATAGGGAAGGTAGATAATAAAGAAAACAATTGCAAACCTGGTGATTCCAATATCATGCTCTGTATAAAATCCATGCATACGAAAGTGAAATCAACAAAAATAGACTAGATGGGTATGAAGATCCCAAGCAAGGGCCAAAGAGCCCCCAGTATCTCATTGTCCCCGTCCTTTATTGATTAGCAATGGTTTTAAGCAACATTAAAGTCACTTCATGATAAACCAGAGGAAAAATAATTTTCAACTCTGTTTGGCATCTCCAAGGGCAGTAAGAGGTAACACACTGAAACACAGCTTTGTAGAAAGAACTGGTAAGGTTTTAGCACTGTCTTCTCATTCTGTGCACCCTCTTCTACCTCCTTCTCTCTCTGCATTTGTTTCTACCTCCCTGCCCACCACTTTTCTTTTCCAGTGTTTATTCCTTATTCCCCCTCATCCAAATGTACTATTAAAGCTGAATTGGGGAAAAAGAATCACTGTTGAATACTGAACTTTGATTTTCCTATTCTTAATATAAAGTTTGTCAGTTTATGCCCTTAGATGCGTCTCTCAACAAAAGGACCAACCAAATGAAGTTATTTTTATTTCCATGTTGCTCTTGGCTGATTTTCTTTTGTGCGTCAGAGGTTTTCAAAAGGTTCCCAACTCGAGACCCAAAAAGCTCAAAAAGTGATTGAGTACTGAATAATGATTCCCTTCTTGCAGAGGGGAGCCCAGGGCCACAAGCATCACCAACAACTGGGGAAGGAATCTGGGATCTGGAGCCCTAAGCAGCAAGCCTTCCCATGGCCCACAGTTGGCATAAGCTCCTGCTCTGTGCACCCCTGGCATCACCTAAGACTTAATTTAGCAGATTAGCTCCAGGATAGTCAAGATGATTATTAAAATACTGAGGCATTGGGCGCCTGGGTGGCTCAGTTGGTTGAGCGACTGCCTTCAGCTCGGGTCATGATCCCGGAGTCCTGGGATCGAGTCCCATATCGGACTCCCGGCTCTGCGGGAAGTCTGCTTCTCCCTCTGACCTTCTCTCCTCTCATTCTCAGTCTTTCTCTCTAATAAAAAAAAAAAAAATAGGGATGCCTGGGTGGCTCAGCTGGTTGAGCAGCTGCCTTCGGCTCAGGTCATGATCCCAGCGTCCTGGGATCGAGTCCCGCATCGGGCTCCTTGCTCGGCAGGGAGCCTGCTCTTCTCTCTCTGCCTCTGCCTGCCTCTCTGCCTGCTTGTGTTCTCTCTCTGTTAAATGAATAAATAAAAAATAAAAATAAAAAAATAAAATAAAAAATAAAATAAAATACTGAGGCATTTTCCTCCTGATTGGTAAATACCTCCCCCCCCAAAACCCCAAAAAAACAAAAAAACACAGTGGCCTTTCCTGACCTTCCCAGGATCCCTATCCCAACCTCTTCGATCAGGAGGTAAGGCTTAGTTAGCCTAATAGAAGGTTTCCAGGACCCTGCCTTGGAAATATGGGACATAACCAAACTCCCCCTTAACTTCTTCCTCTGAACAATAAGGGAGTCAAACTGATTTTCTGATTGCAATTACGTCAAATTATTTCTCCTTAAAGACAAGGACAAGCTAGGAATACCACAACCTGAAAAAAGTTTGTTAGGAGGATGGAATCTCAGGTTATAGGGTACTGGTGATACAGCCAGCCCAGATTCTGGGTACAGGCTGCCAGAGATAGGAGCCCAGCTCCGCCACACACCAGCTGTATGATCTCTCTGTACTTCCCATCACCTCATCTATAAAACAGAGATGATATTATTACCTATTACCTATTCACTAGGATTATTTTGAGGATGAAATGTGTTCACGTTTGTAAAATGCACAGAAATAATGCCTGGGCCGTAGTAAGCCCTACATAAATGTTGGTTAAATAAACCAATCATTTTCCTCTGTCCCTTCAATGTTTGTTTAATATATTCAAAAATTAAGAAAATTTCACAGCAGAAAGAGAGAAAAACAAAACCCTGTGGCACTATGAAACACTCACATAACATACATTATTGTTGAATGACCCAGCATGAAACATCTGGGACCCAGATTTTACACTGCACTGCGAGTTCAGGGAAACCAACACACTGGAATGCGTTCCCACTGCAGCCAAAGATGTGATCTGTACAACTTTTTTTCTAATCAGGAAAGTCACGGGCTTATGGGAAATGTAGGTTACAAGTTTCTCATTTTCACTCTGCAACATTTATCCACAGCCCAGCTGGAGAATACATTTTATTGTGTGGTGCTAACACTTAAAGGATTGTAAACATACAACCAGGCCTGGCACAGGGACAGCTGTCTGCTGAACACAATGACTCAAGCCAACTGTGAGTTTAAAGAGCCACATCTCCTGTGCTGAGTCCTCTAGCAGCAATGTTTAGTAAATACCTGGAGGGCAGAAGAAATTGCTATACCCAACGCCTAGCTTGGTCAAAACTGCTTCTAGTTACTAAAAGGTTGCCATGATCTGAACTCAGGCATCATTTAGATACATGCCACCGCACAGCTAGAGACAGAAGTATTTGAATGTTCTGTGGGATAATAAGGGGAGGAAACTATCAACAACAATAACTCCCTCCTGGATTCCTCCTGATTCCTCCCTCCCCCCCTCTGGAAAGCTAAACTTCAAAATACTTTTATATGCAAATTTAAATAGCTCACCAGCTTATCCCTATAGAGTAACCTCACAGATCTTTCTTGGTGCAGGAAAGATTGACTAGACACAAACAGGCTGTGGCTTTTCACCTTTCCTCTTTAAAAGTGCATTTCTGTAAAGCTATGAGAAGGAACTCAAACTCTGCTTCATGAGAAGACTAAAGCCTGCAGCACAATCACTGTCATCAAAATGTTCTGAAAATCCTAGAAGATGGACAGTGTTCTGTGGATGGACAGTGGGGACGGAAGCACAATGAGAAAGTACTTAATGCAACTGAACTATATGCTTACAAACGGCTAATGTGGCAAATTTTTGTGATGTATTTACCACAATAAATATAAAACAACTTTAAAAACTCTGTAAGAGGGGGCGCCTGGCTGGCTCAGAGGGTTAAAGCCTCTGCCCTCAGCTCCGGTCATGATCTCAGGGTCCTGATATCGAGCCCGGCATCTGGCTCTCTGCTCAGCAGGAAGCCTGCTTCCCCCTCTCTCTCTGCCTTTCTTTCTGCCTACTGGTTGTCTCTCTCTGTCTATCAAATAAATATATAAAAAAAACTTTAAAAAAAACTGTAAGAGTTAACAGTAAAGGAATTTCATAATAAATTCTAATTAAGAAACCCACACTTGGTCATTAGACAACTTGCAAGGAGCAGGGCCTCCCGTTTTAAGAGAATCAACAAACCTAAATGAGCTTTATACAGCACTTATCACTGTGATTTATAAATACTCTGACATCAGGGACAAACATGGTAAAAACACATCTTCCTCAAATCCTTAACTACCCTGCTTTTTATATGGATTGTGAGTTATACTGGATCCCGGAAAGACACACTGGGAGCTCACACGATTAGCTGAAAGATCCCCAAACAACATTTAAAGGCTGTAGACAAATTGAAGGTAAAAGCAAATTCACATACAAATTCACTTGTATGTACCTTACAAAACATTTAATACTGAAGGATCCTTATTCAAACAGGCAATGTGTAAATGTGGTTTCTGCGACCAGTTCAGGTTATGGATACTTCTCATGCTTTACGCTCTCATTACACCACCATTAATTAGCCCGTTTAATGCATCACAAAGGTCTCTGGGTACCTAGTCCCCCAAAAGCCCTCAGACTTGGCAGATAAAGTTGATGGAACTCTCCATTCTGGGGAAAGACCTAGGGATGATCAAACACAGAAACCCTCTGGTCTTAAGCATCTACCTGCATCTAGTACTTCCCAGAGTAAGTAAAGAAGGCAATAAACTGAGACTTGGAGAAGAAGCAAATATAGGCGTGCCAATAGCTCTGGACTGATTGGACAAGAGCAGTTCTGAAGGGCGTCACAAAATCCTATCCAACGCTGGGAGCACCCTGCTCTTGGATCTGAGACTTAGGTCTCAAACGCCTTGAAGTGAAGAGAGAAAAACAAGCCCTTTAACCCACGCCCCGCTCCTGGCCCCTTGCCCTTGCCCCACCCAGCCTCATCACCTCGTGGGCGCACAGAGCAGCTGCGTGCCCCCACGCCCAGGACCGAGCATCTGGCAGGCTGGGCTCTAAGCCTCGGAGCGCAGCACTTCCTGGTTGGTCCGGGATGCTGGTCCCCTAGCGCCGCCATCGCCGTCATCCCGCGGAGCGCCACAGGACCCGGGGGCACCTGCCCCACTGCACAGGCGAGGCCCGAGGTGCAGCCCGAGGGCACGCCCCCTCTCCCCCGGAGCCCGCGCGCCTCTGCGCTCCAGGCAGCGCCCGCCCGAGCAAAGCGCGCGCTGAAGTTGGCCTGCGTGGGCTCTGCGAGCGCTGGGCCCGAAGGCGCGCACAGGAGGCCCCCCCGGCAGCCAGGGAGGCTGGTCCCGCGCGGCCGCCCGGAGCTGGCGCTCGCCGCCGACGCCTCCGCCAAGGTCCCGTCCGAGCTGGGCGGGGAGCGGCCGGCTGCCCGGGGCCGGCGGGAGGAAGGACGGAGGGCGAGGGCAGCGGAAACCGGACGCCCGCGGGAGCCTGGCGCGCCCTGCGGCGGCGCGGCTCCTACCTGTAGGACGAAGGCGGCCGCGGGCACCTGCGCGGTGACGGCGGAGTCTCGGGGCTCCGGTGCAGCTGGCACAGCTGGAGGCGCGGAGGGGGGAGGGAGGAGGGCCTGAGGGGGGACCGCGCAGCGCCGCCGCCGGGAACTCGCCGCCCGGATTCGCCGCGGCCCGGCAGGGGTGGGGCGAGGCGGTGCCGGGTCCGGGTGCGTCGCGGCGCAGGCTGGCCGCCCCCGGCAGGAGGGCTCCGTGGACGGGGCCTCTGTCCTTGTTCCCGTTTCTTCTTTCCTATCCTCCCAGAGTTTCGTGCCTTAACTGCGTCAACCTACGGAATGTTCTCTAGCATTATATTAGTTTCAGGAACTCTCAAGCCACCAAATGCCCAGGCACTGCGCCAGGAGCTTTGCTTGTGTTATCCTCCCCTCCTCTACTGCAGCCGGTGGCCACGAGGGGCTCACTCTGCAGGTAGGGAAACAGGGGTTGAAAAGGTGGAATAACTTGCTTGAGTTGACACAGTTAAGAAGTAGGAGCCTTGATGACGTCACCTATAAGCCTTCTTCCAGCTTCCCAGACTGGTGTTACTGCTAATGTGTAGGTAAGGAAACTGAGGCCCAGAAAAGCGAAGTAACCAGCGTAAGGTCACACAAATTTAGAGTATAGTGGAATTTGTGCCTTGATGTCTTTAAGACGCAAGCGAATTCAGAAATCTTAACATAGGGCGCCTGGGTGGCTCAGTTGGTTGAGCGTCTGCCTTCGGCTGGGGTCGTGGTCCCGGAGCCCGGGGATCGAGTCCCACATCTGGCTCCCGGCTCCCGGCTCCGCGGGGTCTGCTTCTCACTCTGACCTTCTCCCCTCTCATGCTCTCTCTCGTACTCACTCTCTCTCTCACAGATAAATAAATAAAAGATCTTTTAAAAAAAGGAAAGAAATCTTAACATAAAATAGGAAGTCAGGAGTAAAACACGGAAAATTCCCATTCTGCCATGGAACTGTACAAATACAGCAGTTTTTATGTTTTTAGTCCACCTAGAATAAGGTCTTAGGAGAAAGAGAACCTGTTACCTTGTGGCTTGACTAGCAGGCCTTTTTTGGAGTATAGTTTTGGCTATAAGCCAGTTCTAGCCTCATTACACAATATTACATTTGGCCAAGGCCAAAGGAAGCAATCCCTCCACATACACGAAACTGTTAATAATGATGGCCACTTTAAAGCCCTTAGTGGATATTGCACAGCTGAGACAGGCTGAGTTACATAATGTCTTCCTGCAAACATGGAGCTACATGAAATGAAAAATATAATATACCGGTCCAGGGAAAGAAAGGGGGGTGGTGTAAAATTGCAGTCTGGAACTCTTTTTTCCTGTAACATATAGTTGCTCATCCCTCCCAAGACTACATTTTTTTCTCTTGAGCACATCTTTTCCTAATGATAGAAGAGTCACACAGCTGTCACTCTTTCCTTGTTGACAGAAATGATTGATGTCTTTTAAATCCTAGGATACTGACAGATTTTTGCAATTAGACACATGGCCCTGAGAGCAAACACAGTATTGCCTGAGAAGAGTTTGGCCAGTATAAGACAAGCATGTTACAGAAAGGCGGAATACTCGTTAAGTTTTATTAGTCGCAGATGGTTTGGTAAGTATTCTAAACACAATTAACTGGACTCTTACAAGCCTGTCCTTAGAAATTATAATGCTTTTCACTGAGAAGCAGCAGGCTATAAAACTGCATCCCAAACCTACAACAATAGATCTTTCTATTAACTATAATTAAAAATAAAATTATTTAAGTGTACCGCCAATAATTGAATTTCTGCTTCCCTGTGCTAGAGGAATCAAATAGTAAAAGGCCATTATGGACTGCCAAAGAAAAGTTTTAGATGTAGTATGATTCTGTTTGTAATTATTTCTATTTTCCTGAGTGATTTGCTGATTGTTGATTGTTGCTGTTATTTTCCCAAATCTTGCCTGTCTTCAAAGATGTCAAGAAAAAAGTGACAGCAAAATCCTATTATATATCCATCTGGATACACATTTGACATTTTTATCAGACTAATGATATTCTAAATCCCCTTTAATTTTCATCTTTTCTTCTCAGTATAAAAGAAATACATGCCCATTTTTGTCATTTCTACATTTGTATTTTACAAAACAAAAAAACCCAGAGTTTTGGAGATGACAGAAAACAAATACTTTCAATTAAAATTACCTATAACCACCCCCCAACATACTACACCACTGTTAACATTTTGGTGTATTCCTTTCTTGTTCATGTTCTAACCATAAACAAATGTAACAATAAACAAATGTTTATTATAAAATTAGCACTCTGCTGTACAAGTTAGAATCCTGCTTGTCTCACTGTTTCAGTACTTATAAGTGGAGAATTTTTTACTGTGACTAATTTTTTAAGTATAATTTTTAATGGTTGAAAAATATTCCAGCCATTCTTTTTTTTTTTAAGATTTTATTTATTTATTAGAGAGAGAGAGACTGAGAATGAGAGGGGAGAAGGTCAGAGGGAGAAGCGGACTTCCCGCAGAGCCGGGAGTCCGATATGGGACTCGATCTCGGGACTCCGGGACCATGACCTGAGCCGAAGGCAGTTGCCCAACCAACTGAGCCACCCAGGCGCCCTATTCCAGCCATTCTTAATCTATTTATCTATTGCTGGCTTTGAGGATGTTTCCAGACCTTTGGGCTGTTTACAAGCATGCTGAAATGAACACTGTAAATACCAATCTTTGTTGAGATCTCTAAATTCCTAGGAAAGAGTCCTAAAAGTGGAATGACTGGGTCAAAATTTATAAAATAAACAAAATTCATTTACACCATACACAAAGATAAACTCAAAATGGGTAAAAGACCTCAAGGTGAGGCAGGAATCTATCAAAACCCTATAGAAGAACATAGGCAGTAACCTCTTTGACATCAGCCATAGCAACTTCTTTCAGGACACGTCTCCAAAGGCAAAGGAAACAAAGGCGAAAATGAACTTTTGGGACTTCATCAAGATAAAAAGCTTCTGCACAGCGAAGGAAACAGTCAACAAAACAAACAGGCAACCCATAGAATGGGAGAAAATATTCTCAAATGACACTACAGACAAAAGTCTGATATCTAAGATCTATAAAGAACTCCTCAAACTCAACACTCACAAAACAGATAATCACATCCAAGAATGGGCAGAAGACTTGAACAGACACTTCTCCAAAGAAGACATACAAATGGCTAGCAGACACATGAAAAAATGTTCATCATCTTTAGCCATCAGAGAGATTCAAATCAAAACCACACTGAGATACCACCTTATACCAGTTAGAATGGTCAAAATCAACAAGACAGTAAACAACAAATTTTGGAGAGAATGTGGATAAAGGGGAACCCTCTTCCACTGTTGGTGGGAATGCAAGTTGGTGCAGCCATTTTGTAAAACAGTGTGGAGATTCCTCAAGAAATTAAAAACAGAGCTACCCTATGACCCTGCAATTGCACTACCGGGTATTTACCCCAAAAAAGAAGATTCAGTACAAAGAAGGGCCACATGTACCCCAATGTTCATAGCAGCAATGGCCACAATCGCCAAACTGTGGAAAGAACCAAAAGGCCCTTCAACAGATGAATGGATAAAGAAGATATGGTACATATATATAATGGAGTATTATGCCTCCATCAGAAAGGATGAATACCCAACTTTTGTATCAACATGGACGGGACTGGAAGAGATTATGCAGAGTGAAATAAGTCAAGCCGAGAGAGTCAATTATCTTATGGTCCCACTTACGTGTGGAGCATAAGGAAAAACATGAAGGACATTGTGAGAAGGAAGGGAAGGGTGAATGGGGGAAAATCAGAGGGAGTGATGAATCATGAGAGACTGTGGACTCTGAGCAACAAACTGAAGGTTTTGGAGAGTAGGGAGTGGGGGGTCAGGCAAGCCTGGTGGTGGGTATTGAGGTGGGTATTGAAGAGGACACGTACTGCATGGAGCACTGGGTGTGGTGCATGAACAATTAATCTTGTAACACTGAAAAATAAAATAAACATATTTGGGGGGGAAAAGTAGTACAAGAAAAATTTGATAAAATGCAAAAAAAAAACAAAATAAAATTCAAAGCTCTGTGAGATGTTGCAAAGATACCTTCCAACATTAAGTATCATTGGTTTATATTAGAAAATGTAATGGATCAAAATCATATCTTGTTTTAATCAGCACTTATTCAATAACAACATAGATGAACACTATTTTTTCATATTTGCTCTTTGTATTATTGACTTAGAATGCTTTATTAGTGTCCATTGCCCGTTTTTTTATGTAGTATTATTGCTCTTTTTGTTAATTTGCATTAATGCTTTTAATAGAAACATTATTTACATATACATATACATTACTTATAGGATAGTCTATAAAATATAATGAACACTAAAACACGTATTATTTATAGATTGCTCTATAAACTTTGCACACCGATGTGCTCCCCCAGATTTTCCCTCATGGCATTTTTTTATCCATAACACTGTTGTCCAAATCATCTAGGTCAGCTTGGGATGCCCAGCATCTATCATCTTTTAGAATAGCCCCATTTTCTCTCTTTTTCTTTAGAGAGGAAGGGAGGTGGGGCAGAGGGAATCTGAAGCAGGCTCCATACCCAGCATGGAGCCTGATGCAGGGCTTGAGGTCACGACCCTGAAATCATGACCTGAGCTGAAATCAAGAGTCAGGCGCTTAACTGACTGAGTCACACAGGCGCCCCTGGTAGTTCCATTTTCTTACAGAGCACCCTTCCCCAAATTTGCATAGTCTCAGCAAGAGAGCAGTTTGGGGCAGGAGTCTCCAAGGCAAAGGGCAGATCTTTCCTTTGATTCCCACCAGCACTCCATTTACCCCAAAAGCCAGGTGGACTGAATCTTAAGGAAAGAGGGAGCAAACCGACGATGTCTGGGGCACAACTCACTGAGCGGAGGCAGAAGCAGCTCCAGCAGCAGCTTTCCCCTGACCAGGGTGACCCAGTGAGAGACAATTTCCTACTTCCTGATTTTTTTGTTTTTAACCTTCTGCACTTCCTTAGTATTTGCTGTCCCCAGTCTTGCTTAAGTCTATGGGCCCCCAGTGCTCTTTTCCTTCAGAGAGCAAGAGTCTGAATCCATTGTTTGCCTCAATGACATAACCTGTGTGATTTCTGTGACTTTCGGTCCCTTGATAGTTCCCTGATTAGCAACCATTCAGTCCATTTATAAACATTTAATTATTACTGCTAATTAACTAACCACGGCACATAGCTATTCTGAAAACACAAAGTACAGAGGAAGATATTTTATCCTTGATCACCTGCTGACATAAATCAATTCAGCCATCATAGCAGTGACAGAAAGATGAGACCAGTGTGGTTATCAAGACTTAAAATGTTTAAAAATGCACGACCATGGCTAGGGCCAAAGATCTCAAGAGAGAGTGAGGAACAGAGTACATATTACCAAGGTATGTGGAAGTTCTGTGTCTCTATATCTTCATGTTAGCTTTCTGTGGACCATTCATGGTCTATAATTTCTCCCATCACTGTTCAGCTTATGGGCTAGCACATGACTCTTTAAAAAGGGACTACCCTTGACGCCTCCAGCCCCAACTGAAACACCTGAGATGAATCTTCCCCGTTGTCCTCAGCCAGTCCCTTTGAAGGGTTTTCTTATCCAACAGTCATTAAATAAATCTAAAAAATTTTTTTAGAAGATTTCTTATTATTTGACAGAGAGAGAGAGAACACAAGCAGGCAGAGAGGCAGGCAGAGAGAGAGGGGGAAGCAGGCTCCCCACTGAGCAGAGAGCCCGATGCAGGGCTCGATCCCAGGACCCTGAGATCATGACCTGAGCCGAAGGCAGAGGCTTTAACCCACTGAGCCACCCAGGCGCCCCAAAGCTAAAAACTTTTAAAAAATATCTCTATATCTCTAATGTTTACTTCTATTTAAAATTGTACTAATTTTCGGGCAGCTGGGTGGCTCAGTAGGTTAAGCCTCTGCCTTCAGCTCAGGTCATGATCTCAGAGTCCTGGGATGGAGCCCCGCATCGGGCTCCCTGCTCAGTGGGGAGCCTGCTTCCCCCTCTCCTCCCCACTTGTGCTCTCTCTTGTTCTTTCCCTGTCGCTATCTCTGTCTCTCTCAAATAAATAAAATCTTTAGAAATAGATAGATAGATAGATAGATAGATAGATAGAGAGAATTGTACTCATTTTCATGGATTTGTACGTATGTATAAGGTATGATTATTAAATAAGAAAACACACAAAATAACTTAAAAGAGTGAATATTTTTTAGGACAATACAAGTGTGTGTCAACGGATTGATGCAATTGTATTGAAGTAACTATAAGAGCAACCGTACTCAGTTTCCAAAAAAAATCCATGAATTGCCCAGTAAAAAAATGATCCCAAGAAAGTAATGGCTCTAGGAACCCATAATAAAGAAAAACAACCTTTTTCTTCAAAGCGGCTTTATCCAAACATAATCATGTATTTTTGACTTTTAGACTTAACATCAAATACAAGTATTTATCCATTCATTCGTCCTGAAAACCTACTATATTGCAGGTCCTGGTATAGGAGCTGAGGATACTGCGTAAACAGAACAGAAGCCTCTGCTTCTCTGTAGGAAGACAGACCTGAAGTCTAGAGGAGAGGCTGGGTGCAGTGAAGGACTGACTGTAAACCGGGGTAAAGAAAAAAGCTTCCCCGGTAGGGTTGGAGGAGATCCGGTGGGATTGGGGGAGATGGACCAAGAAGGCTTCTCGGAGGGATAATATAACTTTGGAGCAGAACAAAAGGAGCAAGGCTTGCAGACGCCTGAGGGCAGATCATCTAGGCAGAGGGACTAAGGAGGTACAAAGGCCATGAGGTGGGAGTGTGTTTGGTGTTTTCAAGGAAGGGTAAAGAGGCAGAGGTGAACAGAGGGGCATGAGCAAGGAGAAAAGTAACAGGGACGAATCAGAGGGGCAATGGAGAGCAAGCTCCTAACAGGAAGAAGTCCGAATTCAATGCCAATTTGATGTAGAAAGCTTCAGGCCAAAGAATGACATGGTCTGACGTGTGTTTCAGAAGGACCACACTGACTGCTGTGTGGAGAATAGACCTCATGGGGGTGAGGGTCGAAGCTTGAAGACACAGCAACTGTCCAAGCGAGTGTGGGTGTTGGAAGCGGTCAGATTCTGTATCTTATTATAGGTAGGAAAAAA
Organism: Nasua narica; assembly: GCA_028533885.1. Lineage (NCBI taxonomy): Eukaryota > Metazoa > Chordata > Mammalia > Carnivora > Procyonidae > Nasua > Nasua narica. The sequence continues at coordinate 111,588,420 of CM052799.1, forward strand.
AACCCAATATTCAGAAAACCAAATATTCAGGATGAGCATTTTTTGGCAAGGGTATCCATTACTTTCCCCTGACAATAAAAAGTTCATGGGGCGGGGCGTCTGGGTGGCTCAGTGGGTTAAGCCTCTGCCTTCAGCTCAGGTCATGATCTCAGGGTCCTGGGATCGAGCCCTGCATTGGGCTCTCTGCTCGGCAGGGAGCCTGCTTTCCCCTCTCCCTCTGCCTGCCTCTCTGCCTGCTTGTGATCTCTCTCTGTCAAATAAATAAAAAAATTAAAAAAAAAAAGTTCATGGGGAGATGAATTAGTGAAGCCATCAGTGGGGCCAATTAGTTTCATTCGTGTTGCACTTTTTATCTTCAGCGAGACAAATGTTCTGTTTGTGTGTGAAATGAAAGTTTGAGCTCTTGCAATTTACCGCTGGAGAACTTAGTTCTACCACCTTTAGACCCGTTCCTGTACCATACATATTCCCATTTCAAAATTACAGGCAGATTTCTTTCCCATCAAGTTTTTGACTCAGCCTTCCCCTAAATAAACTTACAACCAATTCAGCCTCTTCGTTCCTAACTGCAGTGCTGGTTGAAATCAGATATGACACCTTTAGTCTCAAAATCATCTGGCTTCAGACCCCCTTCTCCTCCATTATAATTAGCTTTCTTCACATTCTTTAAGAAAAACATTTCTGCAAATACTTGTTTGGTTTTATTATTTTCCTCGTTCAGTTTAGATTTAGAAAGTTATGTCTGTCATACCAGCAAATGTTTTTGCTCAGCATAGAAATAGAAGAACTTGTTATAAAAGGTTTCTTTAATGATAGTAAGAAAGGCAAAACTTCCCAGAGTGAAAGCCACTTGGAGCCCTGCCCATGTGCCTTCTAATCTTTTAGAGCCTCCAGAGAACTATGGAAGTGTTTTCTTGGCAAACATTTGCTAACAGCTAAGGGGCTTGGGAAACATTTTCATCTCCCTGCATCATTTTTCATTTTCTAGGAGAAATGCAATCCTATGGACAGACACTTACCCTAAATTGTTGCTGGTATAGGTTCTCACACTTGTACAGTCTGTTGAGTCAGACGGGCACTTTCGAACTCACGCCCTTGGCCAGTTTGTAAGCCAGTCAGGACACACCTACGCTCACACTCCAGAAAGAGCAAAAGCCACTCTCAAAAACCTCTTAGCTCGCAGCTTCAGTTGAGCTCAGAGGGTTTCCAGGAATCAGAACTTCCATGTAAGGACAAAGTGGAATGAATGAATGAATGAATGAATGGTTTCTTTATTAGGACAATTTATTTGGCTTCTATGTTAACTTTGACTTGCAGACCCTCTGCCCAAAGATGTAACTGCACTATCCTTATAACAACAAAAATTACCGGGAACAAATTTCAGGATTATAGATCCTTAATATAAAAATACAATGAAAAAGCACCCGGCATAACATCACAAATACTTTCTAATTCTTTACTCATCTCCTGTTCCCTACTGGGAATCTGAGCAGGCCCACAGACTCCAAAACCCTCAGGACTGCAAAAAATCAGGATATTCAGAATTTTACGAATTTGGGAAAATTCGTATAGCATATACATTTCACCCCCGGCAAGGGTGGGATAGCACCCCATAATCCAACCCCTTATAGTTCTGTAAAAATAAAGCCGGTTGTTAGCCTTAAACCAATGCACGTCAGGTTTTGTTGTCAAGTGAGTTATGAACAAAACTTGGTTTTCAGAGTTTTTTGAGTTTCAGAATTGCAGATAAGGCATCAGGGGGACCTGAATTGAATTGGAATTGAACAGACTCTACAGTCAAAGAACACTTTAAAAGCCTTTGCCTGCTCTCATCAGTTCATTCAGTATCTTAAGAAACAGTATTTTCTTGCCAACTAATCAGAGGTTAGTTTTCATAGTTTTAACAATTGTGTTTAGCAAGGAGATCCAAAACCCATTTGATAGTCATTTGGGGGAAGGCTTCTAAAATGAATTCGTAATGTCTACCTCCAGGTTTTTTAAAGTGGGCAGATAGGAGCATTTTTATAGGTGACACGTTTGTGTCAAGCCAATCAGTTAGGAAGGAAGCGCTTGCCAAGGTGTGTCGGCATGAAGCTCACACCACAGTCCAACTTTCCTTCATAAGCAGAAACTCCCCCTGGCGATCAAAGCAACGCTTTTATTTCGGAGGGGCAGGGTATTTTAACAGTCTGCTGTCCTATCCCAGAATTGCTAGGCACTTGTTATCCTGAAAAGACAGAATGTGGAACACGAGTGTTTTTAAAAATAAGAACATGTCGTTCCTTTAAAGTGGACAATTCTGCAAGGTACTCAGCCACGATGAAATTGGAGACCTTGTCCAGGATACAAAATGTTTTTAACATCACTCATCATCTCCTGGAACAGTGAATAGTTTACAGTAGTTTAAAGACCTGGCTTTTATACTGTTACTTCTATCAGCGACATCTTGTAGCGATTTGTACACTTCTAGCCTCACTTCCTTTGAAGTGAAGCAAGAGCTTCTTACCTCTGAATGATGCAGTGAATAAACGTATTTCTGAAGCTACTTCTGTATCTCTATCTCAGAACACAAATTTTATTCCGGACAAAGCAGTTCTCCCATCAGTGGTGACACTGACACAGTTTTTCCAATAAACGTTGTTTTTGTTATGGAATTCATGTATGTCGGGGATATATTTTTCTCCGTCGAGACATCTTTCCACTATTCAGCAGTTCTCAGCCTCTATCAGAGCAGCACACCCTCCGTATTGTGACAACATCCTCTTTATTATCTTGAAATGGAATTAATTCATCATTTCAAAAACCACATATGATGTATTTGCAATAAAGGAGAGGTAAGGGAAAGTAAGTTATAGTAAAATAGACTGTCTCTCAATATGTAAAATTCTCAGACAAGCCACACCAGAAGACATAAATAGAAGGATCAGATGTTGGTATTACCTATAGTGAATACATTTTTATTTAAGACAGATTCCCATCTAATTATCGTCTACATAATTGCTCCTCAAATTTTGATGTGCATACGAATTACCTATGGTTCTTGTTAAAATATGCATTCAGATTTCACAGGTCCAGGATGGAGCATTTCTAGTAAGTTCTCAAGTGATTACAGTACTACTGGTCCCCTCAAAGCCGGACATCTTGAATAGGGAGGGTCAACACTATTGCTTTATGTTGACATTTGAATGTGACAGTTACAACTGTTGACTGATAAAGGTGTTGCCGTGAGTGACATGATTTTCCAAATAGCCTTAAGTCAATTCAGGTCAGACTTTGCTGCCAAGTGAGTTACAGGCAATCAGCTCATGATTGATGAAATGAATAAGAATTGTTGGTAAACAGCTCTTAGCAAAGTTCCAAACAAAGTACAGTTTTTCCCCCATTTATACACTGGTTACTCCAAAACCACAGTGTCTATGAAAAGTATACAAACAATATTTTGAATTTATACATAAAACAGTTTAGGTTCTAGGCTATTAGCAGGTTTTTTACTTGCATGAATGTCCAATGAGACCTTTGGAAGTTGTGCGGGATAAGGGACACCTCTTCATTGTACAAAACCATCCCACACATAGCAGACTTCTAGCACCCCTGGCCTCCACCCATTATAAGTTAGCAAGTGGCCCCCGATCACTGTTGATCAAAAATGCACCCCCCATTTCCAGAAGATTACAGTGAAGCCAGCAGTATGACCTCTGCCAATAGATCGCCACTGCTTAAATGAAACTCAAAAACTACTTTTAGCATTTAATTAAAGTGGAATCCAGTAGGAACCCAGACACTGTAGAAACATTCATTCTTTGCTCCAACTGTATAGCAAGCCTCCCACGGTGCAATTTGTTCTAACACTTATTTCTCAGATTCTTCCACAACTTGATTTATGCCTGTTCCACAATTATTTGCTGATGTGTGGTGGCCGCATTGTTTTCCTCACATTATTTTAATTATTTTTACTTCAAGAAAAACTTGAGGGAGGATGCCTGCGTCTACCAAAATATTTTACTGTAACAATTTTCTTCTTGGGGCACCTGGGTGGCTCAGTTGGTTAAGCATCTGACTCTTGATTTCAGCTCAGGTCATGATCTCAGGGGCCTGGGATCCAGCCCCACATCCCATCTCTGCCCTCGGCATGGAACCTGCTTGGGATTCTCTTTCCCTCTCCCGCAGTCCCACCCCTTGTCCCCGCTTCTGCGCTCACTCGGTCTCATAAATAAACATATAAATGAATAAATAGGGGCACCTGGGTGGCTCAGTGGGTTAAGCGGCTGCCTTTGGCTCAGGTCATGATTCCAGGCTCCTGGGATCAAGTCCCACATCGGGCTCCTTGCTCGGCAGGGAGCCTGCTTCTCCCTCTGCCTCTGCCTGCCTCTCTGCCTACTTGTGCTCTCTCTCTCTCTCTCTTTAACAAATAAATAAATGAAATTTAAATAAATAAATAACAATTTTCTTATTAATAAATAACAATTTAATCTTAATCTTTTCTTCCTACTCTTCTGAAAATTGTAAGGCAAGTTATCTCCTTTGGGTAGTACAGTTTAATGTTTGCTCTCAGAAATTCTGATTTTTAAGTAATAAGCAAATAAAGTATAGACTGTATTCTTAGGTTAATCCTATTCTTTCAGTTAACCACTATAAGAAAATTTCTATAGGCTTCAATCTTATGCAAATAGGTTGATTAATATATAATATATACAAACCAAGGAATCTTTTCTCATCACTTGGTTTACAAAGCTAGAACTTTAAGAAGTCAGTTAGGTGGGGCGCCTGGGTGGCTCAGCTGGTTGAGCCACTGCCTTCAGCTCCAGTCGTGATACCGGAGTTCCAGGATCGAGTTCCGGGATCGAGTCCCGGGATCGAGTCCCATATCGGGCTCCCAGCTCTACAGGGAGTCTGCTTCTCCCTCTGACCTTCTCCCCTCTCATGCTCCCTCTCTCTTTCTCTATCTCTCTCTCTCAAATAAATAAATAAAATCTTAAAAAAAAAAAAAAGAAGTCAGGCTAACACTTAACAGAGATCGATATTTGCAGTAAATGTTAAAATGCAATTTAGGTTCAATAGTTAAAAATGAGGAATATATTAACTTCTTTTTTTTTCTTTGAGGTTTGTTTTTATATAATTAAGCTAGCTGTACACCAATTATAGCAAATGGATAGTAAGCAATATAAATTTTTAATTTTATATAAATTACATATGGATCACCAAAATTTTGCATGTAAGTATTGAAGACAACAATGAATTGGTTAAAATCTGTTCAAAGAAATAAAGAAAATGAAGCAACTAGTTATGTACAAGGAAACACCCATAAGGATAAGGCTATCAGCAGATTTTTCAGCAGAAAGTCTGTAGGCTCGAAAGGAGTGGCGTGATATAGTCAAAAGCATGGAAAGGAAAAAAACTTACAGCCAACACTACTGTGCCTGGCAAGGTTATTACTCTGAATTGACAGAGAGATAAAGAGTTTCCCAGGCAAACAAAAGTTAGAGGAATTTATCATAACTAATCCATCCTTACTGACTTAAGTGGGAAAAAAAAAAGCCATAAGTAGAAGAAAATTATCAAAGACAAAATTTCATTGGTAAGGGGTGCCTGGGTGGCTCAGCGGGTTAAGCTTCTGACTTCGGCTCAGGTCATGATCTCAGGGTCCTGGGATTGAGCCCTGCATTGGGCTCTCTGCTTAGCAGGGAGCCTGCTTCCCTCTCTTTCTCTGCCTGCTTCTCTGCCTACTTGTGATCTCTCTCTGTCAAATAAATTTTTTAAAAAATTCATTGGTAAAAGTAAATATTTAGTAAAGGTTGTGGTTCAATCACTTATAAAGATTCTATGAGGTTTAAAAGACAAAAGTAGTAAAAACAACTATATCTATTTATAATTAGTTAAGGAGGCAATGTTGTTTTCCCTCTCCCACAATACCTCTCACTCTTCCTTTCCAACCAGGGCCTGGCAGAATGGCCCCCACAAAGAAGGGTAGCAGAAAGAAGGAGGGTTGTTCTACCATCAGTGAGGTAGTGACCTGAGAATACACCATCCGCATTCACAAGCACATCCATGGAGTGAGTTTCAAGAAGTGTGCCCCTTGGGCACTCAGAGAGATCCAGAAATTTGCTCTGAAGGAGGTGTGTGCACTGACACCAGATGTGTGCACTGACACCAGGCTCAACAAAGCTGTCTGGGCCAAAGGAATAAGGAATGTTCATAACACATTATACAGTTGTCCAGGAAACATAACAAGGATGAAGTTTCATCAAACAAAGTCTATTGGTTACCTATGTACCTGTCACCACGTTCAAAAATTTACAGACAGTGAATGTGGATGAAAATTAATTGATTTGTCGAATAAAGGTATAAAGCTGCAAAAAAAATTAGTTAAGAAATACACAAAATAAAAAATGTAAAATATGACATCAAATTCATAATTTGTGGTTGGGGGAGTAAAAATCTAGTGCTTTTTAAATGTATTTAAACTTAAGCGACATAAAATAGTCTGCTATCTATAGAATATTATATATAAACGTCAGGTAACCACAAACAAAAAACCTGTAATAGCTAAACAAAAAATTGGGGTGCCTGGGTAGCTCAGTTGGTTAAGCATCTGCCTTAGGCTCAAGTCATGACTCCAGGCTCCTGGGATCAGGCCTCACATCAGGCTGCCTACTCCTCAGGGAACCTGCTTCTCCCTCTACCCCTGCCTGCCCCTCCCCCTGCTGTGTGCTCTCTCATACTCTGTCAAATAAGTAAATAAAATATTTTTAAAAATAAAAAATAAAAAGAAAGGAATCAGAGAATATCATTAAAGAAAGTCATCAAATCACAAAAGTAGAGAGCAAGAGAAGAAGAAATAGGGAAACTACAAAAATAACCAGAAACAATGAACAAAATGGTAACAAGTACATACTTAGCAATAATTATTTTAAATGTAAATGGACTAAATGCTCTATATCAAAGATATAGTCTAAGTGGTTAAAAAAAAACAAGACCCATCTATATGCTGTCTACAAGATACCCACTTCAGACCTAAAGACACATACAGACTGAAAGTGAAAGGATGAAAAAAGATTTCATGCAATGGAAACAAACTAACAAAAAAGCTGGAGGGACAATAGTTATATCAGACAAAATAAACTTGAAAACAAACTAGCAAGAGACCAAGAAGGGCATTACAAAATAATAAAGAGATCAATCCAACAAGAAGATATATCATTACATAATGATAAAAGGATCAATCCAACGAGAAGATTATAAATATCTAAATATCCATGCACCCAACATTAGGAGAACCTAAATACATAAAGCAAATATTAACATGAAAAGAGAAACTTACAGTAATACAATAATAGTAAGGGACTTTTAAGACTCCACTTACATCAATGGATAGATCACCCAGATAGAAAATTAATAAAGAAACAGTGGTTTTGAACAATACATTGGAAGCAGATGAACTTAACAGATAAATACAAAACATTCCATCAAAAACAGCACAGTATACATTCTTTTCAGGTGCACCTGGAGTGTTCTCCAGAATAGATCACATGTTAGGACACAAATGAGTCTCGGGGTGCCTGGGTGGCTCAGTGGGTTAAAGCCTCTGCCTTCAGCTCAGGTCACGATCTCAGGGTCCTGGGATCAAGCCCTGCCTTGGGCTCTCTGCTCAGCAGGGAGCCTGCTTCCCCCGCTCTCTCTGCCTGCCTCTCTGCCTACTTGTGATCTCTCTCTCTCTGTCAAATAAATAAATAAAATATTTTTAAAAACCCACAAAAACAAGAGTCTCAACAAATTCAAGATTGAAATATCAAGCATCTTTTCTGACCACAACAATGTAAAGCTAGAAACCAATTAAAAGAAAACAAACAAACAAAAACAAGAAAAACAAACACTTAGAGGCTAAACAATCCATAGGTCGATGAAGAAATTAAAGAGAAAATTTCTAAAATACCTGAAGACAAATGAAAATGGAAACAGAACATTCCAAAATCTTTGATACACAACAAGAGCAGTTCTAAGCAGGAAATTTAGAGTGATATTGGCCTCAAGAAACAAGAAAAATCTCAAACAATCCAGCCACATACCTAAATTGATTAGGAAAAGAACGAAGCCCAAAGTTAGCAGAGCACTGACTTTTTGTGTCTGGCTTTTTTCACATAGGGTAATGTCCTAAAGTTTCATGCATACTATGGCATATTACAGAATTTCCTTCCTTTTTAAGACTGAATAGTATTCTATCATGTATATATTATTACTATATAATCACATGTGATATATAATATATTACATTTTGCATTTTGGTAGGTTTTGTGGTTCTAGTAATTTGTCCATTTTATCTAGGTTATCTAATTTTTTGATGTACCTTGTTTAGTACTCTCTTATAATTCTGTTTCTGCAGAGTCAATAGTATTGTCCCCACTTTCATCTATGATTTTAGTAACTTGGGTTTCCCCTCTTTATTTTCTTACTCCATCTAGCTAAAGGTTGCCAACTTTATTGATATTTTCAATGAAACAACTTCAGTTTCGTTGATTTTCTCCATTGTTTTTGTCCTCTGTTTCACTTGTCTCTCATCTAAAATTTAGTATTTCCTTCTTTCTGCTGGCTTTGCGTTTAGTTCTTCTTTTTGTAGTTCCCTAAGTTGTAAAGTTGAGTTGTCAGTTTGAGATCAGAAAGCGTCTATTTTTTTTCTTAGCATTTACAACAGCCAAAATGGAAACCTTGAATATATTCACACACAAACTCTAAACATTAGAAAAGCAGATTTCAAGAAACATTTAGGGAAATTCTGACATGATTGCCTAGCATGAGACCCTTCGAGGAATGTTTTCGGAGTTTCTTGGCCCTCCAAAGTAGAGATAGAAAAGATAGAAAAAGGGACCCAAATTCCAAAGAGTAAGACTTTTTTTAAAGATTTATTTATTTATTTATTTGACAGAGAGGAGAGAGATCACAAGTAGGCAGAGAGGCAGGCAGAGAGAGGGGGGGAAGCAGGCTCCCTGCTGAGCATAGAGCCCGACGCGGGGCTTGATCCCAGGACCCTGAGATCGTGACCTGAGCTGAAGGCAGAGGCTTTAACCCACTGAGTCACCCAGGTGCCCAAAAAGAGTAAGATTTTTATGAGAAAGTCTCAAGCCCTGAATAAGGGGACTCATGATAAAAACTAAGTTCAAATTTAAAAGACTACTTCCTAAAGCAATAGTTGGAGCAAGAAATAGGAGAAAGAAGAGATGAAATCATTGCCGGGTCAAACAGGGCAAAGAGAAAGCAAAAGAATTTAATTTCCATTTAAGCCCTATCTTTTTAAAAGGGAAGAACTTTTAAGCTAAGAAATAGAGAACAGCCACAAGGATTAAAGCTAAGAGAAGTGAAGAATCAGATAAGAAGAGAACTCTTACCCCCTCTAAGTTCCAGTTTCTAAACTGAGATGTTTGACATTCCAGGATACTAAAAACATTGTAGTTGCAGTTGCAGAGTCTGTGCTTGGTAATGAGTCAGGAAGAACATGAAGATCACCAGGAGACTGGAAAATGAAAACTGATGTCTAAGCATCCAGCAAGAAAAAAAAAAAAATGTGTCTCTAGAGAACGTGAACTAATTATTCAGCCATAATTTATTGAACACCTAACCTATGCTAAACACTGAGCGTGGTTTGGGGGCTACAGGAGGAAAATAGAATCCCTAGCCTACAAGTAGCTTGCATTCTAGCAGGGGACCCAGATTAGAATATGAAAAGTTAAACAGTGCTGCAGTAGAGATCAGTGTTATAGTGAAGACAGGAAGTGGGCGCTGTGCGAGTCACGGAGGGGCCGCCTAACCCTACCTTGAGAGGTAGAGATAGAGGTGCAGATAGAGAGACTGACCGTCACCAGTTGATGGGTGGAAATGCTAGGGCAGAAGAATGAGGAAAAAGCAGGGAGAATGTGGGATGGAAGTTTCCTCTGATAGGTGAAGAAGAAAGACTATCTTCAGAGTGGGGGACATTCCGGCAACAGTCACCTAACCTGGGTTACTGGGTCATATGTCAGACTGAACATATATATGTTGGACGGCAGATGACAATTGTTTCACCTGGGGGTAAAATTCATTGAACCCAAGTAGGGCTTTCAGCTAATGAAAGTATCTGTTCCTCTGATATTATTCAGAACCATTGGAGAGAGCACTGTGTCAAGGGGGGCAAAGCCTTGGCCACAGAAGGCCACAGAAGGGTATAACCTTGGGGCAGTTGACTGGCCACTGTTGACTGGTGGTTTCCACTGAACATCGGCAAGAACCCCTGGGCACTGACTTGGCACTCATGCTGCTCCCTTGTGCAGATGACAGACTGAGGCTGTGTTCTCTTGATCTAGGGGTTTCGTGAAGGTGATATCTCCAAGTCTACACCTCAGCCTTCCTGGACTTCCTCTGACTTGTTCAAGAATACTTATTCTACAAAAATGCATGCAGACTTTTCTATTTTACAGTTAGTCTTGCAGCTTTTGACCTTAAGGGTCAAAATTCTCTTACCTTTTTTTTCTGATTTTGTTGTACTCACATCCCCTCAAAGTGTCCCATGACTACTGTCTGATTCTTTGAGCTGGGGGAAGGGAAGGCAACAGGGGACTGAATATGATGTATGCATGGGGGAGGACAAGAGAGAGAAGTGGAGATAGGAAGGCAACTGAAAGGAAATTAACCACACTGTTTACAGGGTGAAGTAGTGAGATTCTGAGAGGCTTTCGTTTTCTTTTTTATGCATCTACTTTGAAAACCTGTTTGCAAAGAGCCACTTAGTACTTTTATAAACAGAAAACTACTCATAAATATTATTATTTTTCTCAGATGAGAAAGAATCAAATGAGCAAGCAAGAGTTCTCCAGGAAATAGTTTAAGCCTGATATAATATTTAGATAGAGCTATTGGGTGGATAAATTGGGGAAATGCATGGTATTTCTAATTATTTTATTACATGGAACCAAAATTGATTGACTAATCATATCCAAAAAGTATTTATTATAGGGACGCCTGGGTGGCTCAGTTGGTTGAGCCTTTGGCTCAGGTCATGATCCCAGCGTCTTGGGATCAAGTCCCACATCAGGCTCCTTGCTCAGCAGGGAGCCTGCTCCTCTCTCTGCCTCTGCCTGCCTCTCTGCCTGCTTGTGTTCTCTCTCTGTTAAAATAAATAAATAAAATCTTTAAAAAAAAAAGTGTTTATTATAATGCATGACTATCAACCTGAGCAATGCTTTTAGTGGGTTGCCATAAGACTCCACGTAGCTTCATCTAATATCTTACATGAAAATAACCAATTTGTGTTTATTAAATTTGCAGATGGGGAACTGAGGGAACACATCAGAATTGGGATTCACAATGACTCCAATACAACGGGAGAACGGGTCAAATTACTGAGATACCAAGCAGTGACAAGCGTCCAGTTGGACAAATCAGCTCTCTACGTCTGGCAGGGGAGATGACTGGAGAGAGAGTGGGTACGAAACCCTGAGAGTTTGATCCCTCTGCAGGCTCAAGATGATCTGCAGGCACTTCCCTGGCCCAACGCTACTGTGATGTTGGGCAGCATTAATGAAAATGCCACAGCTGGAACAAGGTGAAGAATATTCCTCTGTTCTCTGATTAGATGATGCCCTTTATTACTCGTATATTTGTGTCTTACTGGCCCAATTGCCCTGAGTGGAGGAGAGGAGACAGGAGAGGTGTTCCTCATCGGAGAGAATTTGGGAAATATTTTCCAGTGCCAGTGGACCAGTACTATGGCTGCCGGTCTTCTAGAAGTTCACACATTTGTTTGGATCCAGTACTTAGATCAGCTAAAGAACAGATACGTTTATGCAATTTCCCTAACTTGTAACTTCCTCCCCATTGAGAGTATTTGTACAAAAATATTGCACAAGGACTTTCAAAAAGTGTTAAAGTTAAGCTTGTTTCTGAAGTCCAGGTCACAGTTGAATTTGAGATTCATCGATAGAGGTTGTTTTCCACCCTTCTGTGCTAAAACCACGAACCTGGATTTGGTCCTAGGCAGAGAAGATGTTCTTTGCAATGACATCTCCTATAAGAGGAGCTTCTGGGCTAGCCTGAGGAGCTTCCTGGCTAGCTTCCTGACTGTTTGCCAAAAGTCTTTAAGTTGGCATCTAGCGTGCCTGGGTGGCCCAGTCGGTTAAGCACCTACCTTCTGGTCAGGCCATGATCCCAGGGTCCTGGTTTAGAGCACTGCATCAGGATCCCTGCCCAGCGGGGAGTCTGCTTCAGCCTCTGCCTGTCCCTCCCCCTGCTCATGCACTCCGGGGCGCATGCGCACTCTCTATCTGTGTCTCAAATAAATAAAATCTTTTTTTAAGAAAGTTGGCATCTGGATACGCTCTCTGATTTTGTCATCTTATGAAATATGCAGTGTGCTTAGATAAGAATAATTATAACCAAGTAGATAATAAACTTCTTATAGGCAAGAAGCATGTACCTTTTAGGATTTTCATTTCTAGTCCTTTCATCTTTTTAAAATTTTCTTTCTCCTTCCTTCCTTCCTTCCTTCCTTCCTTCCTTCCTTCCTTCCTTCCCTCCTTCCTCCCTCCTTCCCTCCTTCTCTCCCTCCCTCCTTCCTCCCTCCCTCCTTCCTTCCTTCTTTCCCTTTTCTTCTTCCTTTCTTCCCACCCTCCTTCCTTCCTATCTTTCCATAGAGTCAATCAGTCCTAAACACAAAGCAGTTGATGACCCTGATGATGACATCATAAAGATGACCCAATCTTTATGTGACAGAGGACCCCCAGGCTAGCCTAAACTGTTGCAAATTCAGACAAGCCTAGGGAGGTTCCAGGGCCAGCTGTATTTGTGTGAGGCCGAGCAGTCCCCTGGGAAAGAAAACTCACAAGGAAGGAGAGTCAAGGCCAGAGGCCTCCACCAGAGATAATGGGCTAGACCATACATACTAAGACCATCTGCCAAGAACAAACAGAGGAGGCAGCATCACGTCAGCTGTTGGATGAAGGCCCAGGGCCCAGGGCCACCTAGAGACAGCTGGAGGAAAGGAGTGTGGGAGCCCATGAGGCAGGAATCGCAGACTCCCAGAAGGAGACAGGAGACATCCTCCTGCTGAAGTCTACAGGAAGGAGTAAAGTCAGAGGAAAATGGTATAGCCTGTGGAATCAGAGTGTTTTGAAATATTTTAGAAAAAATCTGAAGGGAAAGCTGATGTACATCAAAGAGCATATTACCTTATCATTCATCATGAGAAAATGCTGGTCAAAGGTAACTGACGTGTGCTATGGAAGTAGGCCCTCTGTCTACAAACACCACACTTGGATTAAGTAAGGAGAACCTAGGGATTGCTCATTCCAAAATTACTCTAATGTGGGTATTCAAAAGGAAGACTTTTGCTCACTTAAAAGTTGCGACCCAAAAAAGTCGCAAATCTCTCCTCTAAGGAAATAGAGTGCACACTTTGCCTAACTGAAATTATTATGCTTTTCAAAACATAACTAAATCTATGTCGTAAATACTTCTTTTATTCAACAAAAGTACAGGCGCTCTTTGAAATGTCTTTCTTATCATTACTGTCTTTAACCCCGCATTAATAAGAAAAAAGTAAGTTGATTTGGGGAAATTTTTTATTGCTGTTATGATAAACACATAAAATGAATTCTCCACAGTGTGTGTGGGCTTAGCTGGTTGTAAAGCCAACGTTTCTGGACTTCAATAGTGCTAAACTTTCATATGCTTTCTAGTAGCCCCTTGCAATAATGTGGTCTGCCCTCATCACTCCATTTTCTCATTTGTGGACCTCAGTGAGCACATTCCCAGGCTTCAGTTCAGGCTAACGTCAACCCTGCTGGGAGCATTAAAAACTTGTGCTTTATCATTGGCCCCAAAATGCATATAGTTAGGTTCTATAATGTTCTTCAGGGGTTTTTTTTTTTTCTTTTTTCTTTTTTTCTCTATCAAGAGAGGAGAAAAAAATATAAATTGCACATGGCCTAAAATGGACATCTTCTAGAGATCGCAACTTGCATTAACTACATAGCCTTGCTTCCCAACCCCAGAATATGTGCCCATTTCAATATTTACAGAATGTATGATTAGGGAACATAAAATAATAAAATGAGATGAGGCAGAAGCATAGGAATTTGGCTTTTATTCTGCTTTTGGTAGAGAGATTTTAGTCTCAATCTTGGAACAAATTTTAAAAATAAGGATTGTTAAGCTAGTCTGGAAACAATTTTTAAGCAAGTGCAGGAGCCATATTCACCTTTTCCGAATTATGCAAATATAACTCGCTTGAAAAATAAAAAGGGATGTAAGAAGGGCTCCTGGGTGGCTTAGTGGGTTAAATCCTCTGCCTTTGGCTCAGGTCATGATCTCAGGGTTCTGGGATCAAGCCCCTGGGTGGCTTAGTGGGTTAAATCCTCTGCCTTTGGCTCAGGTCATGATCTCGGGGTTCTGGGATCAAGCCCCGCATAGGCTCTCTGCTCAGCGGGGAGCCTGCTTCCCCCTCTCTCTTTGCCTGACACTCTACCTACTTGTGATCTCTCTCTCTCTCTCTCTCTCTCTCTGTCAAATAAATAAATTTTTTTTAAAAAGGGATGCAAGAGATTAGGAAATGACATTAGAAGGGCTCATACAATGGCATTAAAAACAACAACAACAAAACTTTGATCTGTTTAGCATGAAGAGAAAACAAAGGGTAAGCATTTTATGATTTGTGTATACATGTCTGGGCATGTTAATGACAAGCCTATTTTCATAGCTCTTCTGTTTCTTTCCCCTACACACGCCGGTAGACTTACCAAAAATGGTCCCTACAGAAGTGGGTCTGACTAAAGATGGCAGAAACTTCTTCAGTGTCTACCCCATGGTGCCTCCCTTTCCTGCCACTCACTAAAAGCATGATTTCCAAAATGGATGCTCTCAAAAATTCTTCTCTCCATCCCTTTTATAGGAAATAGAAAATTTTCCTAACACATAAATGCCGTGTACCCTACATTTATAAGAGCATGGATCAGGAGTTTGATCCCTTTTGAAAAGTTGCCCATCTTTAATACAGAACATAATAAATGAAGTGCAAAGTTCCTAGGGGCTACTACTTTACATCATCATTGAGGCTATCAGGAGCAAGGAAAGGGGACCCTCTGTGAAGAGAGAATTGGGAGAAAAAGTGGAATTCACTGTTTTTAAATATCCTAAGTGAATATGGTATAAAAACCACAAAGCATAGTTTTATCCTCAAAGGATGTAAAGGAAATAGAATCTTCAGAAAAGAAGGGCTGGTTTGTGCTGGAGAGAAAGCTGAAAAGAACATTTTGTAAGAAAGTCAAGCTTCAGCCAAGTACTTAGTTTTTTCAGCCTGAGGCCTGAACTATAAAATTTGGAAGGAACTCTCTCTTTAGGACTAGACTGAAGAATTTCTATTATGGCTCCTAGCAGCTAACTTCGTGTGTCCTCTCCCTCGACGCTAAAGTTGGTAATGGGATTAGGATGCTTCTACTCTGGCTTCCTTCTTCCATTTTCCTTCCCGCTAAAATCTAGGACTGTTATTAGCATCATTGCCTGATTATTGGTATTACAAATAGTTATTGGTAAATAACCCAAACTGAAAAAAAATAACATGTTTAGCAACAATGTTTTGTTACACGTGTGATGATTTTAAACTCAGTATTAGATGATTACAACATTTGACTTGTAGAACTTGAATTTGTTCTACAAATTCAAGAAACAAGAAATTCAAATACAAGAAACTTGTCAAATTTATCCAAGTTGAGAGGCACCTGGTTGGCTCAGTCCGTTAAGCACCGGAATCGTGGTTTCAGCTCAGGTCATGATCTCGATGTTGTGGGATGGAGCCCCAGGTAGGGCTCTGTGCTCAGTGCGGAGTCTGCTCCAGATTCTCTCTTCCTCCTCCTCTGCCTTTCCTCCTGCTTGCAGGCGCTCTCTCTCTCTTTTTAAAATAAATAAATAAAATATTTTAAAACAACTTATCCAAGTTGAAAACACTGAGTAATGATGTTAAAGATCCGTATTTAATAGCTGAATTTCATTCCCTTTAAAACTTAAAGGTGAATCAAAAATTTGCCCTCTTCCGAACAATGAAATTCTTAAAGCAGGACCGGTTTCTCCCTGTGCTCTCACCACCACTCAAAAGGAACCGCTGGACTAATGTAAGTAATGATGCATCTGTCACTAGAGGGGGTAAAAGCATTTCTGTCCTCTGCTGCCAGGGGGCAAAAAAGGTTCTAGAAAGTTGTCCTTTCTCCCCCTCGGTATGTGTGGGAGTATTAAACCCCAAATAGAACAGTGCTAAACTTTTTTTTTTCATATTTTGTTTTTCTATAAACAAACTTTATCTGTGGCCTTGTAGGAGACAGTCAGTTCCAGGAAACACACAGCAACAATGTCATTCCCCTTGCGTTGCGCATAATATAAAAACAGAGTTTAAGTAAATATTTGAATTAGGACAATTTGAAAAAAGTTGACTTTGGAGTCGCCTTCCCCTGGCACGTATCGATCCCTTCTTTCCAGAGTGGCTGTTTCGGTGGATTCCCTATGCCGCCCCCGAGCCGTTTATATGAAGATGCTTCCATGAAACAGAGCAAATTAACCAACCGGGGATCGTCTTAAAAACAGCATTTGCAGAACGGAACTCAAGTTAGGAGGCTCGGCTTCTGTTGCGTAGCTAAGAAATCGGGTCTAGAAATAGCGGTAGAGCAACACCTAGTGCTAAACCTAGATATAGCAGAAAGATGGTCGGTCACAGCGGGCTTATTAAACTGTAGATGAAGGCTGCAACTACACAGCTCTTTGTTTTGGTGTTTCAGCCGTGGAATTAGTCTGCGAGGTGACAGATGCAGACCGGCTGATCGCTCAGGTCCGGTTCCATTCCGCGCTTCTCCAGTCCGGTCGTTACTATGTATTTTTCATTCTCATTGGGGCACATATTTTTCAGTGAACTTGTCCATTGCATCAAGGAGGCTGGCCTAGTAGCCTAGCTTTTATCTTTGATGTCAGTTAGCCTTCGGTGCACCAAAGAGGAAGCAGCAGAAAGGCTTATGTATGGGGACAAGGAGATGGGGAAGTATCAGGAAATGTCCTCTCCCCCCAACTCCTTTAAAGTAAATGTATAAATTGGGGCACCTGGGCGGCTCAGTGAGTTAAGCCTCTGCCTTCGGCTCAGGTCATGATCCCAGGTTCCTGGGATCAAGCCCCGCATCGGGCTCTCTGCTCAGCGGGGAGCCTGCTTCCCCCTCTCTCTCTGCCTGCCTCTCCGTCTACTTGTGATCTCTCTCTGTGTAGAATAAATAAAAATAAAATCTTTAAAAAATAAACAAACAAACAAATAAATAAATAAAATGTATAAATAAATAAAAGCCAGGGCAGGATATCTACATTGTTGAAAAGAGAGTGGAAAGTGTGGGCTTTTGTATACAAAAACGACAGCATCATCTGATAAAAGAAGGCGATGTTTATTCTAGGCTACCCAACTCCTTACATCAGAATGATGCCCTTAGTTTGTCAGTTGTCCTATCTCAGAAAAGATCACAATATCATCTGTGTGGAGCATTAGTTTGTGTAATCAAATTCTCATGAATAATTGTTATTGTAATATTTTTTAATTTTTTAAAGATATTATTTATTTGAGGGAAAGAAAGAGAGAGAGAGAGCGCACAAGGGGGGTGCGGAGCAGAGGAGAAGTAGACTCTGCTGAGCAGGGAGCCTGATGCGGGGCTCGGCCCCAAGACCCTGGGATCATGACCTGAGCCGAAGATAGCCGCTTAAGCTACTGAGCCACCCAACATCCCTTGTGAATAAAAATTTTAAAATCTCTGCTATCCTTTTTCTACAGAGTAGGGGAGGAAAATACTTGTTATCTATGAAAAGTAGTCAGACGAAGAAGTAGATAAAACCTTTAATATACAGATATGAAAAAAACCATTCAATCCGACAGATCACCAGTGCACACGAGCTGCTTTAAAAGTTGGCGTCACCCTTAGAGCTTTCTCCCAGAGGCGGAAGTTCTTGCTAGACTCACGCGGTTGGTCTGTGACCTTGCGTCTTCCTCTATTTAGCACAGTCATGGGGCGGTAGGTCACATGCGGTTTAGCAAGGCCAAGATAATCCCAGCAGGGGCACGCCTCGCCCGTTGTATTCACATACAACGCACGTGGATTTACAGTGCAGTCTCACAGCTGAGTGAGCTAACCTGGAAGATTCCCTTTGTGTTTCTGTGTGGATTTTCACGGAGAGGGGATGGAGAGATTGAAGGTACCAAGACATTAAATGTTTCTAAGTGAAGACCCGAGGAGCTAGCTTGGTCAACAAAATGGTCTAGATAAACTAGTAAGTGTGATAAGCAGTTTCAATACTTCCTAAGCATCTGCTGTGGGCCAGCCATTGTTCTGGGCTCTGGAATGGAGCAGGGAACAAAACAAAGTCCTCACCTTCACGGCGCTTTCATTCTCGTTGGGAAGGCGCACAGTAAACAAATGAGCCCAGAGAGATGAAGAATGAAGTCAGCTGGTGATGAATAAGCTCAATAGAGGGAGGGGGGTCAAGAGTGATGAGAAAGGTCTGGGATGAGGGCCTTTTTGAGCAGAGACCTGGACGAACTGAGGGAGCGAATCCACTGTTGTACCATTTTCAGCTCACCTTGCTTTCCTGTATTACACACACACAGAAAACTGAGGTTCCTGATCTTTTAACCATTGCTTGGAAAGCAGAGTAAGGACTTGGTTTCCTGGTTAATCAGAAGTTGATTTAGAGGGGCGCCTGGGAGGCTCAGTTGGTTAAGCATCTGACTCTCGATTTGGGCTCAGGTCATGACCTCCGAGTCATGAGACGGAGGCCCATCTGGTCTTCGGCACCAGGTGTGGAGCCTCCTTGAGGGTCTCTCTCCCTCTGCCCCCACTCTCTCTCTCTCTCAAAAAAAAAAAAGCTGACGTAGCGAGGTCAACCCTCAGCCCGTGGATGGGGACTGGTGTTGGAGGTCAGCCACAGCCACACCTCACCGAATTCTCTCCTCTCCATCCTCCCGCACCAGACACTCCATGGCGCCAGGTGTTACCAGTTCCCTCCCAGTTCTGCATCCCTTTTCAAGGATCTCGGAAAGGAGAGTGCTTTGGCTCTATGCTCCTTCAGTCCTTGCCCTTCCAGACCTCTGCTGTGTTGGTTGGCAAGTTTTAATTATTTTACGACATCGTTGCCAGAGCTGGGCTGAGATCACCCATTTGTTACTCAGAGGCTGTTGCAGCCGGTGGGTGCGGTGAGGGCCCAGGGAGGCCTCCCTGGAGGAACTCTGCCGGAAATCTCTCCCGCAGGAATCCAGCTGGCCAAGAGACCACGCGCGGCGCTGGTTTTTTTTCCATTGCTTATACCGGCCAGAGCTGGATCCAGATGGCGGTCCCCGGTCCTCAAGGAGATAACATTTTTGCTGATAAAGGCTTCTGGGGGGGACAGGCATTTTGGCCCCACAGGCACTTTAGCTCCTTGGGGATTTATTTCAAGTCACGGAATCTGAGATATGGAAGGAATCTGAGAAATTATCTCGTCTAACGTCCACATGTCACTGAGAAGGACACCAAGATTACGAGAGGTTTTGATTTACTCAAGGTCACACAGCCGTGGTCTCTTCCTACCGCATTACACGGCTCCTCATCTTACTCATTTGGCTTAGCCTGTGCCCCCTCGGCCAACCATTCGGCAACAAGGCATGGGACCACCAGCACAGTCCACCTCCGCACGAAGGGCAAGAGCACGCGCACACACACACACACACAGACACACACACACACACACACCCATATAGCACTGAGAAATGGAAAACTAGACCAGCAATGCTAGAAAAAGTCCAGATTTTTACTTCAATACACAGGAATGAAACTTTGGTTGTGGTTCTCCCCTTTGTCCTAATTTTATAAAAAGTAAGGGCGAGGAATGTCTCTCTCTTTCTCTCTCTCTGTAACTGGGGGTAGAATCACCAGTTCTAAAAAAGTCTCCTTTGTGTGCAAACGGCATCATCTTCTATTATGTCCTGGGTTTGAGGACAGCCCTATTTGGTACACGTCACGGATCAATTTTCATCCATGCATGTATGTTTTAAAGGTGTCGTACACCTGTGCCCTGATCTATCTGGTAGTGGACAACAAAAATTACAGACCTCGGAGTCAAGCATTTGTAGGTTCAAAGCCAGGATTCAGGGCTGATTAGCTGGGTTCCCCTTTGTTATTTACCGCCTTAGAACTGCAGCTTTGTCATCTGTAAAACGGAAAAAATAACGACAGCTGTAGAGGGCTTTAGTGAACGCATCCTCACCATTCCTGCCTCTCTGGTGCCTTTTACGTGGATATAATTGGATCCAAATTTGTGTTTAGTTTCTCACTGAGCAGTCTGGTTCTTTCCTTTTTCAAAAATGCTGAGAGAAGGAACGAAATGAACATACATTTCCTGTTGAAGAGGATTTAAAGATTTGTCCCTAAAAGCAACTTAGAAACAAGCATAACCTGAGAACATTTCGAGATACTTAGAACTCCTTTCTTCTCATCCCCCTTTTTTCGCCCTTTCCCTTCTATTTATTTCCCTTTTGTCTGCCCTACAAATATCTTTTGTAAAATGTACAGGAATGGCTCATGGTTTCTTCCACCGCTCTCCTGTCCCGGAATCAACTCTGTCCAGACCCAGGCTTTGGATCTGTGAGTGACGCAAGAAGCTGTTTTTGGCTTCAGGAATGTTTGCTTCTATGTTCTGACTCCTCTCTTGTTGTTCTTCTTTCCTTTCCGTCTTCTCTCCACCTCTCTTCCCCAGACACCCCCACTGTTTCTCTCTTCCTGTTTTCTTAGTCTCTTCCCCCGCTCCTTGGTGGCCAGAGCACCCATCAGTCATAGCTGCTGTCACAATCTCGCTTCTCTCTGTGGCTCCTCTATCTCTGTGATTAAACAAGATAGGAGCCGCCTTTCCCAAAGACAGACGATCTCCACAGTAGCCTGTGGGAGGCTGCCTGGTGAGGTCAAGTCTGCCAATAAGAGCATTTCCTCGCAGCCGCAGGGCTTGGAGGAGATAAACTGACAGCAAGCTGCACGCCTTTGCCGGTGACACACTGAAGTTGTTTTGCTCTGCAAAAACCTGGGAAAATTCTGATAAATTCCAGATGATTTCAAAACACATCCGAGGGTCAGATATACAAAAGGCAGATAACGTTTAAACTAGGTAAGTACAAGTGGATGCACAGATCTCTATTTGGGTCCAAACATCTTGCAGTTTGGAAGGCTCTAAATTTGACAATTCCCAGTTAGGGAGGATGAAAATTGAACTTTGCTCTCCTTAAACCCCAAGCCAAAAAAAAAAAAAAAAAACAACACCCCAAGCCATTCTGAGAAGAGAGGGGTCACTCAAAGTTGAAGTCGAATGGCTAGTAAAAAGCAGAAGGAAATGGGCATTATGAAGGAGCGTTAGAAAGGCTTTTAATCCAGTGAAAAACTGGAATAGTTGGAAAGACAAGAGTGCATAAATGCTACGCATCCTTGTGTCTACAAGAGGGATGCATCTTCACAGCGTAATCCAACGTACCTGTTGCCTCGTCCCTATTCGAGGAAGACAGGCGCCATGTTGGTGCTAAAGAGGGACATCGCTGCTTTTCCTTACACTGCTTACACCTGTGACCCACACGCGTCAATATTCTCAGGGTTACCCAGCCAGCGTGGCTGTGTGTCTGCGTAAAAGCTGGACCTTTCGTTTTATGCAGTTCACAAAGCTATCGCTTTTCCTTTTGTTCTCTCACGTTTTAATTTAAAATTTTCAGACCTGTAGAAAAGTTAAAAAAAAAAAAAAAGCATAAAGAACACTAACTTAACTAGTTTTACCAACAGGACCTTCTCTTAGAATGATTGCCCTGTCATTCACACTCCCAAGATACTTAGCATGGATACGCTATTATCCAATATAAAACCTGCACTTATTTTTATTTTGTTATTCTTTTGAAGACTCTAGGTGTTTAGAGAGAGCAGGCGGAGGGGCAGAGGGAAAGAGAGAGAAAGAGAGAGACTCCTAGCAGACTCCACGCTGAGTCCAGAGCTCGACGCGCAGCTCGATCCCACAGCCCTGAGATCGTGACCCGAGTTGAAATCAAGTCAGACGATCCACCAGTGGAGCCACCCAGGTGCCCCAGAAAGCCCATATTTAAATTTCCCCAAATGTCTCAGTAATATCTTATTATCTTTTGTGACATGAGCAATTTTCGAAGAGTCCAAGCTAGCGCTTTTTAAAATGTCCCTGGAACCTGTATTTGTCTGATTGTTTCTTTGTGATTAGATTCAGGCTAAATATGTTTGTCAGAAACACTATGCACATGACGGTGCGTGCTTCCCTTGTATCGCATCAGGAGGCAGTGATGTCCCTTTGTCCTGGTGTTGGTGATATCAAGTCTGATCGCTTGGTTCAGGTGATGGCTGCCATATTCTCCATTGTAGAGATATCATCTTCCCCTGTGTTTGAGCGGTTACCGCACGGGGGTTAGCAGGGTGTCAATATTCTGATTTTTTATTCCTTTTGTTTATATTAGATGGAATCCTCAGTCCTAAACCCAGGTCTTTCTGATGTCAGAGTTCATGCTCTTTCTGCTACAGGAGCTACATCTCTACTATGTAAACAAATGAAGGGAGTCACCTGAAGCTGCTGGGACAATAAAGCATTTTCATTTCATCTCTCGTTTAGAGCTCCACCCTCTTTCTTGGCAAAAGCAGACCCCCTTCTGGAACTTTGAAGCCTACTTTTTTAAAAAACCCAAGATTTTTTTAAAAACCCAAGCACAGGCAGAGCTATTTCCAGGGCTCCCATGTAAAGGAACTTATCTAAAGATGTAGAGAGTGTCCAAATCAGCTAACCTCCCTCAGCCAGCATCACTGACATTATCACACCTCTTTGGGGGGAGGTCTAGATTACATTTCTTTTTTCTTTGCTTCTTTTTTTTTCTTTTCTTTTCCCCTCCCTTCCTTCCTTCCTTCCTTCCTTCCTTCCTTCCTTCCTTCCTTCCTTCCTTCCTTCCTTCCTTCTTTAGTGGCAAAGCTGGATTGAAGAGTTTGGTACAACTTCTGCCCTTTTTTCTTGAGCAAATATGCTGGACCCCCTTGGGGAAGAGGAAAGGCAGGGTCTGCAAAGCAGCCAGCAAAGACCTTGACTCCACCACCTTCGTGGAGAGCTGCAGACATACCTTCCAGCGGTGGGGAGTACCTTCCAGGGGAGGCAGGGGCCCTGGAGGAGGGCAAGAGAGGGCAGGGGCCCTGTGAGCCTTGCTGGCTGCGGACACTGGAAACACAGGCGACATGGCCGAGCTGAGAAGAAGCCCTGGTCAGAAGCAGAATTAGATGTTCTCTTCTTTCCAAGTAGCTGCCCTCCCTAAAAGTCTCTATGCTTTGAGGAAATTAGAACAGATAGATTCCTGCAGGAAGGGGCGGCTGGGAAAGCACCCAGCAAGAAATCCCTACCTCTACCTCTGTCCCTTCTCCTCGTTCCGTTAAGGGGCAATGACACTTCTAGTCACGAATACCCTCAGGTTTGTAAGTCCCCCGGTGGCGTCGGGGTTAGCCTGTCAGTGTTACAAACGACTAGAAAAGCCCCCTCAGATTAAAGCACAAAATATTCTCTTTGTTTGCCATCTTTGTACTGTTTAACATGAGGATTTCAACAGTCTTTATTTTCCAAACATGCAAACAGGGGAGAGTGATCTGACCCACGGTATATTGACATGTCATGTAGCTATAACCTTGAGATAAAAAGTAAAGGAAAAAGTCAAAACAGCCCAAACCAAATACTAAGGCAAACAAGCCTTTCTTCAGCCCAGACCCCTTCCCTCTGTCACAAGAGAAAACACGACCATTGGCACACAGCGGTGTGCCGGACACATAGCTCTGGGCGGGGGCGCAGGTGCCCAGCTGGAAGGTCTGAAGCAGTCATTCATTAATTCAACAAATGTGTACTAAGTATCTACTCCGGGCCAGACGCAGCTCTAGGTGTTGGGAAAGTCTTACACATTGAGGGGATGCATAAGGCTTGGAAGGCCTCTATCCTGGTGGAACCGACCTAGTGGCACGAGGAAGAAAGAGAGAGAGAAAATATACTCCCGCGGTGTCGAGAGGAGATGGGAAATCACGCCTAGAGCAGAAAGTCTGAGCTGCTTTCCTGGGTCCTGTACGTCCAGGAAAGCCACGGCTTCAAAATCAGGGTCCCCCGGTGCAATGGCTATTAGAGGCAGAAAGACAAAGAAAAAAAAAGCAGAGAATCCAAGAACAGCTTCCCTCCTCACCGGATAGGGAAGGGTCCTTTGGGAGCTGCTGCATACGATGCAGTAAGATGATAAGATGATGCGTAAAAGCAACAGTAATGACAGTGCCTCTGTCCCATGTTGAAAGAACTCCAATGATGGCCCGCCCAGTGTCACAACAGGTAAAAGATGAAGCTTCTTCGAGATACAGAGCTCAATGCTGAGCGTTTCACATGTATTGCTTCATTTACTTTTCTCAATCACCACCTGGTGAGATAAACACTAATTTTATTCCCATATAAAGAAACAGACCTAGAAAGTTAAGTAACTTGCCTTTGTCCAAGGTCACGTACCTGGCAGATAATGGATCCTAGCCCTGTCTCATGCCAAAATCTATACTCTAAACCACTGCATTTCCATCCGTAAAACTAGTTTTCATCATCTCATTGAAGAGAAAAGGCATTAATATTGAATAAGAAAATTATTCAGATATCTTCAGAAAGTGGTCTGTGTTTTCAAGGTATTGTCTTAGTAGAGAAAAACATGTCCTAAGAGTCAAAAACATATCGGTACCACTTTCTCAAATGCATGAGAAATTAAGAAGTAAACTTTTACAGTTGCTTAAATGTACATAACCCCAACATCTAAAAATTGAATTATAATTCAAGAATGATTGGAGATCTGTATTTTATTCAACTAACAAAATACTCCTCAAAGTTTATTTCAAAACTGCATACACTTCCATCTTTGCCCTCTCCTTGATAATTGAATTAATAGTAAAAGAAGGCAAAACTGGTTTCATGGAAACAAGACGGAACTCCATAATAAAGCCTATGCCTCTTTGGGAATGAAACCATGTCAAAAATCTCTACCAAAAATTCAAAAACAATTGTAGTAGAATTGAACTCTGAAAGATGGGGACAGATCTCTTTTTTGCTCTAAGTCGTCTAAACTAAATGTACTGAAAAGTGATCAGAGTGCTTATTTTTACTTTGTTTTGTGGGAAATTGCGCTGGGAATGTGGATCTATTGTGCACAGAGGATGTTGGCTTTATGCTGGAACCACCAGGCAGGTTGAGTTGAGAAACAATTAGCTCAGTCAGCAAGCCTTTGAATCTGATTAAGCCAGGAAGTGGGCACTCCCCACGACAGGGCAGAATGAAGGGAATGGAGGCGGTAACCCAAAACAAGGAATGATTTCTCTCTCTCTTTCTCACTCACTCACTCTCTCTCTTAGTAAACCAGTACTAGAATTTATTGTACCAAATTTATGTCAAGGATTATTTCATTACATGTTATTATCTTTGGTGAAACAACCAGAAGCTTGTTGCCAAGTAGATCAACAGTCCACATGTGTCATGGCTACTGTCTCTAAGAAACTTCTGTTTACTGAGGCTTCACATACCCTCATGTTTTGGTAACAAAACATCTTTGAGATCGAGGACCCAAGTCACAGAGGAAAATGCAGAGCCTACACAAGGCTGCTGGCCGAATTCTCATTTCCCTGGGAGCTCTCAGTGTATTCTCTGGAGTTATCGCTTTCTTCCCTGTTTTTTCTTACAAGCTTTGGTTCACGGGATGGAGTGTCTGGATTGCTTGCCCCATCTGGAACAGAGCTTTGGTAGGAAAATATTTTATTACATATGTTGAGAGAAGAAATAAAGAAGGGAGGGAAAGAAGAAAAAGAATAACATGTTTTCCAACAGTACAGAGAAGTCCAAATTCTACAGAAATTTAGAAAATTACCGTAGAATGTTGATTTCCATTAGTTGCCTCTAAAATGTAGACTCTTTCTTGATACCATTTTATCATATATGCATTATGTGTGCTATAATGAAATGCTGTTCAAGAAGTTCTTAAAAAGTTATTTTAATCTTCTCACCTTGGTATTCTGAGAAACTAGAATCTCTCTCATGAAATTTGAATTTAGAAAAAATGTAAACCATAAAAAAATGTGAAAATGGAGAACAAAGTAAAATAATTTTCAGACCAATGCTTTCCCTAGAAACACTGAGGTGTGTCGACCTGATCCATGATTTGCAAACCCCAAATCTTAGTTCTCCCACCTTTGTCCTTGCATGCAACTGTTTGAACTGAAAGTCATTCAAGAAGTTGGGTGAGGAACCTCTACAATGTCGCAGTTCATTAGGAAAAGGTGTGCAGGCCAAGTATGAGCACAATGACTGCACCAATGAAGGGTTGTACCGGCACCCCAGCTCCCTGGGTGAAAGAAATGAACACATCTAGCCTTGCAAATAGATGTCTTCCATGGTGGTATGGTTTAAGAAGAGTTATGGAGCCTTGCCACAAATCCTTCTCTCCTGTTTCCTGTGATGCCTGACATTCACCATCGGAGACTAGAGAATTTCGACTTTAAAGCCTTTTGATCTTCAGGAGTTTTCTACTAAAGCGTAGCCATTCTTGAGAGAGGCAACCTTTTAAGTCTTAAAAAAAAAAATCCAACTTTAACTGGGATAGCACCTAAAAGTAAGACCCTAGAACGTATCATTTTCATCTATTACTAAATAAATATATATTGATAGCCTACTGCATGCTTGAGTTGCAATGGTAAAACAAACAAACAAACAAAGTCTCAGTTTTTAAAAAACTCCATCTAGTGGGGTTCAAGGATGGTGAGTAGATGGGAGAAAGCAGAATAGTAGGAGTGTGAAGCTGAATGAGGAAAGTGTGGGATGGTGTTTTTCTTTTCTTTTCCAATACATTCTTTTACATCTACCTCCCCAGTCTTGCCCATCTGCTCTTTTCTCCATCGCCTGCCTGAAGCCACACATTCATTCAAAGAAATATTTATTAAACATCTACTGGAATGCAAAGATGACAGTTATATTTATCCAAGCACCTGCCACATTTTCCATCGATGACCCAGAGTAAGGACAACATTTTACATCAGGACCTAGAATGTGCATAAATACATCTCTATGATTCTCTCTATAATTCTCTCTAGGTAAATAGATAGATTTTGATATATACATATAACTAACTCTGTATAACGAAAGTTGCACAAAACAATATTTAGCCTTCTGTGTGAAACGAAGTCTGATATTTTTCTATTCTATTAATTTTTTTAACTCTGACTTCAGAACTGACCCAAAGTTTAACAAAACCATAATTAGAGTCCGACTCTGTATCCCTTTTTCTAAATTCTTTGTCTATCCCTGCTGTCTATCACAGAACATTCAACGGATACTGAGATTCGATCTGCATAAAAAATTATTGAATATAGCCTTGTTCTATGCCAACATCCGTTTTATCAGTTAGACTCAGAGAAATGACAAGGTATGTGTCCAGCACACAGCTAGCTAGGTGATTATTTGATTTCGAGATTGACAGCATGGGGAATTGGAATCCAAGAGGTAGGACTGGGGAGATAGGCCCGTGTTCGAGTTCTGATTCCTGACTCAGGCATTCTTGCTATATGGCCAAGAGCAGGACCCTCACTCAGCTAGTTCATCATTGCTTTTACCTAGTACATGAGGAATTTTGGAGTAAAGAGATTCTGTGTGACATTATCTGACCCCGGGATGTTCAGTGAGAAAGACCAAATTTGAACAAAACTTGTATAATAAAGGGATTTGCCAGTTTTAAAGTTCTACACACATGCCAGTGAATACCATGCCTCTTGTTTGTGCTATGAGGGAGGAAAACTTATACCCTCCAGTGCTGGGAGGGTACCCTTCACATGGGGGATTCATTTCCTGCTTTCAGGGGGGCAGGGGAGAGTCAGTGTTCCTCTTGCACCTGTTGTTTCCTAAAAAAGCTTTAATTCAAAATAATCAATATGCCAAAGTCGCATATTTGGGGGGCCACCTGCCCTGAATCCCATCAGTGCCCAATCTCTGTTCAAACCCTTCCTTCCTAATCTCTTGCCATCCGCTCATTTTCCCATTCTATTCCCTGATGAGCAGCCAAGTCCCCCATCTTGTTACCTTCCGGGACCTCATCTCCCACCACTCTCCTGGTAGCTCATTCCATTCCCTTAGCCATCGCACTGGCACCTGGCAGTGTTCAAATATTCCAGGGTATGTTACTTGCCTGAGGACCGTTGCACTGTCTCTTCTCTGCCTGAAGCCTGTTCGTTCCCACACATGGCTTGTTCCCTAACTTCCTTTAATTCTTGGAAGACATGTCGATTTCTCCTTGATGCCTTCCTTCATTACCCTCATCACCCTATTTAAAATTGTAAATGTCCCCCACACCTGCCATCCCTGATTTCTCATTCCCTGTTCTATTCTTTTCCCCATGGCCCTTATTACCATCTAATATACTATATAATATACTTATTTATTGTTTGTTTATACCCCTCCCCCCAAAAGTGTATATTATATAAGGGCGGGGATTTTTTTTTTCCTTTTTGTTTACTCCTATACCTGCAGCACTTGGAACAGAGTGAGTCACATACTAGGTGTTCAATAAAAACTACTCAATAAATATGGTTGAGTAAGTGAATGGGTCCCACACCCTGGTACCAAATTTCTCACACCACTGAACTCTGATTAGGTTGCAAGGATTAAAAGGCAAGTTGGTATTTATACTAAAGCAGGAAAAAAATTCTCATGAGAAAGAAAACAATAAGACTGCTCCCTCTTTCAGTGATGCCTAAGTTTGGAACAATGTGATTTTTTTTCTTTTCCTAGTGAGTTTCCCAGTGAACCACAGCTCTATCTGATCAGGGTCAACTTCAAAAGGTCTCTGACTCATCCCACAACCTTCTTCACCGGTCACTTTTGTTTGTTTGTGTGTTTTGTTTTTAAAGACTTATTTGTTTGTTTGAGAGAGGAAGAGAGAGAGAGGATGTGGAGGGCAGGGCAGAGGGGGAGAGAGAGAATCCCAAGCAGTCTCCCCGCTGAGCTCAAGTCCAATGTGGAGCTCCATCTTACAGCCCTGAGATCATGACCTGAGCCAAAATCAAGAGTCGGACCCTTAACCAGCTGAGCCACCCAGGTCACCTCTACCAGTCACTTCTTAACTTGCCTGTAGAGTGAATCTTCCTCTGGTGGAAAGACAAATTGTACATTTCAATCATGTTGCTACTTCCTTTTGCAAAAGACTCCCTATCTCTTTTGAGGCTTTCAAAAGATAGATTTTTTTTTAAAGATCTCATTTATTTATTTGACAGAGAGAGAGAGAGATCACAAGTAAGCAGAGAGGCAGGTAGAGAGAGGGAGAAGCAGGCTCCCAGTTGTGCAGAGAGCCCGATATGTGGCTTGATCCCAGGACCCTGAGATCATGACCTGAGCCAAAGGCAGAGGCTCTAACCCACTGAGCCACCCAGGCACCCCCAAAAGATAGATTTTTACAAGTGACACAGTACTTTGTATTTGTTCAATGCTTTCATCCCAGACTTTCTAACTTCTTCCCAAATATTGTTCCCAGACTCTCCAAGCTCTTTTCTGACAGTCACGTGATAAACAGGTTTCCTATAATTTCCGAACTAGGTGATTTAAAGGCATCAGCTGCTAGCAAGTATGCAGCCAGGAGACACAGTGCTTTAAGGACTGGGCTCTCCTGGAATCCTGGGGAACGTGGCTTGGCAGCTCCAGTGACTTATCTAGTGGCAGGCAGCAGTGCTGCACCCAGATTCCTGCCTGGAGACACGAACTTGGGAGAAGGGCCCCAGTGTCCTCGATCAGAGGAGGGACTTTATTTCACTATCATTCAAGCCTCTTACAGCTTCAACAGTCCTGTGATTGCCAGACACCTGATGGCCAATTTTACACTTGGATAGCCTAAACTACTTCTTCTTCTTCTTCTTCTTCTTCTTATTATTATTATTATTAAAGATTTTTATTTATTTACCTGAGAGAGAGAGGTGGAAGGCAGAGGGAGAGGGAGAAGCAGACTCCCTGCTAAGCAGGGAGTCAGACACGCGACTCGATCCCGGGATCCCGAGATCATGACCTGAGCCCAAGGCAGATGCTTAACCTACTGAGCCACCCAGGCGCCCCTAGATGTCCTAGGTTTCTTTAAACTCAGCTCATTCCCCCCACCCCCCAAATCATCTCACCACCAAAAGCAATGATTTCTTCTCCTGACTTTCCAGGCTCTGAACCCAATTTCAAATCCTAGAGTGACTTCCGGCTCAACCCTTCCCTCCAAACTAGTGCTTCTCAAACTGTAATCTCTGTATGAATCCCCCTGGGGATCTGGCTAGAATGTATACTCTGGTTCAGTAAATCTGGGCTGAGGCCTGAGACTCTGCCTGTCTCCCAAGTTTCCAAGGGATGCCAACGCTGCTGGTCTGAGGCCCGTGCTCTGGGAAGCAGTGCCCTAAACCAACTGACCTTCAGCCCCACTCCTACCCCACTGCATCCAGTCTGCTGTCAGCTAACTTTTACTTTTCCTCTGAAACATACCCCCATGCATGCTTTCCTCTCATTCTCACTGTACTACACTCTCCCACCCCACCGCCCGCAACTCCTTATCACTTCCCACCCCACCCAGGTTTATATCTAGATAACTTCAATAGCCAAACTGTGGGAACCCATTCATTAATGGGTTCTAAAATCAATCTATTAGGTAGCTAGCAGCATTTATAAAACATGGGTAGACTAGAATAGAATCAGAGTGTAACACACACAATAACGGTATTATGATTTTGGTTAGATATAGAAATATTCATAACTTGGCCATGATGCAAAATATATTTTTTGCTATGGATAGAGGTTTAACAAAAAGTTTGGGGGGTCACCTAGCTGGCTTAGTCAGCGGAGTATGTGACTCTTAATCTCGGGGTTGTGGGTTCAAACCCCATGTTGGGTATAGAGATTACTTTAAAAAGGTGAAATCTTGAAAAAATAATAGTAAAGAAAAAAAATCTCTTTCAAATTTGAAGACCAAGTTCCTACAGAGACACCTAGACCTCCCTGCATCCTGACCCAACATGCACGTGACCATAGGCTCATCTTTCTAAACTTCTGCTGGATCAGTGAGGCTCTTTCTTTAGGAACCTTCAGTGTTGCTTCACGTCCACACAAAGTTCAGATATGTTAGCCTGAATTTCCAGGCCCTTCTCCACCTGGTCTCACATGGCTTTCGAGCCCGATTTCCTACTGGTTTTGTGCCCAGAACCAGCCCTGCCCCCTATCTGGGAGCCCGTCTCACTGTCCCCAAGGCCTGCCTGCTGGGTTCCCATTCTTGGACCCGTTCCTCGGGCTGCCCTCCCCCCCCCCCACCATCCCCCGCTGAAATCACACCCACCCTTCAAAACTGCTTTGGCTCCTGTTTTCCCCATGCTGCTTTCATCCGCGATCTTTGCCCCGGAAGTGGTATCTTGTCACTGGCTCTTCTCACACGGAAAGCACTCACTCTTTTTTGCCTCATTTGGTGGACATTCTTCTAAGTGCATTACTTTCACATCTGGACTGTAAATTCCAACTAAAGTGGGAACCACTATGCCTGTAATTATTACTTGGTGAGCTTACTCATCTGATTTGCCTGTCTGTGCCTCATTTATAAAGAAGGAGGAGATCTCCACCATTATAAGGATTAAATGAGTCAACACAAGTAAAGTGTTTAGTGTTGTGCTTGGCCTCCAGTAAGCGCTCTGTAAATGTTAATTGTTATGATGCTGTCTGCACAGTGCCTATCACATCTCTTGTTCGCAGTAGACCCACAATAGATGTTTTAAGTGAATAAATTAGCGCATATTAAAATGATTCCTCTAAAAGTTCCTATTTCCGTTGTGACTGCTCCCCACTTCCTTCAATTCATCCGCTTCTGGGAACTTCGTCCTTTACGTGGGCAATTTGAAGATTCAGTGGGAGGGCTCACAATTAGCATGCAATTAGAGTGGTAGCAGCTACTCTTGCAAAACCCAAGTCAAGTCCCAGGAACCGCCCCGTGGAGCAGAGAGCTAGCCTGTCAGAAAGAGCTGAGGAAGGGGAGTGCAGGACTGAGCCCTCTCTCCAGGCTCCTACTCCTGGTCCTTCCTGAACCCTGACTGCCCCGCTGGACCCAGCGCTTGTCGCTCCGACACTGCCTCTCCCATTTCCTTTTCCCACTTGACTTCTCTTCTGTACCCCCAAAACTCTTCCTTTTACCTTCTATTCCCTCTCCTTCTCTAAGTATAAGGTTTTAAAAAAAAAAGAAAAGAAAAGAGGGTGCCTGGGTGGCTCAGTCAGTTGAGTGTCTGACTCTTGGGTCTGGCTCAGGTCCTGATCTCAGGGTGGGGACGTGGAGCCCAGCATCCGGGCTCCCTGCTCAGCAGGGAGTGTGCTGGACACTCTCTCCCTCTGTCCACCCCTCACCCCGCACTGCTCACATGTATGTGTGCTCGCGCACTCTCCCTCTCTCTCAAATGAATCCATAAATCTTTTTCTCAAGGTTTTATTTTGTTTATTTGACAGAGAGAGACATATCGAGAGAAGGAACCCAAGCGGGGAAGTGGGAGAGGGAGAAGCAGGCTTCCTGCAGAGCGGGGAGCCTGATGCCAGGCTTGATCCCATGACCCCGGGATCATGACCTGAGCGGAAGGCAGATGCTTAACGGTTGAGCCACCCAGGCACCCAGTAAATAAATCTGAAAGAAAGAAAGAAAGAAAGAAAGAAAGAAAGAAAGAAAGAAAGAAAGAAAGAAAGAAAGAAAGAAAGAAAGAAAGAAATGGGAGGTTGTGACTCAGGGGACACCCCGCCCTCTGGCTCACAGGCGGGGGGCACCAGGAAAGATGGGTGTGCTCGCTCCTGAGCCACCACCGTCCACAGGGTGGATTTCACAAGTTACTGAATGGCATTCATACACCAGCCTCCTCCGTGAAAGATCTTTTCAAAGTTCTGTGTAAACAAAGCAAAACGCAAGCTGGCAGCTATGACAGAAATAACGGGCCACTGCAATCCCGCCGCATTTTTCAACTTTTGAAAGGAAAGTGATGGTTCGTGCCAAAGTAGTTAAGGCAACCTGGAATCTACGCACCTAGCAATGCCAGCTATCGACTTGGAGTTACCCCAGCACAGGACTGGCTCCTTTGCTTTTCTCTTGGTTGGTCCAGTGTTGCTCTCTCCCAGAGGAGTGACGTGTGGATGGAAAGTGCCTTGTCTCTGAGGGTAAGGACTGGCCCCAGGCTCAGCTGCCGTGCTCGGTGGCTCTTAATAATTCTCCCGTTTGTTCATGCTTCTGATGCAGGCTCAACCTCCTCAGGGTCCCCTGGAAACTTCCCCCTTGCAGAATCTAGCCAACCTCCTTTGCCTACAGATGGTTCTGTTTTTATCCACAGGAGTTTTATGGTATAGCGATGCCACGTCTGGAATTTCAGCCGTAGCTACACAAGAAGTTTGGTGTGAGAGGACGTGTGTGTGCTTCTCCCTGCCCCCACCCGCCCAGTTCTCAAAGTCAGACATTCAAAATAAAATATACCGGGAAAATGAAAAGCTGGAGCCCCAAAACAAAAACAAAACAAAAAACAGACACAGAAGCTGCAAAAACAGCATACCTCAAAACCATATTGGTAGAAACGGATTTTTCTCCTCCAATTGGTTGTTACTATACAAACAGTCATATTTATTTCTCTGTCAAAAATCTAATTTGTAACTACTTTTAGTCTTGCCCTCATTCTATATCTCGTTTCAGGCACATCTCTTCCTGGTTTTCTCTCTCAACCTCAAAACGTTCCTTGACCAGGAACAAATGATTTGTGAGTCGGGAATAAGCGGTTTCCAGGCTCAGTGACTACAAAGGTCTCCTTCGTCAGACCCGGAGCTGAATCAAAGATGATCCCAGAATTTTTTTTTTCCTATTATAGTGCTCATTTCTGGTGACACCATTCCCTCCTTTGTTTAGCTATTTTCATTCTGCACTTTGGGTCTTTTTCCCTCGAAGGAGACTAAAACAACAACAACAACAAAAACCAAACTCTTGAAAAGCTGGACACCACTGCACCCAGAAGGATTAACATCCCACCATGCGTTCACCCTAATTATAATCTTTATTACTTGAGAACCAGGAATGGCATATTTGCATCCCATCAGCAGGCTGAGGCTGCAGAATCTCAAGAGAAAAGCAGAAAGTAAAAGATAACACTGTTGGGGTGCCTGGGTGGCTCAGTGGGTTAAAGCCTCTGCCTTCGGCTCTGGTCATGATCTCAGGGTCCTGGGATCAAGCCCCACATCGGGCTCTCTGCTCAGCAGGCAGCCTGCTTCCCCCTCTCTCTCTGCCTGCCTCTCTGCCTACTTGTGATCTCTCTCTCTCTGTCAAATAAATAAATAAAATCTTAAAGAAAAAAAAAAAGATAACACTGTTGCTGGGCAAGTTTTCAGGGTTCTGTGACGTTTCCTTTCCGGTTCCTCCCATTTATAATTTTAGCAATTTGTGGGAAAGATGAATGCTAGACAATGAATCAAACTAAAACATATGGCGAGGGTTATAAAGCCAAGCTTTTATGCCAGTGACACCTTACAGTAGTGAAGGTTATAATTGTGATGGCAAAGACAACACAGAAAATCAAAAAATGAGCTTGTATGAATCATGTCTTTATGACACTGATGGCTTCCTTGCCTCATTGTCATCCCAGATGAGGAGGAGATCAGAGCCATAAATCCATTTAGCCATTTACTGTTCTTTCTAGTTCATAATAAAGTTGTCAAACTGTGAGACGGATTGAACTCTTTCCAGAGGTACATTCTATCGTGGATGTTATTTTTTCCATTTTCTTCTCACAGGCCATCACAACTGGTACACTTCTTCTGTTGGCTCACAGAGAGTGGACCAAGAGATACTTGGTAAATATATAGACATTGACTAGGATGGTTGAATAGGTTTGAAGGTCAAATCTCTACCAGTTCAGGATGGAACATAGACAATGTGATTTCCAATTACCATTGAATTCTGTCTGATTGAGGCCTTACTATAATGGGTTTTGGAAGTAAACTAGGCGTTAAATGGATAATTTTTATCTTATTTTTTCTCCAAACATTTCCTACAAGTTCCTGTGATTATCGTAAATATTTAAGTGTTCCAATTTGGAGAGGACACAACCGATGTTAATGCTCCTGCATTTCATTTTGAATAAAGGATCTATAGGCGCCTCTGTTTTTAAGCATGTATTTTTAAGGCTCAACTCCTCAGTTTGGGATCTCCTTCCAATGTCTCTGTTACTTCTCCCCCTAAAAAAGGATGAAAAGCCTATGATATCTTGCACTTCAATAGTATGGAGCTAAGTAATCCCATAGTATAGAAAGACTACCTTGATCTGATTACAGATCTTCCTGTGGCTCGAACTTGAATGTACGTGCGAATCACCAGGAAATCTGGTTAAAATGCAAAGTCTGATTCAGTAGATCCGGGTGAGGTGTGAGACTCTACATTTCTAACAAACTTCAGGGGCTGTCAGTGCTGCTAGACCATGGACCATGCCCTGATTAGCAAGGGGCTAGAGTAAGGCAAGGATTCTGTGTACTTGTGTTTGTTTTTCCCACCCCAGACTGGCTGTCAACACACGATAGAAGAAAAATAAACACATGTTTGTTGAATGGAATTCATTTCATTTTTGGTCCGGTTGACCGATATGTTATTCTCCCATAGTGTAGATTCAAGAGGGGAACAAAAAGGCCTAAAAGAGAAAGTTGTAATGCATATCTCCTTAGCTTCTGGGTAAAAGAGATTAATACCTGACATCGTCTTTCTTCATATTGCTGAAAAGCTTTTGAAGAGTTCAGTTCCCAAAGTAACGATTTGCTTTTGCTTTATTTTCAGTGGGAAGCTAGTTTCATCTTTGTGATTCTGAACATGACGGGATGTCCACTTCATTTTGCTGTAGCCTTGGAATCTGCTCTCCTTGGCCCATATTGCTTCTACTCATTTTCAGGGATAGCAGGGACCGACTACCTTGGTTATGCAGTTGCCTTTCCTTTTCCGTATGCAAGTTTCCCGTCAACTTGTGTGGACCCGCCACACTACGAAGAGTTCCACCTGACCCTTCAAGCCTTCGACCTGTGCCTGAGCTTTGCCGTGCTCTGTGTGTCCCTGACAGTGTTCACCAAACTTTCTGAAAGACCTATCTGGAAGAGACACTTACACATAAGTTTCCAGAAAAGGGGAACCCATTCCTAGCCCTAAATGCTAAAATGGAAAGTCTGCCATATTAGTATTTAACCTGCCCCTCTTATTTATCACTGTATCTTATATAACCGAAATTTTCCCACCCTTTCTACTTCTGCCTCAGCAGAGAGGCTGATATATACCAATGTCAAATTTAGCTTTGTAACTTTTTTCCAGATGGCTAAGAATAATATTGATAATATGATAACAATAGAAATAAGAACTGAATGTTTACTATCAATGTTCTTCCCATTTTACAGATAATAGACTGAGGCTAAAGAGCTTATGTAGGGACACCTGGGTGGCTCAGTTGGTTAAGCTGCTGCCTTTGGCTCGGGTCATGATCCCAGGGTCCTGGGATCGAGTCCCACATCAGGATCCTTGCTCAGCGGGGAGCCTGTTTCTCCCTCTGCCTCTGCCTGCTTGTGCTCTCTCTCTGACAAATAAATAAATAAATAAAATCTTAAAAAAAAAAAAAAGAGCTTCTGTAACTTGCCCAAGGTCACACAGCTAATAAGCAGTAGGGCCAAATTCAGAACCCAGAACTATTTCTCCTAACAGGCCACATTTATCCTGCGCCCTCTTGTCACCCACCATGTACCTTCTCTCCTCCACTAGCTCATTAAGATGTATGGTTCCAGCCTCCAGGAGGATTAGAACAGAACCACTGGGAGTGATTTCTGATTCCAAATTCCTATGTCTGATACTGGGTCACTCCATTATGAGTTAAACAGCCTCCTCCTGGAAAGAGATATTTCCCACAACAAACTCTTATACTGGCTTTATCATTCAAGTTAGTATTATATTAAGGTCAGGTGAATTTGGGTTATGTTAGCCAATTTTTTTTCCAGTTTGATCCTATCAACACAAATCAGCAAAACTAGAAGACAAGAACTTGGCACTCTCAATGCCTTTTGTGGTCAGTCTTGTCCTCTTCAACTTCTACATAAGTCTGCAAAGGAAATCCTGTACATTCTTAGGAACAGAGTTGATTTTACAAGGAGGCCTACTGAGAATTGAGGCTAGCAGACTAAAATTACCTCCCTTGCTGTACTGCCGGTACATCCAGAAGTTTAGAATTAGAGATTTTCCCCTGGTAGGGACCATCCCAACTTCCTAGAGCCCTTTGTTAAAAGGAACATAAACCCAGGAGAACCACACATTAAAGCATTGGTGACGCATAGCCCCTTGGCATGTATAGCTAATCAGATATGTGGCCGCCATCTTGGGCATGACACCCAAGGTTTAACATTGGATAGAGGGCAGAGACAAAAGAATGAAAAAATATCCTCAGAGCTTGGTAAGTCAGCCTCATGGAAACCCAATAGTGAGACCATATAAAGTGCCTGGAAAGAGAAAAAATTAATTGAAAACAGAGCAAAGTTCTCCAACTTCAGAATTTCACCTTCGCCCACCTTGCTCAGAGTAGTTTCTTGGAGTGTAATTTGTAAACTAGATATAGAACCCAACACAACTACAACATGTCTCTCAAAGTGGATCAATGACATCAAAATCACCCATGGTCCTTGTTAAATCATATTTCTGGTTTCTGTCCTGGCCCATTCTTATGGCAGAAATGCTGGTCTTGAAGGCAGGGAATATGCATTTTTAACACATACCCCAAGAGATCCTGGTGAAAATTCTCGTCCTAGCCCAGGATTCTCTTAGTGTAACTTCTGGACAGAATCTCTGTTTTCCCCTCTGTGTAAAATGCAGCAATAGTTTGGATGAGATTTCTCGATAAATTTAACAAGCAGCAAATCTTTGGTGAGTATTTTTGGATGACTCGACACCACTTAAGTCCATTATGGTGGCAAATCATGTTTCATTAGCAAGGATGAGTAGCCAATAT
Source organism: Nasua narica (assembly GCA_028533885.1). NCBI lineage: Eukaryota > Metazoa > Chordata > Mammalia > Carnivora > Procyonidae > Nasua > Nasua narica. Next base: position 111,626,531 of record CM052799.1, read on the forward strand.
AATGGAATATGAGTTTCTGTATTAATAAATACACCATTGCCCCTGAGCCCACAAGGAGCATGTGTAGCCTGCACAAACCTTTGTTACTATGTGGGGCACCTCGTTGGCTCAGTGGGTTGTCTGACTTTTGATTTCAGCTCAGTTCATGGTCTCCTGGTTGTGGGAGAGAGCATCACGTCAGGCTCCGTGCTTAACATGGAGTCTGCTTGAGATTCTCTCTCTCCTCCTCTGCCTCTGCCCCTCCCCTGACTTGTGCTCAATTGTTCTCTCTCAAAATAAATAAATAAAATCTTTTAAAAAATCTTTAAAAAAAACCCTTTGTTACCATGTAGAAATCTCAGCTATGTGAGACATAACTTCCAGCAGTGAAATCATGTATTGCTTGTCAAAATCCTAGAAAACACACAATTTTCTTAGAAGAAATGGCAGATTACTTGTTAGGACATATAATTCTACAAGGTGATTCTGCCTTTAATGAGCCTCCATATAGTTATATTGTTAGGTTCATGCTGAAAGAGACAAGCACTATTTTTACTTTTATTTATTTTTAAGTGTTTTATTTAAATTCAATTTAATTAACATATTGTGTTGTTAGCTTCAGAGACAGAATTCAGTGATTCATCAGCTGCTCGCTATTTCAAGTGCCCTCCTTAATGCCCATCGCCAGGAAACTCAAGAGCTTTGAAAATTTGTAAAAAAGAAAGAAGTGATAGCTTGATGGAAGATTTGGAGGAAATTGTAATTGTATTGAGTTATAGAACAAAATCATTTTTTTCCAGATCTGTAATAGTCAATATTGTGATGGAAAATATTCTCTTCTAGGAATTTTTCTGTGAGTTCAAGAACATGTTTTCAGAAACAAACCGAACACTCCCTTAGGAATCACCATTCATTATTTCTCTGCTCTCTGTGCCTTTTCAGCTTAGGAGAATTAAAGTCATCTTGCATCCCAGTCAGCTCAAATGGTTATAACAAAATACCATAGACGTGGTAGCTTAGCCAGCACATTTATTTCCCTCAGTGCTGGAGGCTGGGAGCCCAAGGTCAAGGTACCAGGATGGTTGGTCTTTGATGAGGCCTCTCTTCCTGGTTTATGGACAGTCCCCTCACTATGTGCTCACAAGACCCTTCTGTGCCTGCTCCTGGACAGAGACGATCTCTCTCTCCTCCTTACAAGGGCACTAACCCTATCATAGCGGTCTAGTCCTCAGGACCTCATTTAAACTTAATTATCTCCCAAATAACTCACCTCCAAAGACCATCCCAGTGGGGATTAGGGCTTTAACATATGGATTTGGGAGGGAGACACTAATAGCTGATAGCATCTCGTTGAGGGTCACACAGTGTTGGTGTGTGAGCATGCAGTCAGTTGGTACCCAACCAAAACCACAGTGAGAAATGCTTGAAAGAGGCATAAAGGGTGTGATGATTTTGTTAAAAGCGGAATGTCTGTGTCTCTGCAAAATTCCTGAACCCCCACTGTGCTGGTATTAGGAGGTGGGGCCTTTGGGAGATAATTAGGTTTGATGAGGACAGGAGGGTAGAGCTCCCATGATGGGCTTAGCTTCCATGACGCCCTTATAAGAAGATGAGGAGGCCAGAGTTGTCTCTCTCCACCATGTAAGGAGACAGCAAGAAGGTGGCTGTCTGCCAAATAGGAAGAGGGCTCTCACCAGACGCTGAATCTGCTGACACCTTGGCCTTCCAGCCTCTAGAACTGTGAGAAATTGCTGTTTAAGCCACCCTGCCTACGATAGTCTGTGACAGCAGCCCCACCTAAGACCGCGAGCCCTTCCAAGTTTCCAGGGCCTCATTGGAAGAGGTGGAACTGGAAAAGGAACACGAGCCCCCCTTGTGCGGCCCCCTGCAACACACTGAAGTGATCTTCTTGGCTTAGGACTCAGTGCAGGGGGCAAAGAGCACCCCATAGGATTAAGTCGGGAAACCAACACGCAAAACAGCCATAGCCGAAATTGTCTACATTCTTGGTCCAGTAAGTAATAAAGTGATGGGAAAGGAAAGAATTGGGACACCAGACGCGCTGCAGCTGTGCCCCGCAGCTACTCTGCCCCTCCTCCATGGAATGGACTGGCTCCGTCTGTTTTCCTTTCATTATTCATTGTTATGTTTGGGGTTTTGCTTTTTTTTTTTTTTTTTCATGAAAGGGGAAAGAAAATATTTTCCCCCTTACCATGTGATACAGTGTTTTTCTTTCTTTCTTCTTTTTCAATGAATTGAGAAATATATACTTCCCATAAAAGATGTAGGTAAACCCTTTAAACAGTTCAAAAGCATACGAGGACAGAATATTTATCAGTGGAGGAGCCTCTTCCTCCAAACAAAAGACAAATTTGCAGAAATACACTGGCTCTAAATCTCCTAGCAGACATACCCAGAATCATTAGCAATAGAAATGCGATTTGAAACAAATTCATCTACGACTCTCACCCTAAAGGTGTGCAACCTCATCTTGGGCTTTAGCAAGTTCTCTTTGGTGCTTCTGGGAACTAAATCCCCTCGGGGAGAAGTCAGCCTCAGGCAGGACCACGCACCAGTCAGAATCCACTGTATTTCTTCCTCACAAGTTCCTTTCTGTGGTCTCCTCGACGTGGTCAACAGAAGAATCAGAATCTAGGAAAATAATTGCAATTCCAGGCACTAGCGTTCTCTTTATCTCATTACGTCATCCGGAATAATAATGGTGGTGGCGTGAGCCAGGGTAGGAGCAGAGTAATTGGAGGTGCTGTTTATGGGACAGTTACTACTTGTCGGGTGCTTTCCCTCCTCCTTCCTTCCTCACAACCCTGCAAATCTCATCAGCCCCACTTCGCAGATGATGACGCCATGTGGGTCAGGTGGAGTCAGGATTCGCTCCCAGTGTCAAAGAGTCTGGAGGCCAGGCTGGCCCACACCTCTTAGCGTTTCTTCAGTTTTACAGACTCGAAGTGGCTTTGTGAAGGCATGCATTTTGTGGACAGTCTTTCTTACGTTTCTCACAGACAAAAATTAACTCACATATTAGAAATGGAAGCTATTTTTCTTCCAGGGTATTTCCATTTCGTTTAATCAGTGAGACCACACTAAGGGTGAGAGCAACTTCCGAAGAGAAGAAATGAGACCAAAGTTGTCTATTGTGATGTATTAAAATAAGCTTGATATTTTGTCAAAGCAGAAGCAATAGGTGAGGGGGTAACTAGATGACTGTTTTTTTTGTCAGTTTTTACTTATAAAGTAAAAAGTAAAAGTTGTTGTGAACATCAACATGTTTTCCTTTTGACATTCGGTCAGTTTTATCTTTTAATATAAAATATCTTACTGAGTGGGCCCCTGGGTGGCGTAGTTGGTTGAGCGACTGCCTTCGGCTCAGGTCATGATCCCGGAGTCCCGGGATCGAGTCCCACATCGGGCTCCCAGCTCCATGGGGAGTCTGCTTCTTACTCTGACCTGCTCTCACTCTCTGTCTTTCCTAATAAATAAATAAATAAATAAAATCTTTAAAAAAAAAATCTTACTGAGTTCCCCCCCCCTCCTTGTTCTTTACTTTTAATCTAAAATGGTATTATTCTGGGGCACCTGGTTGGCTCAATCAGTTAAGCATCTACTTTGGCTCAGGTCATGATCTCAGGGTCCTGGGATCAAGCCCCACATTGGGTTCTCTGCTCAGCAAGGAGCCTGCTTCTTCCTCACACTCTCCTCTGGGCTCTCTCTCTCTCTCAAATAAATAAATAAATAAAATCTTTTTAAAAAAAAAACACAGAATAAGTTTGGCTTTATAAAAGGGCAGAAACTTGAGTAGAAATCAGAAGCCACCATTCTCTATAGTCATATAAATTTGGTATCAACAAAGAAAACTGAATTAATACCTAGTTAATAGTTCGGAATGGCCGTAATGATGCTAAGATGTGCACACAAAACCATTTAGGAAAGTAACAATGTTGGTTGGACACTTTGCACTGTATTAATTACCCAGGAGAGTATGCAGGGGTGGTTACTGGATGTTATCGGGTTCATTCCCCAGGAAAGAGAGAGACATAGACAAAGTAATTAGGATAAAACACAATGAAGGTTCACCCCTGCATACATCAGTAGTTATGGGCTTGAACTTCCTCATCTCTAAGACCATGGGGCTTGGCCAGGCATAGTCAAAGACCTTTCCAGCTCTGTCTCAGTCTGTGATTTCTTTCTTTCTCTTTTCTTTCTTTCTTCCTTCCTTCCTTCCTTCCTTCCTTCCTTCCTTCCTTCCTTTCTTTCTTCTTTCTTTCTCTCTCTTTCTTTCTTTTCCTTCCTTCCTTCCTTCCTTCTTTCCTTCCTTCCTTCCTCCCTCCCTCCCTCTCTCTGCCTGTCTTCCTGCGTTCCTTCCTTCCTGCATTCCTGCCTTCCTTCCTTCAAGATTTTATTTATTTGGGAAACAGCATGAGTGGATGGGAAGGGCAGAGGGTGAGGGAGAAGCAGACTCCACGCTGAGCAGGTAGCCCAACATGGGACTTGATCCCAGGACCCCACCCCAGGATCCTGAGATCATGACCTGAATCCAAGGCAGACGTTTATCCGACTGAGCCACCCAGAAGCCTCTCCGTCTGTGATTTTCAAATATAACTTTATTCCATTGGAGACGATTAACGTTCAGAAGGGAGGACTGTTAGTAGCAAGGAGTGGCTCCTTTCTTGTCCTAAGCCATGCTGATGTGTCGCGAAGGTACGTCACACCGCCTTTACCCTGCTAGCTCCAGAAGTAATGCATGCCGACAATATTGCTCAAGCGAGACGGGTGGGAGAGTTGTTATAGATACACAGATTACCTTAATCACTTTAGAAAAACAACTTTCTTTGCTCAATATTCAATCTGTCGGGGCACCTGGGTGACTCAGTCAGTCAAGCATCCCACTCTTGATTTGGGTTCAGGTCATGATCTCAGGGTTGTGAGATCAAGCCCCACGAAGGGTTCTGCACTGGGCATGGAGCCTACTTAAGATTCTTTCCTTCTCCCTTTGCCCTTCCCAGTTTTCACTCTCTCTAAAAAAAAAAAATTCAATCTCATATCAAACCAACTAGAATTGTCTTGTTGGCTGTCTTTCTTTTTTAATTATTCAAGTTCAATTAACATATAGTGTTATATTAATTTTAGGTGAATGATATAATTATTCAACAATTCCATACATTTCTTAGTGCTCAGCAAGGAAGTGTAGTCTTCGTACTCTTGATCCTCTTTATCTATTTCCCTCATCCCCCCAACACTTCCCCTCTGGCAGCCACCAGTCTATTCTGTGTTTAAGAGTCTGTTTTTTCCACGTGTCTCTTTTTTTGTTTGTTTCTTAAATCCAACATATGAGTGATATTGAATGATATTTGTCTCTCTCTGATTAGCCTATTTCCCTTAGCATTATACCCGCTAGATCCACCCGTGTTGTTGCAGAACTTACCATTGTATTTCTAAATAAGTAAGGAGCTTCAAACTCCAATTTATTTGGAAAGATATTGTTCCAATGTTTTTTTCTCTTATTTCATATGACTAACCTAGTGTCATGGATGAAAAAGAAAGCTGCTACTTACAACAATAGAATTACTAGGCACTGGCTGGCATTTAGTACCTATTTGACAAGAGGACTATCTTGGAAAGTATCTTGGAAAGTATGTGACTTTCCTCTTGTCGTGTGTTGAGGAAAATGGTTCCAAAGCCCTAAATATGACATTCATTGTTTATACTTGCCTCTCAACATTTATTGAGCATATTGTATGTGTCAGATATTGTGCTAAAGGCTAAAGGTGGAGACAGAAGGATGAACAAGACGTAGTCTGGTCCTCCATTGACTTACAGGAACTGAGGGGAAATGTCCCCTGGGGCAGGAGGACCGAGAGCCCAGGTGAGGAATAACGAGATTTGAATCAGGTAGTCCTGGTAAGTGTGGAGATGAGGTAATACATTTGAGACATATTTAGAAGGTAGAATCAACAGGACCTTATAGCAGTTAGCATGTGGGACAAGGAAGGAGCCCAGGGAGATATAGAGGGGTTTCTTGACCATGAGAGACAGGCAGAGTGACTGGATTTAATGTGTGAATCCTACTCTCGTCACTTAGCATTAATTCAGTTTCACATCTCATCATTTATAAAAAGCCATTTTAAGAACCTAATAGAAGGCATCAAGAGGATTTCTGCCTGGGATTCTAGCCAATGAGGTTCTGAATCTTGACACAGGACACCCCCTGGCTTTAGTTGGTCATGTATCAGATACAAACAATGCCTTGCTTTGATAATAAACCTAGTGCTGAAGAGCATGGGCCATAGGACAGTTTCAATCTAGGCCATATTTAACAACGTATCTCTTCTTTTCTTCTACTACGCTCCCGTGGCAAAGATTGCCAATGAAGACCTACACATAGCCAAGTCCAGTGGAGTCTTTTCAATCTGCGTTTTCCTTGACCTCTCCACAGCCATGAAATTATCAATGGTTTCAATGATGACTTCTACACACCATTTGCTTTGGTTTTCTTCCTTCTCCAAAGCTTTTCCTCCTCAGTCTATCGGAAGGCTCCTTTGCTCTGCTCACTCCTTAAAGGCTGGTGGCCTCAGTTATCACCTTTGGGCTGATAGCTCACACATCCATATTTATAGCTCAGTCCCTTCTTCTGCTCTATCGAGCTCTACATTGGACTGTTTTCTGAACAGTCTCCTGGTGTCCCACAGACACAACAAACTCAAGATGTTTATAATGGAGGGGCGCCTGGGTGGCTCAGTGGGTTAAAGCCTCTGCCTTCGGCTCAGGTCATGATCTCAGGGTCCTGGGATTGAGCCCCGCATCGGGCGCTCTGCTCAGCAGGGAGCCTGCTCCCCCTCTCTCTCTGTCTGCCTCTCTGCCTACTTGTGATCTCTCTCTCTGTCAAATAAAATTAAAAAAAAAAAGATGTTTATAATGGAGCTGATCATCTCCTTGTCCCCACCACCTGCTCGTCTTCCTGTATCTCCAGCTCAGTTGCCAGCGCTCATGACACTCAGGACAAGCCCAAGACCTAGGGTCATCCTTGACTCCTCATACCTCAGTTAATCACCATATCCTGGCAATGGCACCTCTTAAATATTTATTCACTGTGTCCCCCCTTTCTCTGTACTGACTGGGGTGGCCCTGGTTCAGCCCTCCATCTTCTCTCACTCAGACATCTTTGCTTCCAATATTGTCTTTCTTAAGAAGTAACCTCCACACAGGCTCTAGAATGAGCTCTCCCAAGTTCTCAGCCACTCTTATTACTCCCCTGGGGAGTAATAGTAATAGTATAAGAAATAAATATTATGTTATGCTAATAGTATAAATAACAAATATTATCTTATTACATCCTTCTGTGGCTCCCGTAATGCTCAAGATACAGCCAAGTTCCTTCTTGTGACATCCATGTGGCTGCAGCTCCTCTCCAAGAATATGGACTGACTAAGGTGAGCAGAAAAAAGGTGGGACTGGGAGTGTGGGGGTCAAAAGAGTAGCAGAGTGGCAGGCTGCAATACTAGAGGTTACTTTTACGGCTTCCTGGCCATAGCTAAAATCTTACCTAAATATCTATGTCAGGAGTATTTCAAGTTTAAAAACAAGCCACACATCATGGGGAAATTTACTGTGGTCATGGAATCCAAGAAGAATCTCCAGGAAGGGAAACAGAAAAAAGTCTATTTGAATTTCCATACAAGGAACAGTGCCTTATTGAGGAAGCATTGCATTCAACATTATTTATGACACACGGAGAACCTGCTATGCCATGGTATGTTTGAAGTCAGACAGTTTGAGGTTTAAGTGTTTCCTCCATCACCTACCATCTGAGCAGCCTTGAGCGAATCAATATTGAACCTCTTTGCATCTAAGAGACGACACCTACCTCATATGTTGCCAAATGAAATGGCATAATGACTTTCAAGAGCCTTACACAGGTTGGGCACTTGATAGTTGCTCAAGAAATGCTTGCTTTCAGTAATCTCTATGACATTAGCCACAGCAACTTCTTTCAGGACATGTCTCTAAAGGCAAAGGAAACACAAGCGAAAATGAACTTTTGGGACTTCATCAAGATAAAAAGCTTCTGCACAGCAAAGGAAACAGTCAACAAAACAAAC
>CM052799.1:111635123-111734170 GCA_028533885.1 Nasua narica
GGTGGTGGGTATCGAGAGGGGCACGTACTGCATGGAGCACTGGGTGTGGTGCATGAACAATCAATCTTGTAACACTAAAAAATTAAAATAAACAAATTTGGGGAGAAAAAAAAACATAAAAAAAAAAAAAGAAATGCTTGCTTTCTTCCCCTTCCTTCTAATCAAATTTAAATTCTTGCCCTTCATTCAAAGATTTCAGAAAGTACCAAAAGCTGCAAACCAACCCAAACGAGACAAAACAAATAGCAAATGACCAAAAAATAGCAAATGACCAAAAAAGATACCCAACGGAGGGATCCCTCACTTCCTTAGACAGTCCCTGCCCACAAAAGTAATGGTTCTTCTGAATTGTTTTATGCTTATGCCAGATATTTTATTACACATCTATTTCTTTTTTATATCTTTCTGCCATCCCACTCCACCAATATCACCAATATTGTTCTTTTCTGGTGATTCCTCTTAAATCCTTATGTGGTACCATGGTGCTGTTACTTGAATCATCCTTCATTGGGTTCCTGTGACATAAAAAAGGCTAAATTAAGTGTCAAAAGTGACACTCTATTTTCGTTGATAAATTGTAGAAATAAACACTACTTTAATTTTTTTTCTTCCTAGAGTCAGAAGAATGGACAATAAATTTCAAGCAGTGTTCCTCTTAACTTTGTTATAGTTGTGGCCATTATATTGAAATATTTGTAAAATAATTTTATTTTCAAACTTTTTCCTCTATGTGCTTATGAAATAAAAATTGAGATAATTTTACATTGTAGACCTTTTAGATTGTTAACCCTGTTTTTTCTGATTTACCTGATATGAATTTTTAAAATGGAAATTTTATCGTTGTCATAAAATTTTAAAATCTGAATTTAAGTTTGCAGTGAATGAAAGTTTTCTTTAGATTCCTCTTGTTCCTGTGTGGTGTTTCAGTAAACTATAATTCTATATTACCTAAACTAAAGAACCATCTTTCTCAGCATTTCTTCATTGCCATTACCAAGGCAACTGTACATCCTCAAATACAATTAAAACACGGAAAGGTAGCCATAATGAGAAGGGCATCCTGCAGGGGGAAGAAAGATCCTCTCTCCTGGCCCCTCTGTAGCTTGTCTATGGCACTCATAACAGTTTAATAGTTAGAAGGGACCTTAGCTGTTCTCTGGGCCAACTTCTCATTGAAAGTCCCAAGATCTAAATGCCGCTGACAGCTGAACCATTCCCAAGAGGCAACCTCATTCAGTTGTTGCATGGCTCTGAAAGTAGAGTTGGGGTGCCCAGCTGGCTCAGCCGGTAGAGAATTCGACCCTTGATCTCAAGGTTGTGAGTTCAAGCCCCATGTTGGGTGTAGAGATTACTCAAAAATAAAATCTTAAAATATATATATTTTTTAAGATTTTATTTATATATAGATAGATAGATAGATATCCTTTCTTAAACTATCCAGAGATTTGCAATTCGCTCCCTATATTCTCAATGCCATATATTCTTTTTTTTTAAAGATTTATTTATTTATTTTAGAGAGAGAGAGAGAAAGAGCAGGAGGGGGGATGGGTAGAGAGAGAGAGAGAGAGAATCCTCAAGCAGACTCCCCATTGAGCACAGAGCCCCGTTGAGCACAGAGCCCCACACGGGGCTGCGATCTCATGCCAAAATCAAGAGTCATCTGTGCAACTTCCCGAACCACCAGGGTGTCCCTCTGTATCACATAGTCGCACATGTCTCCATGTCTCTAGGCCTGCAGCTCTTAATAATACAGCACACTGGTTCTCACATGGGATTTCCCTGCCAGCAGCAGCAGCATCTCCCAGAAACTTGTATGAACTGGAGACTTGGGGGTCTGGTCCCAAGAGTCTGTGTCAGGAAGTCCTCCTCCCGGTGACTCGGTCGCCTGCTAAAGTTTAAGAAGCACCCACGGAGGGTGGCAGAAAGTGGTCGGGACTTCAGAATGAGAAACACCCGGTTTTCCGATCCTGGCCCTCTGGTGGGCTTAGCCAAGAGCTTCAGTCTCTCCCTGGTCTGGTGGAACTGTGGAGGTTAGCTAATCCCAGGCTTGCTGAGAGAATTCCATAGGACTACAGAGGTTAACCACGCCGCAGAAACTCTAACACGACTTGAGCACAAAAATTGGCGTCTAGTGTCATTGATTCAATTCAGCACACTTATTAGATGCCTTTCAATGTCCGTCTCTATGGAGTCCCTTCATTTGAGGATGCACAAGTACATCCTCAAGAATGAAAATGTGAGACATGTCATGAAAACGATGATATGTAGAGAAGCTACATGACGCGTTCCAGAACACACAGTTCAGTCATTGGTGTCTGGAAGTCCCATAGGGGCCACCCGGACCTCAGCTCTTCAGTCAATGAACGTTCACCTGTCACTTAATGAAGCTACCAGACGTCTAGTTCTGGTGATTACACGAGGAGGGATTTAAATTTTATCAGTATACTGTCTGAATTCATTTTCACCTAATTGGAGCATTTCCACTCAGGACTGAGTGCCCTGGCGATTTATTTATTGACTTCCATTTTGCTTTCTGATTTGTATCCCTGTCTGTTCTAAAAGGGTTTCGGGTGACCATTGGGCATTCTCTCAAGTGTTGGCATTCTGGCCGCTGTGGCCCCCACTGCGGGACCAGTGAGGTGCAGTAATTGCACCCGGTTCCGAAGATCCTCGTCAAGCGGTTTAAGCCCCAGGGCTTTAAGTTAACTGGGATCCCATGTATAATGTGTGAAAAATTATACTCAGTTGTCAAGAAATATGTGGAGTTATTTCTTGCCCTTGCTTTCACGGAGAAATGAGCAGACGTTTTACTACCCCCTTGCCGGGGAGAGCTGAATTGTTACCGCTCACCATTACATGCCAGAAAAAGTCTGCTTTACTCGGGCTTCCGGAAGGAATAAGGCACCTTCGCTCTCAAACAGCCAGTTTCCAGTTTTGTGTGGCTGATGATATTACTTGACCGGCGACAGAGGCCAAGGCAGGAAAATAGACTGGTTTACTTATAGGTTTTGAATGTGAACACATCAGCTTGTGGGAAGGAAACTATTTAAAATGGGGCTTAGGGAAAGGGGGAAAAAATCCCCTTTCTCCATATGAGATTCTTCCACGGTGTTGTCATGCAATCTTGAAAACCTCCATAGAACAGTGGATCACTCTCATTGGATATATGCAAATTATCTGAGACCCAGTGGTTTCCTGCCAGGCAAAAACTTATAATAACAGAGCAAGAATGCAATCCGAGCCCTTGCTCTCCGAAATCCCTGAAAGAACAGAGTCGTTCTTGACAGGGCAATTTCAGCCCTTGACATTCCAGGAAATAGCTTAATAATGTCATTTAGGCTGGCGTTGTAACCAATCCTAAGACATAGAGACACAAATGCCCTATGTAAGATTTAAAATATCAGTTCAGGAACCACTTTTCATTCTCACAGAGAGTTTAACAACAAAAACACCACCACCACCACAAAAACTAAGCAATGAATCCTAATTTAATTTAGCATTGTCCCCACTAATTAAACCCAACCTAGGAAAAAGGAAGGGTTTCGGCCAGGAAATTACAGATACATCCTGACGACTATTTCTTTTCCATTTACTTTCCTAGGCACTAGGTCCGTGTCATATCCAGGATGTGAGACCCAAACAAAACTGTTTTTTGATCATTAATAGAGGTGCGGGAGCGAACCCCACCCTGGGGCCTCAAAGACCTTTATGAGACACGCTAGCCTTTCCATTTCGATGTGTTTCATTTTCTCTGGGTGCAGTGCAGCTGAAAAAGGTTACAAGACTCAGGTTAAAAGTCAGGAAGTAGATCAGGGCCCCACACTATGACATCACTCTCTTACAATGCAATGATGCAATGACATTTCCTACAGGAAAATGATTCGAGCTGACAGGCAGCCTCAGTTCCCTGCAGTGGAAGGTGTCGAGCCTCCCCAGCTCCAGCTCCTGCCTCCCTCCCTCCTGCCCCTTGGCTGGGCCTTCTCAGAGGTCAGAGGGAGAGAGAGAGAGACCCAAGCCACTTTCATTTTGTAGCAGTCCTGATATATTTAAAATGAAGGGGTGCTAGCATTTAGTTACAAAAGTTGTGGGATGTTTTAACTGTGAAAGCGATTAATGCTTTTAAACAAAACATGGAAGATTTTGCATTCGCAAGACAGTTTCTAGATTTATTATTAAAAGCGACATGGAGGCAGAGCCACAGGGGATGGTTGTAGATATTGGCCAAAGGGAAGAGCAGGGATTAAAAGCGTCTCGCTCTCTGATTGCCAAATCCCGTTTGCTGGTGCAATACTAGATCTGCCTTTCTCTGATTCACACAAGCGTCTCACCACCGGTGATAAATGGTCTTGTAACGGACCCAGGTTTAAGTTCAATGATGAATCAGCCTTCTGCTTTCAATCCTGGGTGCCTCTGTAGCTGTAGGTATAACATCTTTCAGAGGAATCTCTAGAAGTACACATTTGTGGACCTGCCTGATTATGAATTCTGGGCAAATGAGTCTCCTGCCGTATCACCCCAGCACATAGAGAGCCTTTGTGGGGGTAGGGACTTATAAACAGGTGCTGCCAGTGAACCCCCACAGGCTATGTGAGGGACATGGCTTGGTGAGTAGAAGGTTTGAGCTAGGTCTCAGCCTGGCCAAGAAATTTTATGCTCCAATTGTCAGACCGTAATGGCACTCCTCGCCCCCAGTTTGGTAGATGCCGTTCCGGACTCCGCATGAAGACATACCTGCTCCAGGTCTTAAGACCAATTTAGAGACCCAAATCAAGGCAAGAGGAATTTAAGGGCTTAGGCCCATCCTGGGATGCCACCTCAAACTCTCCTTGCTTTTCCATCTGTGGCCTTATAACTCGGTTCCTGGGTTCCTGCCCCTGTGTGAGTTCCAGCGGCCGGGTGCCCGGTGAGTGCCACCTGGGACTGAGCGTTGATTGCCTCGATTTACCTTACCATGGCCAGACAGATTTAAGCTCTCTGCGGCTGTTGAGTGGCCAGGTGTCCGGGGTGATTTGAGGCCCAATTTACGCAGCACCCCGAAATTGGGTGTGCTTCTATAAATCATTACACATTAACTGGATGGAGCTCCCAATAACAGATATGCTATCTCTGGAAAAATTCTGCAAATATCTGAAGGCCTACTACCTTTCTTTAGGATGAGTCAAAACAAAAGCATAGTTGTCACCCCTTTTCCCCATTACCCTCTGGGTGTTCTCTCAGAGGTGTGGGGTCTTCATAAGGAAGTAACTGTTTCCGAAGCCCATCAAAGTATCCGTGGTTACAATCTGGCAAGCAAAACATGCCTCGAAAGGAGTATAGAACGTAAAATGTCCAAAATTACTGGGGTTTGATTACCTTGCCAAATTTGCATTCCTATACTATCTAATCACTCCCTTTTTAGGACTCATTATTTCCTATAGTTAAACTTATGAGGAAAACAAGGAATTTATTTTACATGTGATACATTTGTAGAGTCACAGGATCTGGGGCATCTATTTTTCACCGTTTGAATAGCATTATGCTTGCCCGTACATGTTGCAAGTGTCGTTTCACTGAATACACAGAGCGGACTTGCTGAGGACTCTACCCTTTCACCTTGCTGGAGGCGAGGAGAGAGATCAAAGCTTCCTGTATCTTTTAGGGATGACCCCTTCTTTGTTCCGAACACTTCTCACGTCTCCTGTTTGTGGAAGCTTCTGCAAAGACCGGATTGTTTTTCTATTCCATAAATCTGCTTTGTCTAGGCAAGACCATCATTGCCCATTTGGCCCCCTAGAAGAGGGAACTTACCTAAGTGGATAGATTCCTTACTCTATAATGGCTCCTTAAAATCATAGTATCTAAAACACATGTTTTAGAAGAAGTATCGGAGTTAGATTTTGTTTTAAAAAGGTATTTGTAACCAATATGCTATAATGATAAGACGAATATAGAACAAGGAAAAACTCGTCGGTTATCAAGTCTGCCATGAACAAACCAGATGACTGAATGCCTTTCTGTATTTATTCATTAATTTCATTAGTTCTTCTGTGTTGAAGTAGAATATGAAAGAAACCATGATATATTATTTCACTTAGTTCATTCACTTATTATTGATTAAGAGTATGTGGAGCGACGGCCAGCAGACAAGGTACAATGACTCGAGAAATGAGATCTCCTAGTTCACAGAACAGAGATGATACAGAGATAAACACCACAAAGGCTACACGGATTCAATGCTTTCCAGGCTAAGGACTGAAAAGCAAATCATTTCACCTTCTTTGGTCTTAGTTTTCTCATCTATAAAACAGAGGAGCCGAAATTAATTGTACGGTCCCTTTGGCTCTAAAATCCCGGGACTAAAAGAAATACAGGCCAGTGTTAAAAGCAAATTTTAAAAGCACAAACATTCACAGCCTTTGTCTGGCAAAAATCATAAGGGAGAAAAGCTCGAATCTGAATTATGACCACTGATAGGGAGATGGACACTATTACAGACACAGTGAACAACAGGAAGGAAAATATGGAGCTTGGCAGTCAGTGGGAGAAAATATCTAAATGGCACAGACAGACTGGCCGAGAGGGAGCCAGGACTGAGAGCTGTAAAGCAGGATGAGTGCACCGCAGGTCTCAGATCAATCAATCAACAAGGATTTTATTCGACTCGGGTTACTCTATTTGTTAAGGGATTCTTAAGGGGGCGCCTGAGATAACATGGCTGAGGATTATAAGCCATACTAAGTATAGAAGACTGCGAAAATATCCTAGCATCCAGCCCTATAAGACTAGCGGAGGAAGGGCGTCTGTAAGTAAAGAGGGTTTAGAAAATATTTTAAGAATGCTCTGAGATTCAGCTTCAAACAGGGTTCTGGCTAAGGATTGTGAAGAAACAGCAGTTACAGGCAGCCAGGGGACGGTAACCAAAATGGAGTTAACGCTCTTTAAGCAAAGACTTTGGACAACCACCATTTGGGAAGGGTATTACCAACCTGTTGCAAGCAATTAGCCTGGCTGCCAACCAAGGAAGAAGCTTCACACGTCCTCAAGACGCAAATGACACTTTGGTCTCGTAAAGGATTTCCCACAGGACTCATTTCTCTCAGAGATGGAAAACTACGCGATTTTCTGTAATGCTGTGTTCTCTTCCACAGTGAGAACTAGGTGAAGCCCACCGCATTGCCGTTTTTGCTCTGCTTGCTAGGAAGCAGGAGACAGAACTTCGATTCAGTCTCAGGATTTATACTTTAGTACCTAACCTACTGTTTTAAAATTTGTAACTTCTCACCTGATCTTTCGCGCTTCACAATTTTGCAATATTTGTAAGTTTAATTACAGGCCAACTCCTATATTCATTTATTTCACAGATTATTTATAAAATGCGTATTACGTGCCAGGCGCACCTAGTCATTTAGGAGGGCAGGTGGAATGTGGCTCTGGCCTAGTGGGCGGGAGTCTCCGTCTCTGGCTTGTGCTGTGTTTAGGTCTTAGGGCTTGGTGTTTATATTTGGGATACAGTTCAAGCATTTTCCAGATGAACAAGGGTTCTGGGACATATAGCTAGTTTTCCTAATAACTCATTCCATTTCATCTTAGTTAGGAGTGGGTTTTTCCCCTGAGGGTCTTTGATCCTACAGCTGCAGACATTCTGGCACCAGGGAGTCTTAAAGGTCAAGGCTCCAGGACACACAGAGGTCAATGAAATCAGGGGACATCTTAGAAACCGCTGACAACCAACAGGGGTAAGCACTGTGGCTTCCAAGATGGATGGATTATGTCATTTGTGGTATAAATAAGTGTGTGCTTACTAAGCTCTGACTGGGAGCCAACAGGTGTGTCCCGGAACAGCGCTCTTTGTAAGGGACCCTCTGAGGAAAAAACAGTCAATAAACTTTGTGCTTCCCTTAATCTAGGAAGTGTCCTTTTTCATGTCAGAATCCCCAAAATTGAGCTTTGTGAAGTACAAAGGCAAGACTGCAAACTTGAGTTTCAATTTCCCCATCTGTAGAATAAAGGAGCTGGACCTAGACCAATCTTCTAGAACCTTCTAGCTCTAATCATCTGGCATCTTATGACCTAGTTCTCCTTCCAGCCCTTTGGCCTCATCACTCCACCCTGATAGTCATCATTATCATCCTCTTCAAAAATAATAAAAAGCAATATGAAAACCAGTCCAGCAGTAATTACACAAGTAATGACAACACCGAAGGACAAGCTTGAAATCGACTAAAAGATTATTGAATTATAGCAAAGACTTACTAGATATGGTTGCTTTTCAGGATGGATCATTTCCTTTGTAGCATATCCAAATCCATGGCAAACTGTTTACACAGAGTCTTAAGGTACACCTATATTTGCACCCACATTCACACGTTAGCACAGTGTTGTGTATATAGTACATGTGCGAATACAAGTAACTTGTGAACTTAGGAAGTGGCTTATCAACACTTTTATTTCACATCAGTGATTCATATATAAAATAAACATCAAGGAGCATAACAGATAGAAATAAAGGGAAGACACAATTTTTGTCCCAAAGAATTATGATTCAGCCAAAGTGCTTAAAAATGTAACCAGCATTGTATGCAAAACATTTTGATAGGCTCAGTGATATTTGAAATACATACATAGGAAAGTGACATGTTCATTTATAGTGAAATACCAATATTGAGTACTATCCACTATGCTAAATGCTGACTGAATATGGTAACAGAGATCTCTGCACTTTCTATCCTCACCATCTGATTAAAAGGATACCCATTCATTCATTCATTCATTCTGCAAACAATTACTGAATGTTTACTATGGCAAGAGGACAGGGATAGGCCCTTTGGAGGACAGAGGTATGATCTCTTAATGATTCCTGTCTTCGAGGGTCTTAAATTTAGTGGCAGTGGAAGAAACAGCTAACAAAGCAGAATGGAAAAGAAGTATCAGTAAAGGGCTAGAGAACATCCTTCGAGGAGGATGGACGGAGTAATTATGCTCAGAGGTTAGGAAAGCCTCCTAGTGGAGATGGCCCTGGAGCAAGAAAGATGAAAAACACTTTAATGGCGGGGACAAAGGAGAAGGTCATTTCAGGAAGGCAGTTCAGAGAGCAGAGGCACTGAGGCATGAAAATCAATGCATGACCTGGGAATAGCAAGTAGGCTGGGATGGCTGAAGCATGGTATCCAGGTAGGGCGAGACAAGGCTGGGAAATTAGGAGGGAGCCAGCACATGAAACACCTTTGATGCCACGTTAAACCTACTGATTCTATTCAGCTAACAGTAGGGAGTCAGCAGAGGTTTGTGAGGCTATAAACAAATAGGAGGCTGGATGCATCCTTGGTATTGAACATGGACCTTCCGTAATGAACTACTGCTAAAGAGTAATTAAGTAGGGTAGAAAAAAAAAGGTCTTCTAAATTAGGAGATTTAGGGGCTACAGGGCAACAAGAGGAAGTCTTGCGTGGGATGTACTGATGCTTTTCACCTAGCCAACTCCCAACACATCCTTTAGATATCAAAGTGAATGTTTCTTCCTCAGGAAAGCCTCCCTGCACCCTGACTGAGTCAGGTCTCTCTGCCTTGGAACCACAGAGGTCCTTGCACCCTGCCTTCATAGTACTTCACAGAGTCTGTAATTATATATTTGCCTGAATTTGATTAATGTGTATGTCCCTCATTGGACTGAAAGCTCCACAAATGCGGGGATTATGTGTTGGTCTTGCCCTGCAATTTTATGTAGGCTACTCAATATGTCTCACCCAGAGTAAGGACTAAAATATTTGATGAATGAATAAATGAATGAATGAATAAGTGGAAGGAAAGAAGGATGGAAGGAGGACAGAAGAAAAAAAAGAAGGGAGGAAGATAGATATATGGGAATGGACACATTGTTGGAGAAGAATAATGAGAAATAATATTTGGGACCTTATAAGCGAATGTGGTGGTCTTAAAATATGGCTGCAAAATTCTTTGACATTGTTCTCATTGAAAGGTAGGATCCATAGCCTTTGCCCGTGAACCTGAACAGCCTTGTGATTAACAGAATGCAGTGAAGATGATGGTGTGTGATTTCCGAGGCTAGGTTGAAACTACTTGGTTCTCTCAATATGCTCACTCTGGGAAGAACCAGCTACCGTGTGAAAAGTTTGACCACCTTGAGACCATCAGGCTGAAGAAGCCGCATTGCTGGATGTTCCAGTCAACAGACTGAACTCATCTCTGCCAAAAAAAAGTGAATCAAGTTGTCTTGAACCCTTGAGACGATCTCATCTGCCAGCTGAGTGCCTTTGAGTGACCTTAGTAATTGCCTCAAGAAGCAAAAGAATTGTCCAGCTGAGCCCAGCCTGAATATCTAACCCATAGAATCTTTTGCACAATAAAATGGTTTTTGTTTTATGCCAGTCGATTTGGGATAATTTGTTAATAGTAATTGAAACTGACATATCAACCTAAGTCTCCATAGAATCTTCCCCAATCACCGCCCCTCCATAGCAATTGAGGAAACTGAGATCCAGAGAGATGAGTTTGTTTAACCATGTTTCTAAATTGGCAGCAGTAAAGTGAAGCCTAGGAGCTAATCTTCTGACCCCCAGGCCATTGCCTTTTCCTTTCTAATATATGGTAATGCACTAAGAAAAATTTCCATTTAATTATATGCAGCGTCCAGAGAACAACTCTTTGTCATGCCACAATTTTATCCCTATTGATGCTTTCTTCCCATTGATAATTAAATGGATTAGTCAAACTCCTTGACATATATACAAAAAGTGAACTGTGGGCTCCCATGTGTGGAGCTTTACAAATGCTGTCGATGATCTGGACATTTGAATGCAACTACCTCCCAATTAGAGGAAGAAGCATGCTCAAGTATAAAAAACCCGATAACATTGCTTCTCAAGTTTGTGGTGTTCGAATTCTTAGCTGACTAGGTTTTCAAGGCTGTCAGTTCTGAATTCACTGAAAGATCTTTTCTGCTGAAAGAAAAATGCCGCCTCTATTAATATCCACCTTTTCCTCTGCAGAACACTTGCTTGCTGGTGATTTATTATGGACAAGCTGCTTCCTGTTCCTTTTGAAAGCTAGATTCTTTTTTTCTTCTTCTTCTTCTTCTTTTTTTTTTTTAATTCTGCAAGTAGAGGAAGAATTCCTCATCTCTTGTCCCCAGGGTGATTTAGTTAAGGCTAATCTTCAGGACAGAGTTTGGGTATTTACAACTCACAAACTGATGCTGCCTGATGCCAAACAAAAGGGAAAGGTTCTTGCTGCTGTATCTGATGTCAATTGGGAGCTAATCCGAAAAACAAATAAGGAAGACCAGCTCTCTTGCAATGTGTATGGGAAAAGATTCTTTGAGATTTTGGAACTCTGCAATTACATTATAATGATGGGAACTTTTTCCCTTAAAACGATCAGAGATATTAATTATCCTTTTGTTGGTGATAATGTCATCATTTTATATTTTATGTATTTAAAGATTTTATTTATTTGACACAGAAGAGAGAGAGATAGTGAGAGAGAGCACAAGCAGAGGAAGTGGCAGGCAGAAGGAGAGGGAGAAGCAGGCTCCCCACTGAGCAAGGAGCCCGATGTGGGACTCGATCCCAGGACCCCAGGATCATGACCTGAGCCAAAGGCCGACGCTCAACCAAATGAGTCACTCAGGCGCCCCGATAATGTCATTATTTTTTAGAGACTCTACTGAGGAAAACAACTGAGTAATCTGACGCATATGCTCTCCATTAGCTCTATCTCAAAGAAAACTCTATACACTGATGACTCAAAAGGTAATGTTTGTCTTATTACATTTTTCCTATTCCTCCAGTGAAACCCATGAAAAATCAAAAGAAAGACAATGTCAAATTCAATTTTATTCAGAATTTCTCATAATCACAACTTCACAAGTTTTAACAAATGTTAATCTCCTTAAAATCCCACTTGTGATGTAGAAAGTACTTGAGTAGAGCGTGTGTATGTGACTTTAGGTGATGACGCCCAACTCAAACCAGTTTTGACAAAAAGCGGAATTGATTTGCTTACGTAACAGAAAAGTATAGACTTAGGATGCGCCTCAGGCGCAGCTAAAAGAGGGGACACACCGGGGCGAGGCTTCTACCTCCAGACTCTGTCTCCCTCGCTCTGTTTTCCTCAGTGTTGGTTGGCACCTTTCTCAGGCTGAACCCGTGTAATGGAAAAGATGACCACTGGCAGCTCTCGGCTCATTGGGCCGGCTTCCAAACTCAGCAGCAGAATTCTGGGTCACTTTAGACACACGCCTGGGGCCGATCCTGTCTGGTCCCTCTTGAGTCACGTGCTCACCTTGTGGAATTCTCCTCGGCCACACCTGTAAGGTTCTGAGGATGTATTTTAGAACTTGCCAAGAGTTGTAGTTAGATTTTTGGCATAATTTATTTTTAAATAAAATCTTTGCCTTAAGGACAGTGTATAAAATGCCATGCCAAGTTATACGGCTAAGCTTTCCAGCTGTCTTTCTCTTAAGCTATTTTCCCATATACATCTCACCTTCTTTTCAATACCAAACTTACCGAAAGCTTAATATATATTTGCTTATTCCCCTTTCCTGCCGTAATCTTCCTACCATCTAATCTCACTTCTCTACTAAAGGGGCTTTCCCAAACATTACTTGTCACCTCTCCACAGCCAAACCCAATGGCATCTTTCTGGTCTCTTGCTTGTCCTCTTGGCAGCGTTATACACTCTGAGCCACTCCCTTCTTTCTTGGCTCCCTCCTGTGAGCTTGTGCTCCTTCTTTTTCTCTGATAGAGTCTTCTTGGTTTTCTTTACCAGCTTCTGCTCATGTTCAGCAAGCTCTGTAAGCATACATGTTCTCCAAAGTTCAGTCTTCAGTCTTCTTTTCTTCTAACTTTTAGTCTCTCACTGGGGGCACCTTCATTCAGTTCCATGGCCTCAACCTTCTCCTATTTGATGCTGACTTTAGGATCTCTAAGTTTAGTCTTCTGTCTCTTCTTCGGTGTTAGACAATAATTTTTGAGTGTTTCTCTACACTTTGATGTCTATCTTTGTCTCTTTGGGCTACTGTAACAGAATACCCGAAACATGGTGGCGATAAACAATAGTTTTGGAAGCTGGGAAGTACAAGATCAAGGCACCAGCAGATTCGACGTCTGGCAAAGACCTGCTTTCTTGTTCACAGCTGTCTTTTCGCTGTGTCCTCACATAGCAGAAGGGGTGAAGGCACTTTCTGAGGTCTCTTTGATAAGGATGTTGATTTTATCCATGAGGGCTCCACTCTCATGACCTAATCACCACCCAGAGATCCCCACCTCCTAATACCATCACCTTGGGTATTAGAAGTTCAGCGTCTGAATTTGGGAGAGGACACATTCAGCCTATAGCAATGTCCTTCCATAGTCAGAAACTCAGTATTTTCGGAAGCAAATTTATTCATTTACTCCATGTTTTCCTCTGTGATGAAATGTTACCACCACTCTTCCAGTCAACTAGGGCAGAAGAAAATGGAATAATTTCCGCTATTCATTTTTGCCTCATATCCAGTTGGACCTCCGAAGACCCCAACCTGCACTTTCCTATTTCAGCTGCCACTGTTCTGGTTCAGGGCTTCATCCATTCTTTCCTGGCTGTTATAATAACATCCGAATTTCTTACTTATTTTATCTAAGCCATCTTACTAAGAAATACATGTTCACTACTCTCAAAATTGTTCATTCCATCCCAAGCTCTAAGTCCAAAATACTTCATTTTCAAGACTTTCTTTTTTTTTTTTTTAAGATTTTATTTATTCATTTGAGAGAGAGAGAGAGAGAGAGAGCATGAGAGGGGAGAAGGTCAGAGGGAGAAGCAGACTCCGGGTGGAGCCGGGAGCCAAATGCGGGACTCGATCCTGGAACTCCGGGACCATGACCTGAGCCGAAGGCAGTTGCCCAACCAACTGAGCCACCCAGGCGCCCCATTTTCAAGACTTTCTATTACTAAACTCAACCCTTCTTTCTAAGCTCATCTCCCATATGTTCATTTCAGACATTCTCTAGTTGAGCCACACCACCCACCCCTCCACATCTCTGCTCATCTTGTTCCTTGGTTTTCAGTGGGGTTCTTTCGTCCCCCGTCAATACTCCACTCATCCTTTAAGATCCACTCGTGGTAGACAACAGTGTGGTTCATCAAATATTTTTCGTTCTCCCCCTTCTAAACACCTGGTAGATTGCAGTCTTCCTACCCCTTGCATTTGGCAGAGTCATGGGACTCAATTTGGCCAGCAAAATGTAAGTACACGTGACACTTCTGGACAGAAGCTATGTAATTTAGTGTGAGATGGGCTATTTTTTCTTTCCTCTTCTTTTTTTTTCTTTTTGTTCACTAAAGTGATTAGCAATGTCCCAGATCATGGTCAGTCTAGAATAAAGATGTCACGGACCAAAGTTCTCCCTCGAACAGTGATGGACGAATAACATGAGTAAGAAATAAATGTAGGTTGTCTTCACATAATAAGAAGCCTGACTCCATTTTTTTGATGTCGGACTGCTGGCATCTTTTAAGCCTCACCCCTCCCTCTTCCTTTCTGTCCCACTTCTGCAGGAGCTGATAAAAAATCTTGTGTGCACCTTTCTTTGAAAGGAAGTTCAGACCGTGCAAGCCTCTTCTCTCATGAAAGAACACTCCCCCGGCTCACCTTCCAACTATTATTAAAATATCAAGCTAGTCTCCTTTTCTTGTTCTCTCAAGCCATTTTTAGACCAGTTTCGGAGAACTTCACTACTCCCCCCCAGAAAATGTGACAAATCTTCTCATGTCATCTTGCTATATGTATGGCATTACTAGTCTTGACATCTGAACCAAATTTGATATGGGAGGCCCCATCCTGCTTTTGAGAAATGACCATAATAGTTTGTGATTTGGTCTTTGATTTCCTTTGCAGAGGTTGTAACTAGGCTACTAAAAAAAAAAGTGCTATTTCTTGATCTATGCATTCATTATATGGGATTGTTCACTTCGTGAAAATTAATTGGTTTGTATGTTTACGATATGTGCACTTTTTATATGCATGTCGTATTACATTAAAAGATTATTTTTAAACTTTTATTGGGAGTATCCTTAAATAATCTCGACCTTGTTTTCTTTATCACTATCTGAGTATATTTATTGAAATGAGGTGGTGTAGATGTATGTATATGATGAAAAAGTAGTTGATGATAGAGAGAAGAAGAAAGCAAACATTTAACAAGGAAGCTAATTATTAAGAAAGGCAGAATGACATAAACTTTAAATAGAAACACAAGCAATATTCCTTTGTCATTGCAGAAGGAGAATATCAGGTAAAGCTTCAGAGAGAAGGTGGCATTTCTGGTAGTGTATCAGTCAGGGTGGTGAGATTATGCCGCAGAACCACTATCGAATTCTGTTACCATGACCATCAGTGACTCTCGCCTGTCTGAACTTCATGTAAATATAATCTTACAGAATATTTTATTTTGTGTCGAGCTTTTCCTGCTTAACATTACATTTAGAAATTCATTCATTTTGTTGCATGTATTGGGAATACATTCCTTTTGAGTTACTCTGTAGTATACATTGTATGACTATATCCACAATTCATTTCTCCATTTTCATGCCGATGGTCAGTTTTTGACTGTCATAAATAATGCTTCTGTGAACAAGTCTTTTGTACACATATGAATGCATTTTTATATGCAGGAGTGAAATAATTTGGCAAATGACATACATATGTCCTGTTTAAGGAGAGATACTGCCAAACTGTTATCTAGAGTGATTATACTAACTCACATTTCT
This sequence comes from Nasua narica, assembly GCA_028533885.1. NCBI lineage: Eukaryota > Metazoa > Chordata > Mammalia > Carnivora > Procyonidae > Nasua > Nasua narica. The sequence continues at coordinate 111,650,874 of CM052799.1, forward strand.
ACCAGCAGCATATTTTATTCTGTATTTTTGTCAGCTCTTTGTACTGTCAGTCCTCTTAATTTTAGCCATTTTAGTTAAAGTGTAGTAAAATCACATATGTGTTTCCCTGATGGATAGTAATATTTACTGGTCTTTTGAGTATTTTCTTTGGTACATCTCTGTTCCAATCTTTTGTGTATTTTTTACTGGATTGTCTGCTTTATTTCTTATTGATTTTTTACAAGTTCTTTAAAGATTTTGGCTCTCAGTCATTTTTGTGTTCCATGCATTGCAAATATATTCTTCTGCTTTGTGGCTTGCCTTTTTATTCTCTTCACGGCACCTTTTGAATAACAGAAGCCCTTACTTTTATCAATGTCCAATATGCCAATGTTTTCCTTTATTTTTAGTATTTTCTATGCCCTGTTTAACAGATAATTTTCTGCTTCAAAATCACAAAAATATTTTCCTGCTATTTTCTAGAAGCTTTGTTGTTTTTCCTTTTACATTTAGTTCTATAATCCATCTGGAATAGCTTTTTTAGTATGGTGTGAGGTCAGGGGTCAAGATTCATTTTTCACACACACACACACATACACGCATACACACACACACACACGTATATATCCAATATACATATGCATATTGATTTGTGGTGTAATTTAATCCATTAAACACATTGGCTATTTCTCAAATCTCAATTTCCCTAAGGGTATTGTATCATTCTTGAGGTTCCCAAACCACTGACTCTAAAGTAGCAGCCTCTGTTGAAAATTCCTCATGGTTTCCTGAAATCATTATTGATCAAGAGAAGTGAGAAATAGTTATGCCCCCTTATCACTAATCCTAGAGATTGTCGGACTGGTACTTCTTCCCGAAAAAGCAATTTCAAGGCTTTGAGGAGATAACAATACTTTTCGTCCATCACAATAAAGACCTTCTTTCCTTTCATGGTCCTTTTGGCCCACCAGCAAATATATATTCTTTATCATAAATTAAGTCCATCTCTTCCACAGCGTTTTGTGAAAATATTTTTTTCTCTTGAGTTTATGAGTTCTAGTAGTCTACATAGAGGGAGTACTCAGCAAACAGCAGACCAGCCTCTTACGTATGGGAAGATGTTCTCTTCCCTCCCAAATGATGACCCTCAAGGAGCAGCTAGATGCAACTGTGGAAGGGCCAAGGTCCATCTCTGGATAAAACTGCCCACGTTCTGGGAACCTGGGTGGCTCAGTGGTTAAGCTACTGCCTTCGGCTCAGGTCATGATCCTGGAGTCCCAGGATTGAGTCCCACATTGGCCTCCCTGCTCAGCATGGAGTCTTCTTCTCCCTCTGACCCTCCCCTCTCTCATGCTTTCTCACTCTCTCAAATAAATAAATAAAATCTTAAAAAAAAAAAAACTGCCCACATTCTGATTCTAATTCTATTTCCCATGAGCAGTGTGACCATATGCAATTCCTTTACCATCCAAAGCTCAGTCTCATTCATCTGCTCACTCAGGATACTACCCTACTATATCATGGACTCTGTATTAGTATTATCATAGGGCTGTTGTGCAGAATAGTTCATGTAAAGTGGTGGTCTCACTGCCTCTCGTACAGTCTGAACCTAATAGATGTCAACTACTGTTATTTTCTGCTATTAATGCAGAAGCCCAATCTTCATCCTAGGGGTCCTTCACAAAAGGAAGTTAAAAAAATATATTACAAGGAGGCAAAATGCTAGTTTTTATTAATGTACACACAGTCAAATGCCCCATGATATGTCCTCGGGTTTCTTCCTCACAACCCAATGACATACTTTGAAAAAAAGAAAAACATCTTTAAAGTCAAGCTTTTTCCAGAAATAGACATAGTGAAATAAATAGGTAATAAAACATGCCAGAAGTGAAATGAAAAAGAAATGTGTCCTTTGGTTTCATTCTCCTTGGATTATCACAGTGACATTTCTTTAAGGTGTCACTTCCAAAGTGACTTTTTCATTTGACTCTAAATCTCCAGGGAAAGGAAGGTCCTCTCTAATTGAATAGGCCCTTAATGGTATGGGGAGGGGATAAATACAGCTATCGAAAGTAAGTCAATATTAAGATTATAAAGTCTCTTAGACTTTAATTGATATAGTAATAGGGATTGAAGGCCATATTTCTAAAGATGGGGCTTTATGCAGGCACAAGATAAATGTAGCCATCAGAAGGGCTAAATACAACTTTTACTTTTTCTTCCACATAAACTCTAAGAATTACTATGAACTTATTTAACTAGGGTACTTAAAAAGTCTTTCCTCAGAGAACGAAGGAGACTGACCACTTCAAATAAGAACAATTATCTCTTCTCTAGAAGTAAATTTTGAATGACTTTGTGCTTTGCTTGATTTGATCCTTTTTTTCTCCAAATATATCCAGGGTTCCCAACACCCACCTGATGAATGGTTTCAAAGATGAGGCCAAGGCTATCTGAGCTGTGAAGACTTTATTAAGTAGGCAAACTTCTCTTCCTTCTAAAACATTTCTTGATGTAGAGAGATACAGAGGAAGGGTAAGAGCTAATATTCCATCCAGCTTTCCCAGAGTCTCACCAAAGAGGGGATTCCCTTAAAACCTGGTGATTCTTGGCTAGCGGACTTAAAAAAGGGTAGAATTCTTTAGCATTATGGGGCTTGTGGGCCAAGAATTTAAATATTGACAGGGACTCAATATAATGCTTCATCGATGATGTTTCAGTTAGAGGCATATAATCCCACTCCACAATCAAGTGAGCAACAAACAAAAAACCAGGCATATCTGAGCAGAGATAGGATTTCACTTAGATAAAAATCAATTTTATTAATAGTTGACCTGTCCAGTCACAGTCCATCTCACAAGAGGGAAACCAATCACAGCACAAGAGGCCTACTCGGAGCAAAATAGCGTCCCAAGATGAATTTTTTCGGTTGTGTGCAAAGAAGCGTTTATGAATCACCAGGACAGATCTGGAGAAGAAAAAAAATCTAAGGTTCCAGGTCATTCCAGGTCATTTACTGAATTCAGGAGTGATAAGTCAATAGAATGGGGTTCTGGGGTTGGCCTCTAGAGACTGAGATTAGGTGAGAGCCAGTCACCTCACCAACACCCTGCACCCAACACCAATAGTCTGACCCGAGCCCCCAATTCTCTCAATGCATATAATCATCTCAAATAAAACAGAAAGCATATTGCCTAAGAAGTGTTTAGCAAAGAACAGCTTTGTTATTAGCTTTTAAATTGATGTTTGATTATTTGGCTACTGTGGTGGAAAAGTCTTATTGTAGTTTTATATGCCCCTCTCTACCACAAACCGATTTTCTTCATGCACTACGTTGCTCGAAACTTCTTCTTTTTTTTTTTTTAAAGATTCTTTATTTATTTTTTTGACAGAGAGAGAGATCACAAGTAGGCAGAGAGGCAGGCAGAGAGAGAGAGGGAAACGGGGTCCCTTCCGAGCAGAGACCCCGATATGGGGCTTGATCCCAGGACCCTGAGATCATGACCTGAGCCAAAGGCAGAGGCTTTAACCCACTGAGCCACCCAGGCGCCCCTCGAAACTTCTTTAATCAGTATTATTTTGCTAAAAGATCTTCTGATATCTTAACAAATAAAAGTCACGAACTGAATACTTCTACTGGCCTACAAATCAGCAGATAAGGGGTAGCTCTGGGATGATTTTTCCTTCAAAATTAGAAAAGAAACATGGATAACATTTTTCTCTCAGGAACTGAGGAGCATTAATACTGGAGCACTGCTAGTAACATACTATTAAATTTCAGGCAAGCCACTTAACCTCTCTGCCCTTTCTCCATCTGGAAATCCAGAAGGTAAGTAGCCTGCATCAACAATACTGTTACAAAGGCAAACTGGTAAAAGATTGGTAAGCACTTTACAAATATTAAGTGCTCCAACATTACTGCTTGTTGTAACAAACTCTATTTTAAACTCATCCAGGATACATTAAAAAAAAAAACCAAAAAAAAAAACTTCCCTGATTTCTAGTCTAAGCTGCACGGTATGATCCAGACAAAAATACAACAAAAAGGAAAATTAATCCTTAGTAGATCTTCAGCTACTATGAAGAATGGTGCTCTCGAGAGAAATTTGAAGAAGCAAACTTTGATATATTGAAGGGGGGTATGAAAGCATAAATGCTACTCCAGCCACTGATTCCTTCTTTCTCTCTAACAGGCTCAACACAGATCTCCTCAAAACCTCTCTTTTGTTAAAATATATAACTTGAAATGGATACTACAACTAGGGTGGAACTCTTGCCGATTAAATGTAAAGCATTACGACCAGAACAGAAGTGGAATTATCCTCAACCTGAAATCACACAAATTTAAACCTTGAAGGAGATCAGTTCTCCATAAAGAAAATATGTCTGTGCATGAAGATTAACTTCCATCTTCTTTGGGCCAGCCAGGTGGTCTTGCAAAACGTGCTCCTTTCCCAAAGCTTTAATCAATTAACAAGTATTGATTGCCCACCTACTACTGTGTGTAAAGTACTGTGCTAAACTTCTATGTGTGATACGGTTTAAAAATAAATAAATAAATAAAAAGATAGTCACTCTTGCACTTAAGAGCTCTGAATTTAATTGGACAGATAAGACATACACAAGGGGCGAGATAAGTGGCACCATTCGGCTGTCATTGATATGCGCCAAATGGCTAGTTCAAATAGTAGGTGAGAGACCAACAGGACAAACTGTCCTGGGCTGGGGTGGTCAAGGAAGGCTTCCGAAGACAAGCAGGATAAGCACCAGGTCTTAGTGGGAAGAGGGGGGTTGAGGAGAATGAATTTAAAGATGACTGTGTGAAGTAAATGAAATGAAGGTCAAAATATAAGCCAACTGTACCAATTCTCTTCTCCTCTTTCTCTCTCTCTTTCTCTCTCTTTCTCTCATAGGCACACATGCACATGCACATAAAATATAAGGGGAGAAAGTGCTCAGAGGGTAAGTATGCCATACTTTTTGGCTCTTAAATATTAAAACAAACTTCCATGATACCTTCTTTTTCTTCCCTTCTCCTCCCTCCCCCTCTCTTTTTCTTCCTTCCCTCTTTAGCCCTAGTGTGCCTGGGAATTAGAGTGCTGGTCACTTTCAACTGTCCTGGGGCACTACAAAAGACTCTAGAAATTCTTGTGGCTCCTTCTGGGGAATTCCAAGGCTCTGGGTCTCAGAACCACAGTAACCTATCAACAAAGGAGCTTTAAAAGTTCCTTAGTTCATACTTCTTTAAACAAGCCTGACCCTGAACCCTTGCAACAACTAACATGACTTTCTGGCCCATGCTTAATACAGCTCTGATGCTGTCAGAAGAAAATACCTCTGGGGACCTTTCAACTCCCTTTGTGTAGAAACTATCTAAGACTCTCTGATTGGGGCACCTGAGTAGCTAAGTGTGTTAAGCCTCTGCCTTCAGCTCAGGTCATGGTCTCAGGGTCATGGGATCGAGCCCCGCATCGGGCTCCCTGCTCGGCGGGGACCCTGCTTCCCCCTCTCTCTCTACCTGCCTCTCTGCCTACTTGTGATCTCTCTCTAGCAAATAAATAAATAAAATCTTTAAAAAAAATAAGATTCTCCGATTGTGATCAAATTTTTTTTCCATTTATTGTTTGTATTAAATAAATTATTATACATCAGTGAAGCATTTCGGTAAAATGCTGACAGCATCAATTTGAAGACATAATTTCAAATCCAAGAGCAGGCCGCAGCTCACCGGAAACCACTGAAGTGCCTTCCCTGATTCTGGCCGGTGGACATCAAGGAAGAACAGGAGAGAAGGGGAAAAGGAAGGAAAGGAATGCCTTTAATTGGGTGCTTCCCCTAGGAAATTACCCGAAACGTGAGTTGAGGTATTAGGTCCCATTGCTCAGATTCATGTTCTGTAATACTTATAAATAGTAGCCAAATCATTACAAATCATTACATTATTTACAATAATGTAACTGACTAGTGGACATTTACATTAGGGAACAGTAGCTTGGCTTCTCCAGGTTTGACTATCCTACAAGTGGCGATTAGACCCAAGGGTGTCCTATTCCCTCCAAGCTCCCCACCCCACACTCCACACGGAGGGAGACTCCCACCACCACACGCTATATAGAAGAGGATCCGAATCTGGAAGATGAAGAAACTGGCGCTCATTCCCAGAATAACAGAAAACTAGCATTCACCAAGCAATAGACAAGTTACTTTTTATAAATCATGCTGTTATAATAATTGTGTTCTTGAACAGAGGAATTTTTTCACAAAATATATCATTTGCTGCTAAAGCAAAGCATTTCAATCCTCAAAGGGGATTTGTGGGTCATTGCGGTTTTGAGGACAGTTTACAAACTGGCATGACCCTGGATATAAGTTCTGAACAAAACTCAGGGAAGAATAGAAGCCTTTAAAATTGAATTCTGGCCACTTGGATCATAACGTTTGGTAAAGTAGTCTGTTAAAATCCAGAAGTAGGCCTGGTCATTTCCATCACCTTTGGTAAAACCTAAAAGTTTTATTATGAATGGACGTTTCTTTGAACTATTAGTTGATTGGAATTTGCAGCTTTTATTCTTTTAGGAAAATTTAACACAAGAACCTAAAATGAAGAGATTGTGGCATTCAATCAGGCAGGATCAAGCAGTCTTTTTCACTTGAAAAACCTGGTCGAAAATAATTAATTTTGAAGAATTTTTATCATTATATTACTAACATGTTCACATCTATATCAACTGTTTTCTTTCATTTGTTTATTTGCCCAAAAGTATACTCAGTATTTTACTGCAATATGGTGAGATTCTCCATATGTCCAAAGACTTCGTAAATTTTTTTTTTTTTTTGGTGAGGCAACTCTCCTCAAATGCCTGAAACGAAAGGGAGTTATTGATGTCTTCCAGGACTATAATTGCAAGAACAGCTTTATCTCCCAGGCAGACAGACTCTACACAAATGTTTGGTTTACTCCATATCACACAGTTAACAAGGTTCTTGTAGGTTCAAGGAAAACAGATTGTGAGGCTTTGCCAGGAGGACTTAACATTCTAGGGGGAAAAAAGAAAAAACCAACAAAACCCTGACAGATAACACTGAAGGGAGTGAAATTTTAAAATAATTCCCACTCAGACATAATCCTCCAGGAAAAAGTAGAGTGTGGAATGGGAGTTTTTAGAAAAGATGAGCATAACTGTAAAAGGCAAAGAAAGAAATTGTGTTTTTTAACTCCTATGCCCTAAGTATGACCATCTTAAGAAGATGGTCTGTGCATTGCAATTGCCCTCATTTCTTTTTTTTTTTTTTTTTAAGATTTTATTTATTTGACAGAGAGAGAGAACACAAGCAGGCAGAGAGGCAGGCAGAGAGAGAGGTGGAAGCAGGCTCCCTGCTGAGCAGAGAGCCTGATGTGGGGCTTGATCCCAGGACCCTGAGATCATGACCTGAGCTGAAGGCAGAGGCTTAACCCACTGAGCCACCCAGGTGCCCCAACTGCCCTCATTTCTGACCTAATAATCCAATCTTCTTAATTCCAAATCGTTCAAACTATAGAAAAACCTGATGAAAATAACCCTTCCATCTAACTTGCCTGTTCCAGCTGAATGCTAAGTAGGTCTTTCAAAGAAGCTCTAAAAACGTAGTCCTGCGCATGGGGCGTGGGCTGGCTCCCCATGGGGTCTGCGCACCACCACCACCGGCCCAAGGTAAGGAAGTGCCTTCACAGGCTTATTCAGAGCGCACATCCCGCCTGCTTTTACAGACTTACCAATGGGCTCTGTTTGTGAGGAAGTTACCAGACTGACATTTATGGCTCTCCAGGCAAATGAGAACAAAAAGAAGAGATTCCGAAACTTAAAGCTGTTTACCAGCTGTGGGAAAAGGTCGACATTGGGCACCAACCCCTCAGACAAAATCCAAAGGTACAGAGCCATCTTTTCTCCTTTCCTCAAGTCAAGCAGGAAAACATGAGGGCTGCATAATTATTGCAATATTCTGCCAGACGAAATTAGGGCAGGGGAGAAGAAATTACATGTACTTGTGTGAGAAATGGAGTCTTGAAAGACCAGTTCTTTGCTCAGATCCCATGAGTTAAATTGCTTCAAAGCAGACATTGTGGTTATGGTTCCCCGCCATGTGGTGTTTGCTGAGCTCCCTCTGGATATCCTAAAACACTTAAGCCTAAAGGGTTTAGGATGTCTTTGGAGGCCATAATTTGGAGAGAACAACTTTATCTTTGTGGGAGATGCAGGACACAACACAAATGTTTGTTGGATTCCTTCTCTTTTTCTTGACAAGGAGCTTATCCAACAGTTCTCAAGCAAATGATATGGGAAAGTAAATGATTTTGTGGGGAAGAATCATTGTGGTTTAGAATTCTAAGGCTAAAGGCTTCAGTCAGGTGATATTCTAGGTTTACAGAGAATTAAAGACAAGTTGGAACATACTTCATCAAACGTCAATAAGGTACGGGTGATACACCTTGACGTGGAATTTGTAGGGAAATACCAAGCAATTTCGAATGTGGAGATTTGTTACAATGGTAGAGGTGTAAGCATTCCAGACAAATGGGAGTGGAGGGGGCAGGAGAGGCCAGCAGATACCTCCAAAGGGATTGTCTAAAACAAGGACTACTCTTTATATTAGAGAATTTTCTCTTCTCTTGAAAAGGCTACTTGGGCCAAAGAACGAGGAGCAGGTAGTTAGAATAGAATTTTCAAACTGACAGGAATGTTGAAATATTCATAAACCACACAGAGATCATCTCATCTCTGCTTAAAATCTTCCAGGGGCTTCTTCCCACTGCTCTTCATGTGAAACTCATGGCCTGCCTCCCCCATACATGCTCCCCTCGGCAGCCTCTCTGACACCTCCCCAACCCTCCTACTCCCCCCACCCCTGCCCCCTGGCACTCCCTTTATAGGTGGTCCTCATACTCACCTAACTTACCAGCTTCAGGGTTTCTGTCTATCAATCTACTTTGGCCTGAGTGATCTTTCTTTGCCTGAGGGACCCTTCATCGTTTGTAATTATTCATTTGGTTGTTTGTCTTCTGTCTACTTGCACTACACAATAAGCATCATAAAGTCAAAGACCCTGTCTCTCCTGTTCTCTGTTTTATCATCACTCTGATAGGTGCTCTTAGGGGAGCTGGAATACACTCTCAGGTAAGACTTAGCATCGACATTTATAAGGGAGTTGGGACCTATGCTTTTGGAGGGATCATTCAAGAGAACAAGATTTGAGAATGGGACTGAGCGAAGTCACCTGCCCAGGGGGGTGTGTGGAGGGTGAGCTGACACCGAGGACCACATTCCACCACATCCCACACCCACTTTAAGGTTTCCCTCCTCTCTCTTCTCTTGGAGCTACTCTCCCATGGTTGCTGGTCCTCACTCTCCGGTTTTCCTTTGTAGCACACTCTGTTCCGCCCTTTGGAATGTCCCATCTATATACCTAGACCATCGCTTTGAGATGAAATTACAGTTTTTTCCTGCTAGTGCTTATTTGGGGGGGGGGGGTGGAAGAGCAAGATGGAAGGAAGGGGCAAGGGATTGAAATAACACTCTTGTGTCAGCCAAGGTATGAAGCCAGCCATTGATGAGATGTTATCTTCTATGAGGAAGAGGATACCTTATGTATTTACTTTTTTGTTAATAAGTTAAAGGAAATCTCAGGCTTGATTTGGTAACTCCCCTGAGGACCTTCAGTAGCACAAAGAGCGTTATAAAGATCTAAGATCTCAAGCAGCTAAAATCATTTAAACTAATAAACATGTCACAGGATACTTAGTGGGGCCTTGGGAAGGGTAGTATCATGAAAGCAAGTGACGACCAGCTTTTAAAACTCCCCAACGGACAGTCATCACTGACTGATGATTGATTTGTTGGGTGATTTGTTGTTGGTCTTCATTTTTTTTCCCACCTCATCTTTCCTTCCTGACCATCCCGTTTATGCCCATAGACCCTTTCGCAGGCAATAATACTAATAAGAGCTAACCTTTACTGAATGCCTACTCTCAGCCAGACACTTCACATTTTCTCTAATCCTTACAACAATTTTAATAGGTAGGACAGTTATCAGCATTTCAGATGGAAAAAGAAAGAACATTTAGAAAAGTTAAGTATATTGCTTAAGATCATATAGCAAGTAAGGTCTGTCAGATACTCGAAGCCTATACCTAAGCCTGGAGGCTGGGCCCTTGGTAGGGGATTGGGGGGGTCAGGCTGGAGACTTTAGTCTTGCCCCACAGCCCAATCTCCACTGGCCCAAATACACAATCCAAAGACAGAAAAATAATTTTCTTGATCTCCTCATTCCTTTCCAACAAGTTTGCCACATCTGAGATCATTTTATACATATCGTTATATTACATATCATGGTGTCCTATATCATGCAAACAAAATCAAGTGTCAAGAAATTTGAACTTGAACAATTGGATTCGAAATCTACTGTCCTGGATTTTACATCATGGCCAGCAAACTAAAATTTTGACACAGCAAACTGAGTTTTTTACTTATTTTCTTCAGCTCTCTGTGTGTCCGAAATGCTTGTGTTTGATGCTGTCTATGTGCTTGCGAACTACATTAGGACATGAGATGCATATGTGATCTTTTGGAAAGCATCGGGATCCTGGGAAGCCCATTACATCAGGGCTTCTTTGTTTAATATAAACAGGGAGAGAAACCCAAACCAAATGTGTGTAACTAATGTACATATCTCTAAAGTCTGATTGCTAGCAGCAGTAAGAAGCTACTGAAGATTCTAAAGTCGCCTTTGACACAGAGCCCCGTCTGCCATTGTCCTTTCTTTCTTTTTTCTTAAAGATTTTATTTATTTGTTTGATAGACAGACAGACAGAAAGAACAAGCAGGGGGAGCAGCAGAGGGAGAGGGAGAAGCAGGCTCCCTGCTCCAATATGTGGCTTGATCCCAGGACCCTGGAATCATGACCTGAGCCAAAGGCAGATGCTTAACCAACTGAGCCACTCGGGCACCCTGCCCTTGCCCTTTCTATGAAGACAGCTCCAGTAAAGCTAGTTTCCAGCGGCCCTTACAACCAAAAGAACACAACCAATCCTACACCCTTGTGGAATTTAAGCAACGTAGTACTAGGCAAGTATTAGGAATGATAATTTTAAAGACTAGGTAATAATATGTGATGTGTTTATAGTCAATTTTAAAAAGCAGAAAGGAAAATTTTATCTATCCTACTGTGTCAGAAGAGTCTTTTAGAAATAGTAATTTTCCTCAGTATTTCCTTTTGTGCCTTGACCCCTCCTTCTGTTCAAGCATCCGATTAGACATCTGTAGTCTCAGGAAAAGGTCACAGGAGCATCAAACAGAGAAAAGTAGTCTTCAGATTTCTGAGGGGAGTTCCTTAGGAGAAGAGAAAGGATCCAGACTAAAAAAAAGATTAGAAAAGGAAAATTGGAAGGGGAGCAGAGAGAGTGGAGACACCATTAGGTCGCAGTGACAGGGGCCCATCCTTCACTCCATAGGCTGAGTTCTGGAGAGGAGTAGAGGCCCCAGAGAAGAAACTGTAGCATATTTAATGGTTGAGAACGTCCCCTGGACAGCTCCCCAGCTCTGCCATGGTGCAAGAGTTCAACAGTGGTCTCCTCACACCCACAAGTGGCACAGAAGGAGTCCTGAAATCCGAGGGACCCCGTGGGTTGTTAGATGGGAGTCTCTCCCGTGGCTCCTTCAATGACTGCCATTAGACACTGCTCAAGGAGCAATCGGGGTGATGTGCATCTCAGAAGATGCCAGTGTGGTGGGAGGAAATTGAGGACCCAGCGCAAGGCCCCTGGAACAGAGATGCTACCCAGGAGAAGGAAGAAAGCTTCGACAAATCTACCGAAATTATGTTCTCTTCACATCCAGATTTCATATCCTGAGTCAGAGCCAAGTAAAGAAAGTTAGGTACCTTGTTCTTCTGCATTTAAGGGCTAAATTTCATGCCTTCTAACCTGTGATTAAAACCATAAGTGAGATTTGTGAAGTAACATAAAAAAAAATCATGATTTCTCTGAAACGTGTTTTTGTCTTCAAAATGGGGAATCATAAAAATGTCTATAATCTAAACAGAACTCTATAATCTAGAATTAGTGTGCACATAAAGAAATAATAAATTTCTATCAAGTGGTACTAAAGTAATTAGGTGTTGGGGTTGTTGATTGTGGGTTTTTCTCTTCTTTCATTTTTATTTCCCATGCTTATGGGTTGCTTATGGGTTTTGTTGTTGTTCCTGTTGTTTTAAGAAATAAAGATGAAAGGAAAGATGGGGGAGAGAGAAATGGAAGAAAGGAATTAAGAAAAGAAGAACCTTGAAGGAGTATCACGGAGCTAGAACATAAGGCCAGTGGTAAAAGATGGTGTGGGAAATGTGGCTGGGTAGAAATTGTAGAGGGCCTTAAATCTCAAACTATGACATTTAGACCATATCCTGTAATCGATGAAGAGCCTCAAAAGGTTAAAATACAAGAGTACCATGGTCAAGTCTGTTTAGAGACAGACTCTGGTAGTTTGAGATGGGCTCCTAAGAACAGAAAGGGGGAAATCTTTTCCCAAGTTATTGCAATAAGTAGACAGAAAATCACGGAACAACTCAGGCAGTGGGAGCAGGAATGGAGGAGCAGGGGTGTAGGAAAGAGCTATAGGAGGTAGCAAGTCGGTGACCAATTGGTGAAAACCATCACTGCTGAGAATGACACTGAGGTACCAAATCTTCAACCTCATCTTGACGTGGTTGAGCTTTTTCGAGGACGTTGAGCAGCTTGGGTTTCCTTTTGAAAGTGGACAGAACTGAAGAAAGCTCGGGAACACTGGCCACTTAGCGACTGCCAAGCTACCAGCTTCAGACCACAGCTACCTACGGGCTCGCCTGTGGATCTAGGACTCCTACTCTCCTCCATGGCTCCACGCTGCCCGACAGCAGTTGGGAAATGCCTGCAACTAGAGCAAAAATAAAGCACCAAAGCTCCCAGATCATCTTCTCACACTGTCCCAACCAGGAGAGAAAAAGCTGAGTCAAGAATTCTTGCCCCCAATTCTGTAAGATTCATCTCCTCCTGAGGCCAGTGTGTTTGAACAAGATTCTGTTGAAGGCTTGGGTATCACAAAAAATAAAACCATTCAGAGAATAGCATGAATTCCCCCCAATTCGTGAGATACAGTCCACTCTCCAGGATCATGCAGCCCACCTCATCCCCATGGACTCAAAGGTGGAAGCAGGAACCCCCTGCACCCTCCATCCTTGGTCTCAAACTCCTCCCTCTCGGTAGATGCCATCTCCAACTCTTGGCCTTCCAAGGCCTGAGCATTTGTACTCTGGATTTATTGTTCTGTTCATAGTTGCCCTTGGTCCCTGGGAATTATGAAAAAAGTAGTTGTTTCATTTTTATTAATATTTTAAGTTTTGAACTAATAAGCAACCTTTAAGAAAGGTTAAAATTAAGGGCGCCTGGATGGCTCAGTCAGTAATTGTCTGCTTTTGGCTCAGGTCATGATCGCAGGGTCCTGGGATCAAGCCCCGCGTCGCATCGGGCTCTCTGCTCAGCAGGGAGCCTGCTTCCCGCCCTCTCTTTGCCTACTTGTGATCTCTCTCTCTGTCAAATAAATAAAATCTTTTTAAATAAATAAATAAATGCTAAAATTGGAAAAAGTTTTAAAATTGCTCATAGATTTTTAAAACCTTCAGAAAACATTAACTATTAGTGTTTTTGTGTATTATTTCTTCTAGTGTTTATATATAATATATATTACAGAGTTTTAATCATACTGAATATACATACATCTACTTTTTGTCATATTTATTATATCATAGTCATGTTTTCATATTGACTTTTATACTCTTTATCTTATTTTTTTTAACAATCCTTAAAGTTCCATAATTATATGACCATTTCTATACTTGGGGCTTTAGATTACTTCCATTATAAAATTATTTCTAACTCATTTTTTCCAGCTTCTATAAATAAAGATTCTCATGTAGAAAAGGTGGACTATAAGGAAAATAACAAAACCTACCTATACATGAAATTGTGATATACAGAGGTACAGATTTGATTTCAACTTTTTCTCATTTACTTTAGCCTTATATGGTTACGTGGCTTGCACGGTTATGAGGATTTAAGCTTATATGGTTATTTCTCATAGAGGAAATGTGCTCTAAGGTTACTGTAAGTCATTTGATCCCGATGAAGTTCTTGTCTCAGCACAAAGTCCCAGGCTGTCCTTCCCCACATTGAGGCTAGCCCAAATCTCAGCTGCTAGATAGTATGGCTGCCATCAGCTGCCGCCAGGCAGCAACCCTGTCCTCTGGTGGCCTGCCCCTCCAAGCCACAGATCTTAGTCTCCCATTTTCTCTTCTTTCTTCCTGTGGAAGAGGCAGGTTTGTATAGACTTGCACCCCTCTTGTGAGACCAGCAGAATCTCCAATAAAGTGTCTTCTCCAAGGCCAGTGGGTCTATATCAAGAGCTTGCCTGGGAGCTCCCAGTCTGCAGCAACCAAAATGCTCAAAGCAGGAATTGGCAGATTTCTTAATTTCTACATTATTTTTTATATTGCTGAGTGTTTTATAATTGCTTTACTCAGCAAGCCTGGGAAATATGTAAGTAGTCATCAGTTTTACAGATGTGGGAATTAAGGTTCAGAAAGGTTAAATGACTTGCCTTGACTAGACACAAAATGATATCATTAGAGAATCAAATGAAACTTCTCTTTTCTATCAAAATTACTTTTTTCTTGGGGTAAAGAGAAAGGAAATTGTAATAAAGAAAGTACACATGTTGATCTAATAAGTGCGTGGGGGGGGTAAAACAGCAGAGAGAAGGTGAAGGAGAATGGGTGAGTGGAGAGATAGAACAAAAGGCAGAGGTTGTGGAGAGAAAACAGTTTTGTAGCCCTGTCCTCTTAAAAATGCTCATTGTTTGTGTGTGTGTGTTTGTGGGGCATGTCGATTCCAGATTGATCCACATGCAGGCTGTTTGCCAAGTGGCTCACTTCCATTCTTGTCAGAGCAGGAAGGAGCCTTCCCCGAAGTTCCCCCACCTACCCCCCCAACCTGGCCCCTTTCCATTGGGGGTCACATTGCACTTGCACATTTGGAGATGGAGGCTTTGAGACTCACACCAGATTCGCGTCAGTGCACACTGCAACCTACACCCTCACTAGGTTTTCAATAACTCCAAGCCATGTGGTGTCTTCTGCTAACCCTGCTGCTGGGCACTGTTCCAAACTCCTGGACGGCTCTCTCCCTCCCACCCTTCCCCAAATCATGCTGCCACCGCCAAGTTGGCTTCAGAGGAGAGGTGGGGCTGCAAGGCTACATTTCTCTTCATTGTCTCAACCCTCAAGTCCTCAGAGCACCACTGAACCTCTGTTCAAGGTTTGAGTTTGATCAGAGGAAATGTCTATGGGTGAAGGGGAAGGTTTCCTTTCCCTGTGTATCCTTTGTATAGCTTTTAAATTTTGTATTTGGTGTATTTATTACTTATTCAAAAGTAAAATCTAAGATAAAGCCATGAATACTATATATAACTGTTTCCAGAGTCCAAATAGGGGAAACCTCTTGCAGAGTTCTACTCCTTGGCATACTTCAGTTCCCAGTCTGATTTTTTGTCTTAGGATCACCTCTCTACTTCCTCCCTCTCCTGTGAGAATCTCAATTCATTCATAGAAACCCCAACTTCCTGGTCACAATGGTACGCCTTGACCTACGATCTGTTTCAGTAACCAAAACAACCCACCAGACACAATGATCAACAGAAGTCTAGTTCTCAAAATCTGAATGATTCCATCTAGAATAACCATTATAAAATTGTTATCTAGAACAACAGCAATCCAGGATGGCTTTTGCCAGCCCATTTCCCAATATTTTCAGGGTTCCCTCTGCCAGAGTCAAGTGGAGACATGACTTCTCAATCTCTTTATGATCTTCTGATCTTGACTCTGTGTGCCCTCTGGGTAAATACACACCCTCACACACTTCTGAAATAATCATTCTTAGAGATCATAGTGTCTAAATCATATTAAATGGAAAAAGCCTCCTAAATGTTCTGATAATCTGCAATGACTTACCCTGAAATAAACTCTGAAAATAGACCTTTTCATTATTACCCAGCGTCATTATTCTTTTCCTTTCTTCAGTCTCCAACTTCCAGGCTCTGGCCTAAAGGTTTACAGGTGACAAACACACTACCGTCACAAGTCCTGCTCAGACAGAACTATTTACCTCTGATCTTTATTCTTAACTACATTAAAAAAAAAAAAAGCCAACCCTGACAGACACTTTGAATTCACAGGTTCTGATAAGGTGGCTATCATCTGCAAATAGAGACAGCTTTACTTCTTTCTTTTCACTCAGATGCATTATTTCTCTTTAATTGCTTAATTTCCTTGGCTATAACCACAAGTACAATGTTGAATAGACGTGGTAAGAGCAGACATCCTTATCTTGTTTCTGATCATAGGAAGAAAGCTTTCAGTCTTTCACTATTGTGTATGTTAGCGGTGGGTATTTTGTAGATGCCCTTTATCTGGTTAAGGAAGTTCCTGTTCATTTCTACTTTGTTCAGTGTTTTTAACATGAAATGTGCTGGGGTTTCCTTCAAATACTTTTTATCCATCTATGGTGATGATCACATGGTTTTTAGCCTTTATTTATGTGATGTATTATAGTAATTGACTTTTGCATGTTGAGCTAACCTTGCATTCCTGGGATAAAACTGACTTGGTCACAGTGTATAATCCTTTTCATATGTTGCTGGATTCAGTTTGTTAGTATTTTGTTGAAGATTTTAAGATCTGTATTCATAAAGGACCGTGGTCTTTTGTTGTCTTTCCCTATGATGTCTTTGTCTAGTTTTGGTTTCAGGGCAATACTGTTGGGAAGTGTTCCTTACTCTTCCATTTTTCGAAAGAGTTAGTGGGGGATTTAATCATTCTCTAAACATTTGGTAAAAATCTCCAATGAAGCCATCTGGGTCTGAGATTTTCTTTGTAGAAATTTTTTTTTTGAGTATAGGTGACTTTAATGGTGAACTCTTTTCTTGCTTTTTAACAAATATAGAATGATTCATGCTCCCCAGAATTCCACTCTACCTCAACTCTTCTCCATCTGGGATTGAGGAGAAGAATCACGGTCGAAGAGATTAAATATGATTTGTTTTGACCTCAAAAGTGATTTCCTACACTCTTTTCGGTGCTTTTACCAAGTGAGGATTTTCAGTCTTTTCTAACAAAGAGTCAGAGACGTGGATAACAATGAGAATTGAACAGTTATAGCTTCATGAAGAAATCTTTCTGTTGTAAATTGCAAGAAAATTTAGACATAGTATTTATAAATACTATTCCTATTTATTTTGAACTTTCATTAGTAGATATTAAATAACATATTTATTAAAATGTTAATAATCTATTCAGTTGTAAAAATTTATTATTAGTTACCTATCTACACTAAAAGTATAAAAACATAGGTGAGAGGGATACAAACAGGGTAACAGTTATTCTGGAGAATGGGAAAGAATTAGAGGTAGAACTTTAGTTGTATGAATAAAGATTTGTTTTGTTTTTTTAAAAGAGAAGACAGAAATTTGAAGCAAATATGGCATTTATGTTAACATGTAAAATTTGGGTAGAAGGTTCCTGAGTGTCTAGTTTTGATGGGCAGATCAAAACAGGGAATATTTAAACAAAAAGAACATTGAGTTCTATGTGGTGCTTTTTAAATTTAATGTTATGATAATAAGTGAAGGAAGTGAACAGACACATTAAAAAGAGGAAATGAAATTGCCCCACCCTAATTACCCTTCTAGACTGAAGGACTTCTACTTCGAGAATTGCCTTGACTGAAGAAAGCTGTCTCATCCATGAGCATGTTCCCCTTACTCAATCATCCTTCATCCATTGATGGGTCAGCGCAGGTATGAAAGTCTGTTCCTTTTGCTCTAACTTAGAATGATTCTGAAGAAACATCCCAGCTTCAAAATCCCCTAAGGTTCATCTGAGACATTTGGGAGACTGCCCATCAGCCCAGCTTCTCCCTCTGTTGAGTCTTGCTTTCTTCCCCTCCCCCACAGGTATTGACCCCAAGAACTTTCCTGATCACAAATCTCCATCTTAGGGATGTGCATTCTGGGGAACTCCACATGTGACATGTATGTGTGTATATAAATGTAAAGTCTCACTAATAACAACAAAAACCTCGAGTTTAAACCATTAATAGAATCCTGATTTTATTTGAGGCAGCACTGTGCTCTAATGGAAGGACATATTTTCTAGCCTCCTTTGTAGCTAGACATGTCCACAATTATATTTACATACATCATATTTACATGATATCATATTATACATTATATTATATTCATATTTACATTAAAAGACAAAACCATTGAAATGTCAAAGTATTGTTGGACTTCGAGATGGGGTCTTTTATTTGCAGACTCCCCCTTGAGCATGGAGCCTGATGTGGGGCTCGATCTCACCACCCTGAGATCATGACCTGAGCCAAAATCAAGAGCTGGACTCAACCGACTGAGCCACCCAGGTGTCCCCAAGATAGAGTCCTTTAGGAAAGTAGACTGAGATAGATAGTAGGTAATCATCTTTTGGCAGCTCTTTTCCTCTTTCTGCTGCCTGGAAAGGGGATAGAACAACCAGAGCTCCAGCAATCGTGCTGTGACCTTAAAGATGAAAGCCACAGTGAAACATACGGAGAAGCAAGGTGTCTGATGATTTATTTCATGAAGCACCGTGTCATTCTGTATTGCTACCTCTGGACTTAACAAAACACAAGGCCTTTTGGGAGTCTTTTTTTTTTTTAAGATTTTATTTATTTATTTGTAAGAGAGAGAGCACGAGCAGGGAGCTGATGCGGACCCAGTCCCAGGACCTTGGTATCAGGACCGAGCCAAAGGCAGACGCTTAACTGACTGAGCCACCCAGGTATCCCTGGGAATCTTATAAATGAAACTTTGTCCACCTTAAGTATTTTAGCCACTTAGTTTAGTTTTTTTTTAACTTTATTTTTTTGAAGTGTCTATTAGTGACTTTATTTATTCACTTGTTCTTTTGTTTTTGCCACTGTTATTTTCTATCAGAAACGGACAAACCTAATTATAATAGAAACAAATGGATTGTTTTATGGGCTGTAAGTGAAATAGAAAATGAAAACATAATTTTAGAAAATTATTTGGCTTGTAAATGTTCTTATGGAGAACATCCTAAGAAGTGTGTGTGCGTGCGTGCGTGTGTTTGTGTGTGTGTGTGTGTGTGTGTGTGTGAAGCTTTAACAACAGAGAATTTATGTTATAAGAAAAATACTTAAACAGCAACATAATAGAGTGGTTAATAAATAAATTTTTCACTGAATTAAGAAATTAAAGAAACAAAGAACATTTTTATTTTAAAAAGCATTTTTAACAATTTAAAAATATAGAAGTTGATGAAGTAAAAGCAATAGTTTCCTTCTCCTACTATAAGATCCTAATTCCTAACTGCTGACAGTCTAGTGCATATCTTTCCATAATTTTTCCTTTGTCTGCACAAATAAACACAGATATGCATTCACATCTACAAGGTATTTTAAAATTGGATTATAATACACATATAAAAGAAAAATTATCAGTAATATGGACAAATGCTCATAGTACAATAAAAATTTTTATAAATAGTATATAAATTTGATACACAGCAAGATCTCAATTACTTTTCAAAAAGTGCCTCGAAAAAAAAAGACTGGAATGAAATATATAATAAATGTGTAAATGAATGACTAGTAAATTCTAATTGCCAGTATTAATAAATAGTTCACTATTAGTAATAAATATATTTTCTCTTAGAATTAATGCAGAGATTTTTTCCACAATCCCCATAAGACTAAAAGTAAAAAACGTCTTAGTAAATTCCAGGGGAAACATGGGAGACTGAGAGTACATATTTGAACCACCTGACTCCCCATCCCATCCAAAATGACCTAGAAAATTTAAAAATATGCAAAACCCTAAATCAGTACTGGAAGCTAGGGAAGGAAACCATACAAATGCCAGAAACTTCAAAGAATTTCTTCTAAATCCTGTGCAGTTGGGACCAGATTTTAAAAAAGACATCCAAGGCCAACGTGCCAAACACCAAAGGAGCAGCTTAACCTGGATGGGGGGAGGCCTGGATGCTCACTATGGGACCACATCAGTGATTCTTTTGGCTCTGGAAAGTTGTGCAAGTTTTTGAGGAGCAAAAGTGACAAACAACAGTAAAGGCTTCAAGCAGAAAGCTCATGCATGGTGGCCATGGTTATATTACTGGATGGTTTCCCCACGTTTTGGAGACCGTCACTGCCTCTGCAGAGCTGGGAATGAAGGCAAGGCCTAATCCTCCCCACCCCCCTCACCCCCCAAGCAGCAGACTGTCACTAGCAGCAGCATTCCTTGATGATGCAGTGGGCACTGGACTAGAAACCTTGGCCTGCATAGTTATGGAGCTCGGTGGTGCCTCTGGAAACCTGCCACAAAATCTGTCAAATGACACGGCCCTTTCACCAAACGCAAAGAAGAAACATTAGAAGTTGAAATTTAGATAACCATATTTTCTTCAATTTTGACTTCACCCTCACACTAAGAATTAATTTGAGATGGATCACAGACAGAAATGTGAAAAGTAAATCAGCAAAGCTCCTGGAGGAAAACATAACGTCTTCATGATCTCTGGACAAAATTCCTGAGAAAGAACATCAAAAGCACCATCCAGAAAATACAAGATTAGAGAACTGAACTTCATTAAAACAAAGAGGTTACATTTGTCAAAAGATAATATTAAGAGACTTAATAAGGCAAGCTACGGATGCGGAGAATATATTTGCAAAACATATACCTGACAAAGGACTCATATCCACACTATATAAAGAATTCCCACCAATCAATAAGAATAAAACAGAAAACAAACTAAAAATGGGTAAAATACTTAAACAGTCATTTTAGAACATGACCAATAAGCGTGAACATTATTAGTCACAGGCAAGCAAATGGTTAACAAATACCAAGTGTTGGCAAAGATGTATGGCAACTAGAACACTCATATGTTGTTGGTATAGGTGCAAATTGATTTTTAAAAAATCACATTAGGAAGATATTTGACAGTGCTCATTAAAACTAAACATATGTATACTAGGGTCCAGAACTCCACTTTTAGGTATACATCCTACGGAAATGAATATTTATATCTATTGAAATACATGTTCAAGGATGGTCATGGCTTTATTTATCAAGCCCAACATCTACAGTAGAACAAGTCTATGAAAGAAGAATAAACTATGGCTATGTGCAAAAACAAGGACAAGTCTCAACATCTTATTGAGCAAAAGGAGCCAGACTCAAAAAAGTAGGATGACAGTTGTGTCCTCCAAGAAGCAGAAGCCAAAACTGAGTTAGAAGCAGAAAAGATTTGCTGGAAACAGGAGTGGGCAGGAGAGCCTCCGAGCCTGACATTTCAAAGAGAAAAGACACAAGCTGGGTAGAAAGAGCTTCAGCCTTCAGTGTGGCTCCGGGAAGATCTCCGCGAGCTCAACAAGGAGCTTCAACGTACAGCGGGGTCTCTTGGTAGCCGGAAACAGAAAGCCCTGGAACCGCCATGTTCAGTCATTGACGAATGCTACCTAGGAAGTAAATGACCTTGACTCAAAAGCTGAAGCATCAACAAGACAAAAGGCCCAGCTGAGGTTCATTGACCATACAGTCAATGGTCCTGGAATGGCATCTGTGCGGTGACAGATGGCCGCTACACTGTTGAGCAGAGCATGACATCAAGACCTGTCGGGTCCCTCTGGTGTACACCTGAAACTAACGACACCGCATGTCATCCATACTTCCATATAAATAAATAAATGACAACAACAACGGCAAAAACCGAGACACACACACACCCAGGGATTGTCAACTAACCACACTACTGGTGGTGGGTTATCCCTGGAACAGTGATCCGAGTGACACACCCATGCGGCTGTCCCAGGTGCCCACCAAGCGATCACACGTGTGCGAAGTCCAAAGTTGTCTAATCTCATCTAGTCCACAGCGACAGAGGTCAGAAGAGCGAGGACTGTGACTGGGAGGCGGCGGGCAGGAGGAACCCCGCTGGATTGTAGGAAATAAGCTATTTCTAGATTTGGATGGTAAATACCTATATTTGCATTGATATAATTTATGCAACTTATGAAATGTAGGTTATACTTCTGTTAAAAAGCAGAGGGAATGGTAGAAATGAAGTTTCCCTTCTGGGATTGCACAGGGCCCTGACTCCCCAGGGTCGTTTGGTCTAGGGAGCCAACCACACACCTCCTTTCTAGACTTAAGAGGTCCCTAAAAGTATGTTTAAGAAAAAGAGTAAAAAAAACCAACCAAGCAAGCAAACAAACAAAAACCCTTAGCTGGTTTCTGGTGGAGATAGCTAAAAATAATTCTCACTTAATATATATATAAAATATAAATAAACATATATTTGATATATAAATATTATTTAATATAAATTTATTATTTTATATTTAATATATTTATTATTTTATATTTATAAATATATTAATATTTAATATATTAAATATAAATTTATATATCTAATATAAACATATTAAATATAAATAAATATAAATAAATTAATATATATTAAATATAAATAAACAGCAAAGTCCCATATCAGGGGACAGGACACTGGTTTTGGCTGTGACAGACAACTCGAGGTAACACTGACTTAAAGAAGATAGAATTTATTTCACTCTCACCTAAAAGAAGTTCAGAGGTAGACAGTCCAGTCCTAATTTGGTGCTGCTCGGCGGGCTCTGTTTATCTCACCATTCCACCATCCTTGGTACATGGTTTTTACCTCACTGTCCTAGAGGGCACCTTTAACCTGCAATCGTTATGTCTGCATTCTAGCTACAAGAAAAGATGACAAAGGGACACTCTCCCTGCCATTTAGAGACACTACCCAGAAGTTATACATAGCGGTGGGACTTGTTCTATGAGCACGCCTAGCTACAAGGCAGTCTGGGGCACGCGGGCTTTATTTCAGGGGCCAAGGGCCAGACTAGGAACCCGAGTTCTATTACTGAGGACAAAGGCAAAACAGATATTGAGGGACGACAACTAGATCTGCCATAGCCCACAAAGAATTTGTAGGATAAAGGAAAGAAAACAGCAATGCAAAAGATAGAAGAAGATCACATCAGAGAAAACATGCATACTTTAAGAACAAAAAAATTTTAGATGCATCTGTATTATGCTCTTAATTAAAAAAAAAAAATGCTGTGCACTCAAAGGGTGCCCGGGTCTCACAGTCAGTTAAACGTCTGACTTGGTTTTGGACGGGCTCCGGACGCGGTGGGGGTTGTGATCCCAAGCCCCAAGTCGGGTTCTGCACTCAGCACAGAGTCTGGGGGAGATTCAGTCTCCCTTTCCCTCTGCCCCTCCTGCTTGTGTTCTCTCTCAAATAAATAAAGAAATCCTTGTTAAAAAATGTTGTACACTTGGAAACAAGTGATACAAGATAAAGTGAACAGACAGAGTTTAGGAGGGCATCGGTTAAGAAATAGAAATGAAAAGGGAACTGGGGCCCTAAGGAGAAAAAGCATCTTGAAGTTAATTCTGCAATTGTGAGATTTTGTAATTCATTACAAGCAGTGGAGAGCAGAACAGGCAATGTAGAAAACTGTATCCTTAATACAGTTGACAAGCTTGCTGAATTTTTGCATGGCATCAAGAAAGGGAAAGCAGACAAGAGAGATGTGTCTTGGGAGAGAAAACAGACGTTGGAACACTAAATATGAGGGGCCACTGTGTGGATAATGGTAGTTTTGAAGAAAAGATCTAAACAAATGGAAGAGGAAAATTATTTAAAGCCACAAACAAAGAAAATGTTTATAAGCTAAAAGTAGATTTTTTAAAAAAAGGATTTTATTTGTTTATTTGCAAGAGAGAGAGAGCAAGAATGAGTTGGGAGCAGAGGGAGAAGGAGATTCCCTGCCAAGAAGGAAGCCCGACGTGGGACTCGATCCCCAGACACTGAGATCATGACCTGAGCCCAAGGGAGATTCTCAACTGACTGAGCCACCCAGGCGCCCCAAAGGTAAAACTTAATCTGCAGACCAACATAGCTTCCTAGATACTAGGAAAAAAACAATAAATGAAAAGAAATCAAGAAACATCCTGGTGAAAGTCTGAGTTTCAAGGTAAAATAAAGATTCCCATGAGAATCTGGCAGAAGAAAAATATTGTTCACCTAGAAAGGAAAATAATTTTTTCTTAGATTTCCCCCTTGCCAATTTCGAAGCCTAAACATAATGGAGCAACATCTATGGAGTGAAAAAGGTGAGAGCAGGAAGAACTAATCCTGTTGGTTCGCAGGCCTGGGACACAGAGGTCGTACACTTGCATTAAAGAGAGGGATGCTCCCTTTCTTCATCCATCCATTGTGTCTTAGATTTCTGAATAAAAACTTAGAAGATGGGGATAGGAGAGTACCTGCTAGAAAATCCAAGTGATTTTTGCCAGCCCTCGTAGCATGGATGAGTCCTGCAGGGCAAGAACAAGTGATTGGAAAATGATGGTGGACGCCCAGTCAGAACAGCAGGAAAACCGTACAACTTACCTGTCATCTAAGCAAACCAAGAGCAACGTCGGTACCACCAGGCCAAGGGGACTTCCTGTGCGTGCAGGAACACACTCACTTTCTGAGCCTATCTGCTCTTGATATTGAGCAGAGATACAACTTCGTTTAGACCAGGAGTCTCTCACGGGGACAGGAGCTTTCATGTAGGGATCACGGAGATCTGAAGAGTTGGTCTGTGAAGTGATACGTAACTTTATGATCTGGCCATTTGGGGGGATGGGAATAGAATCCAACTTTAATTGAGTTTTCAACAGAGTCTATGACAAAAGATCCGGAACCAGTCCCGATGGCTTTGTAAACAAACTAAGAACAGTGATAAAATGAGGAGAGAAAATAAGGAAAAGATAAGGGAGAGATCCTGGAAATAGACTGAACATGTCCTAAGCACCCAAGAAAGGTGAAATAGAAGAGATACGATAGAAGCAATATTCAAAGGAATAACTGGGAGAAATTGCTGAGTTTATAGAATTAAAGATTACCAGGCGGTAAGGAAGAGACACAGACACCTAGACATTTCCTGTTGAATATTTCAAGATTTAAGGAGAAGGAAAAAAATCTCTGCAAGCATCCGGGCAAGAAAGAACAGCTTATTTCTTAAACAGTAGCTCTCAACCCCAGTGATTGATTAAAATCATTGGGTGAGCCTTTAAAAAATACTAGTGTCTGGGCTCCATCCTTAAACACTCTGATTTAATTACTCTGGGATAGAGCCTAGGCATTGACATTTAAAAAATCTCCCTCAGTGATTTGACTGTGCAGCCAGGGTTGAGATTCATTCCCCCAAGGAAAGAAAAACCATCCACTTCTCCTCCAGAGAACCAAAGAGCAGCAGTAAATAGAGACTAGCTTCCAAGCTGGGGAGGAAAAGAACGATATACTCAGTCAAGAGCTCATCTGTAGGGGGAGAGCAGGCCAGTGCTCATGAAGTATTGCATTCACAGTTTAGAGATACGATCCAGACAGCCTAGGGATGGATCAAGATAAAGACCTCAAGAATGAGGGTAGGGGCGCCTGGGTGGCTCAGTGGTTTAAGCCTCTGCCTTCAGCTCGGGTCATGATCTCAGGGTCCTGGGATCGAGCCCCCCGGAATCAGGCTTTCTGCTCAGCGGGGAGCCTGCCTCCCCCTCTCCCTCTGCCTGCCTCTCTGCCTACTTGTGATCTCTCTCTCTCTGTCAGATAAAGAAAATAAAATCTTTAAAAAAAAAAAAAGAATGAGGGTTACATGATAAAAAGAGATGTTAGGAAACAACGAAACTAAGTAAACCTAGAGTAACATAGGGAAAACTGTCGTGGTTATAAGACAAAACAAATTTCAAAAATCAATCTTCAAAGAAAAGTTAATAATGTACGATTACAATAAAAATTTAGATCTAGGGTCCCCGGGGGATCAGTTGGTTAAGTGTCTGACTCTTGATTTTGGTTCAGGTCATGATCTCAGGGTCGTGAGATCCAGTTCCCGTCGGCTCCTAGGTCGGTGGGGAGTCTGCATGAGATTGTCTCTCTCCTTCTGCCCCTCCTCCACCCTGGTCACTCACCCTTTCTCTCTCCCTCAAAAACAAACAAATGTAGATCTAAATTACAGAGTACATCAACCAAAATTGTGAGGTAGGGAGGGACAGTAAAAGCCTGAAAGATTTCTCATTTTACATAGATGGTAATTAATAGTTATATTCTAAAGCTTGATAAGCAGAGATAAACATATTTCAAACTGCTTTTAATAACAAAAAGAGTCTCACTAATAGAAAAAAATATAATTATAGCTTTAAGCTACTAGAGAAATAAAAACTACGAAAACATAGTGAAAATATATCAGGATATAAAAACTATTATACAATATGATCCTGTTTTGTAAGTGTACATACAGTACATGTAAAAGAATAAAAAAGAAAGAGCCCCATATTAACACTGCTTGTCTTCAACAGCTTGGGATTATGGAGTTCGTGGTTTGTTTTTTTTATTAACGTGTTTCAAGTTTTTCTAGATGTTTTACAATTAGAATGCTATTTTTTGTAATTCAAAAAATCCATGAACACTAAAATTTTAAATTAATATTCTTCTCTTTTATCTTCTATGCAATTCCATAGTGCTTATTTACTACCCAGGATAGAAGTTCTTTAATGTGCTAATTTTAGCAATTACGGGATTTAAAAAATCTGATCCTACATTTTTCTGAAGACTCAACACCTATGAAGACTATAAAGGTGTTTCTATTAACATTTCTTACTAAGTCACTTTCTGGAAGTAACATGTTTGTGTAAAACCTTGCCAAAAACAAGAATATTAAAATGTGTTCTGCATTAAGAAGGAATCCACATCACAAGTATATTAGAAGTTAACAAGATTTGGGAGTAAAAAACATGAAGCCAGAAGAACTTGGGAAAATGTGCTTGCAACTATAAATTCTGTAATTAATTTGCTTTACAAGTTTTTTGGAGATGCTAGGTCACCAAGTAACATCTTGGATTTGCTTTTTATTCAGTCAAAACATATAAAGGCATACATTACTTGTGGCAGGACTGCAGTCTCAATGTATTTTCCATCCAGCTCTCCAATTTTGATATGAAGAACACTGCACAAAGTCATATTGTTCTTTAATTTCACCTCAGTTATCCCTTACATCTTTCCCACACAGAATGCAGGATTTTATTTAATCCATGTTTTCCCGGCCTCCATAGCCTGAGGGTACTAATGGAGTCCCATTAAGAAGAACCCACGTTCTTTGGGCTTCTAACTCACCTTCCATCGGTACCTTGTGCAGGACCTCAGTTGCCTGCAGCTCTTTAATCCTTCTGGAGGATTAAAGTATACACACCCCTGGGTGTGTATACTACATGTGCTCCCAGAGGGGTCTGCCTTTGCTGGTCACAATTCCCGCTGTCCCATCCCACTGGGCAAGCTCTGCACGCGGCCATGTCTGCGAGTGTCACCCGCCTCTTGCCACAGTGGAGGTAACAACGTCCTTTTTGTCGAAGGCCTAAAGCTTCAGAGTGTTGTGTTGGGAAGAAGGCAGGAATATTTCATTCCTCTCTTGCCATTTTTCAAAAGATTTTTTTTATTTATTTGACAGAAAGGGAGGGAACACAAGCAGTGGGAGAGGGAGAAGCAGGTGTCCCGCCGAGCAGGGAGCCCAAAGCGGCCCTCGAACCTGGCACCCTGGGATCCTGACCTGAGCCACAGGCAACCTTTAATAACTGAGCCACCCAGGGACCCCTCTTCTCTTGCCATTTTGCAGCCAGCCAGTTCTGCTCCTGCCTCGGCGTCATGTTTTTTAAATAAAGCTCCTCTTGTTTTTTCTTTCTGATAACCCTGCTCTTTCTCTCTCTATGTGGCTCGGATACAATTCCAGTGGGGCTTGGGCCTGGAGGGAAATCTAAGTGACAACCACCTTGACGAACTCATTCTTCCCTCCCCTCCAAAGTCTAGAGTTTCTTAGACTCAGGTTGGGACTCCTGTTGCACTCATACTCCAAAAAGGCTACATCCTCTTTCTAAAGAAATGTTCCATAATCTTGGTGTCGGATAAGTTTACTTTAATGAATTCGTTGTGAAATAAAGACAAATCTGGTCTTTTTAAAACAGCACATTATTAAGCCATTGAGTTAGCCATTATCAGTCGCATTCTTGGGAGTTATTTGTGGTTTCTTTTCTAGACTCTATTCCATGTTGCTTTTCATTTTAGAGAAGATTGCTACCTGGTCTAGTAGTGCCTGGTCTGCACTATTAGGGGATAAAATCACCCTGGGGTTAAAATGCATGTTACTCACCTGGCTAGTTAGGTACTTCTTCTTATTCATATAAATAGATGCATTGCCAAAACACAGGAACAAACAAACAAAAAACTCCAGGGAATGGTGAGGAAAGCCCTTAGCCCCTAAAGATTTAAAACAAAGGAAGAAAGCATTGTGAAGTATGTGCGTTAAAAAAAAAAAATAGCTCTATTATCTCTTAACCACATCCTTTTTAAGTTGTCCTCCCATCAATCAAAATTCTTGTGATCTTTCCATATTAAGATATTAATTCTGTATCATCACTCACTACTACATGGAGATTCATGATAATGCCCTAGTCCCACCTGCCAGCTTCACAAGGTCTTGCATATTTGCAGTTTGCTTATTCCTTAATTTCCTTGGGAGCCAATGTTTTTATTTCCTGAAGGATCCTTCCTTCTGAAGCAATATTTTTCTAAGCGAAACCAACTTCTCCCTCCAATTCTGTGATTTTTATTTTAAAGAATTTTCCCCAACTGAGCATCTTTCTGGAAGAGTTTTCAGACTTGTTCCTCAATAATTATTTTTTTCCTCCTTGAATCTCAACGGGAATTTCTCCTGAATTACTCTAATATATGTGGAATTTTAAAAAGTACCCTTCATACATGGAATTTTAAAAAGTAAACTCATAGAAACAGACCAAAACAGTGGTTGCTAGTGGTTGAACATTGGGGGGAATGGCAAGATATTAGTCAAAGGTATACAAACTTTCAATTATAAGATGAATAAGTTCTAAGGATCTAATGTACAGTATGGTGACTATAGTTAACAATATTGTATTGTATTCTTGAGATTTGCTAACTGGGTAGATCTTCAATGTTCCCATGACAAAAAAGAAAAAAAGGAAGATAACTATATAGGGTGATGGATATGTTAACTAACCTTGTTTTGGTAATTGATATATCAAATCATCATGTTGTACATCTTGAATTTATGCAATATTGTATGTCAGTTAAATCTCAATAAAGCTGGGAGGAAAAAGAATATTTCACTATAGTTCCTAGGATAAAAGCTCAAAAAAAATATAAGACCTTTTTAGCTTTTGGTGTGAAATACCAAAGAAAATATAATTTCAAAATCATATCTATTCACTCAAACACTTATTAACGTTTTGGGTACAAACCTAGAGCCTATGATTACGGTAAGGTATGAGAATCTGCCCAGGATCTCAAGGAGCACATCATCTATTGGGGGCTCATGCTGTGCTCCAGGGAGAGTGGCTTCTCTCCTTCCTCCAGCATGCCAAGCTCAGTCTTTCCTTGGGGACTCATGATCTATCCCCAGTTTTTAATTTTTTTTTAAGATTTTATTTATTTATTTGACAGAGAGAGATCACAAGTAGGCAGAGAGGCAGGCAGAGGGAGAGGGAGAAGCAGGCACCCCACTGAGCAGAGAGCCCAATGTGGGACTCTATCCCAGGACCCTGAGATCATGACCTGAGCTGAAGGCAGAGGCTTTAACCCACTGAGCCACCCAGGCGCCCCCCCATCCCCAGTTCTGTGTATCATTTTCCTCTCACGTCCTCTCCTGGACTCTACACGAAAATCACCTCCGTCAGAGATGGCTTCCCTGACTCCCACTCACATACCCCCAATATTAGCTAATCGACATTTCACCCAATCTATTTCCCTCATATATTTGTATCACATTTTTATTGGAAAATAAATTGTTCATATATTCATCGTTGATTTTCTTCTACTAGAACGCAAATTCCATGAAAGCAGGATTTTTTCCTGGCTTATTTATGGGCACCTGTATCTCTACCATCGAAGAGCGGCTGGTAAGCACACTACAACAGCACTGAAAAAGAGAGTGAATGAATGAATGAATGAATGAATGAATGAATGAATGAATGGAAGTTAGATGCATGACTGCAGCAATTAGCTCATTGCAATCCTATATGATTATTGACATGGTGGAGGAAAGGTCTGGGTACTTCCTTGTATCTAACAATTGATGGGTGTGGCAAAAATAGATTACTCTCTAGAGGGCATGAAAACATGCACTTGAGAGAAAGGCCTGCTCTGGAACACCCTGTAGCTTAGTAAGTCTGGGCATAAAAGGAAGAGAGGAGTGGGGAAAGGCCTGGAGAAGCAGAAAACACGCAGAAAGCAGGAACCCAGTTTGGAAAGGGCATTTCAGCCTTTACCCTGGGAGCAGTGGGGGAGCAGACAGACCCTGAACACAGATTGGTGAGGGAGGGAGAGGGAACAGAGACAGATCTGTTCTATACAACACTCACCTCGGAAGCATTATGGAGACCAGGATGGGATGCAAGAGACCAATAAGCCAGCCCGGTGATTCATTAATTCGGGCAAGAAATGACAGGGAATTGAACTAAAGCTAGGCTTTTGGGAACAGCGCAGCGGGGAGGGTATAAAATCTGAAAGTAAAATCAGTTGCAGTGGGAGGAGTCAAGTTCAATTCCTGAGGTAGCTACTGTTCCTCCGTGGAAGTTCTCCATTTCCAAAAAGCAGTCCCGAGGGCTGCTACTTGTTCTTTGGAGACTAGACTGTGACTGAGAGACCACCTTCCAGATCGACTGATGGTTGAAAGGACAGCCTCGGGGGTCAGCCACTCCTGCAGGAGGCAGGAAACACGTACCCAACCTCTTTGTTCCAGCCCACACTCAACTTCGGCTTGGGATGCTTATATTCTGACATATACGGTAGGGTAGGGTTTCTGAAGCTTCTATCTCTTTGTTGATCAAAATTCCTTTTAGATAAGGGTATCTGCTCACTTCTACATTTATCTAACAAGTATTTGGGGAAAGCCCACTAAATGCTGGGTTCCCAGAATAGAGACCCCCGCCCTCAAGCAATACAGAATTTTTATTTTTTTAAGATTTATTTATTTGAGACAGAGAGAGAGCGAGAGAGCGAGAGCGAGAGCGAGAGCGAGAGAGAGAGAGAGAGAGAGAGAGAGAGCGAACGCGCAAGTGTGCGCTGCGCCCACGAGCTGAAGGGGAGGGGCAAAGGGAGAGGGAGAGAGAGAATCCAAAGCTGACTCCCTGCTAGGTGCAAGCTGGACCAACCACAGCAGGGGCTTGAGCCCAGAAGCCTGAGATCAAGACCTGAGTGGAAATCAAGAGTCGGCCTCTTAACTGAGCCACCCAGGTGCCCCAGCAATCCAGAATTTAGTGCAGGAGACAAAAGACCACTCGAATGCCCTGTGATAAGTACTGTAATACTTGCACAAAAAGCTCTAAGTAGAGACACACACCACCCCCCTTCAAGTGAAAAAATGAGTTTAGGAGTGGGGGGGAGGGGTCTTAGATAAGAATCCTCAGAAAGAAAAACAACTTGTAACTAAAGGAAGATCAGTACTCATTAAAAAACAATGCCAGCTCAGGTATAAATAAACACAAGTGCATAAAAAACATCCACAGTTGATATAAATAAGTGACAATTACTGAATGCATGAAATGTGCCAGGAGCAATGGGTCTTGTCTCTGTTTTCCTCATTTCATTCTCATACCAACTTTATGAGGTAGTGACACACTCCTCAGTTTGCAGGTGAGAAAGCCAAGGGTCACCGAGGTTAAATGCTCGCCCCGGGTCACACAGGAGTAGAGCTGGGAGCTACCCGGCAGCACTCTGAGCCCAGAGTTCTTAGCGGGGATGTGGCCCCCTCCCCTCCACAGTTCGCGCCATCTGTCTGCCCATTGGTCGGTCCTCCCCGGGCCCGTGGTACTTCCGGGTGAAGAAGTCAATCCCATTGGCTGAGCTCCAGTGCTTCTGCTCTTTCCCACAGCCAGGTCTTCCGGCTGAACATACAGCCTCCATGGAGAAAAAGAATGAGGAAATACACTAGTAGAAAATTCACTTTCCCCTCATTTTCTTTGTCTCAATTCTCTACGGGAGGAGCCAAGTGTCGCCTCCCGCCTAAGTGCCTCTGTTCCATAGGGGACTTTGTCAGAGGTCACAAGGCTGGGCGGGAGAGGGTGGGCTGGCCCACGCACTGCTCCACCGTGGGCCTGAGGGTGCTGCGAAAGCTGGCAGTCCGTGGGGGGAAGTCCTTCTCGAGGAACATTTACCTGTAACTGCTGTACTATGTGGACAAAGAAGTACTTTTTTTGGTCAAAAACTGTAATTGGGACCGTGCAGTTGCTATAGTGTTTATGAAAAACTGGAAGGTTAGCCAGAATTTATGTTGAGATTCGTCCATATTGTACCTCAGCATCCCAGGAGCTGGCTCATCATGGTGGTAGAGGTCCGTATTACCATATTACCGTTGATAGCTCCCTCCTCTCTAGCTGCAAGACCTAGGTCTTCCCCCCGCCTCCCATCAAGAAGGAGACCTTAAGTTATTTTTGTGGGAGTCTGGAATGACTCTCCTGGGTGTCCCTCTCAGGCCTCCAGAATTCAGAGCCACTCCTTCTGCTCCCCTGGAAGAGAGCTGCTTTCATTCCCTCTCTAGCTGCTTCCCTCAAAGGCACAAATGAACCAGGTTTTCTTTAAGTTTCCCTCTGCAAGAAGCCTGGCTCTTTCCATCAAAATTCAGAGATGCCTGTCTCCACACCTCTCCCTTACATCTTTCTCCACACCTCTCCCATACATCTTTCCCGCCAGGATCTGTTCCAGCATCGCTGGAGTCATGAGCCTCGGGAAGTCACTTGGGAAGGCAAGGCCCTCAGTATCTGCTCCCGGCCCCTTTTCTCCGTGATCATACTGGAAAGAGGTCCCAGGATTCCTTCCCCGTCCTTCTCCCTGCCTCCCTCCCAGGCATCTGCATCAAGGAGATTCTTTTGCCCTTATGCCTCCTGAAGAGCTCCAAGTGAAGGCTTGTCCAGAGTGGGAACCCAGGCAACCCATTCACTCCACCCAATCTAAACCCTTGCCTTGGCCCAGATGGTACCTTCTCTAATAAATACAACTGCCTAAAAGTGATTGAGGAGATACTGGATGATCTCTAGTAGTGTGAGGCTGTCATGGGATGATAAAGAAACCAGAGATGACATCCATACTTAGCTGAACCCAAGAATCCATGAATCACGGCTTTGTACAATCCATGAAGTACATGAATGTACGGACTTCCGAAAGTGGAGCCCCAAGAAAGAAGCTTTCTCATGTCTTTTTGGAGCCTTTGGCCCACGCTGGAAAGCCCGGGTAGCACAGGGTACAGAAGATGCCAGGGCCCGGGCAGTCACAGAGCCTGCGCGGTTGGCCATTGGAGCCCAACAGGCAGAACAGAATGATGTGACTCCATCAATGATTCTGCAACCTGAACAAGCCACTGGCCCTCTGAGCCTTACATTTGTTCTTATGCCCAATCCGGATAATTATACCATCCTGACTGGGTTGTTTGTGCTCAGCATAATTATCTACATTTTGTAAACCACAAGCGCCAAAAAATATTGGTTATTATAATATCGCTTGCAAGGAAGAACTAGAACAGAAGTTGAGTTGGGGACCAGGGTGGGGAAAGGGGAAGGGGCAGGCGGTTGAGGCAAGGGGAGTGGTCTCTAAAGACTATGGGACACAGTGTGGGTTGCAGGGGGAAGGGGCACCAGTACAGGCAGTGGAGGTACCTCAGGAGGGAGGAAGAGAAGACTGCAGGAGGCAATCGGGGTCAATGGTGCAATGCAGGGGGAGGTTTTCTCAAGAGTCCTAGATGCTTTTCAAATGTTCCACTGCCATGCCCAGCTTGATGTCAGAGATAGTTCCTGCTTGGCACACCGCAGAAACCTGCGGTCAGGAGCCTCGGAAGCCGAAATACAAGCCAGGAAGTATGAATCAGTGCCACTCAGACTTCCCAGCTTGTGACGCCATGAGGTGAGTGTGCGTGCACCTGTCTCACGCGAACAGGCCTCAACCCCCAGTCTGAGCGATGCAGAACCAACAAAGCAGAGGTTCCCTGGTTCACCTCTAACTGCTGAGCTCTTTCTTGTATTGCTGAGGTAATATTCAAAACTTCCTTCAGAGGGCCAGTATGATTCCGGCAAGAGGAGATGGTCATTAAGCCTGGTAATGAAAACAAGTTGTTTTGGGGCACCGGGGTGGCTTAGTTGGTTAAGTGGTTAAGCGTCTGCCTTCAGCTCAGGTCATGATCTAGGGTCATGGGATCGAGATCCATGTTGGGCTCTGCACTCAGTGGGGAGTCTCCCCCCCCCTCCCCCCTGCTCATGCTCTCTCTCTTTCTCAAATAAATAAATAAAATCTTAAAAAAAAAAAGAAAACAAATTGTTTGGAAGCAATGGGTAAAATTATGTATGGTAGGAATTAAATATTCAAGGTAACAGTTAATGAATTGTAGGAATGGTTTTTGAAGACTAATGCAATAAACGCTACCCTTGAGACCTGTGGCTGAAGTACAGGGTTTCACCTCAGGAAGCATTTAAGTACAAAGTATTCTAATTGTAGAGGTTGTGAGGGAGGGCATTTAAAATATGCAGGGTGAGTGGCAGGCTCTCCAACCCCAGGTGCGACTCTGTCCCTAACTGATAAGGCCATGGTTGATATCCAGAGGCCCCCATTCTAGAAGTGGTTTTGCCCCCCAAAATGGGGGAAACCACTTTGGCAGTTTGGATTCCTCTCCTGTGGAGCAGCTCTAAGGAATTCCAGGCAAGCCCACCCTCACGGTCGGAAAACAAACAATGCAGAGAGTAAACTGTTTAATCTCAGTTCTTCCCATCCGCCTCATCTGAAGAGTAAATTTCTCCGTGTTGTGTCAAAACAGTTCACACCCCTCTTAAGAAGTAAAAAGAAGGAAGAATGGACAGCAGAAACAAAGGAAGCATCAGCTAGAAAATCACCCTTTCTCATTCCTTGCCTCAGGGGTCCCTGTGCTAGGAGCAAGTACTCGCTAGAACTGGGGTTTTGATCCCAAACAGCTTTGGATGGAACTTTACAATTCCCCCCTACTCTAGGGTTAGTTAACATTGTAAAGGAAACTTTAGGGCGAGTATAATGCTGACTATAAAGGAAAGAAGCAATAATGGTTCTTGGAAATAGGCGGGCAGAGAGACTTTGGGATGATTTCCCTGGCTCCTTTCACACAGCAAGCAACAGCCTGACACACAGGATGGGCCTCTGTGCATATAGACATATGTCTGGTGTGTGGAGAGAAGCTTGCTTTGGCTTCTCTTGGAGGCTTCCATTTGTCCAGGGAGGTCTGGATGGCCAATGAAGGCATTGCCTTCCTTGCCATCATAGCAGCTTTAAGAAGGTGGAGTATTTTTCTTTGAGGCCAACATTGGCACAGACAACTTCCTTGCTGAAATTTTCTGCCAGGCTGGGTTGCTTTTCTTGCAGAATTCCACCCCCCACTTTCCCCTCCTACCCTCTCCCCCAGGCTTTGGTCAAATTTCTGGAGATTTTGGCATATGTTTGTGGGATTGTATCTATTCCTTCCCCATGTGGTGGATGCAAAGATATGCTTTCTCTTGGGTGAAGTTTACAAGCACGTTTTCCTCCTTGACAGGAACAAAGAGCCACAAATATTTCCAAAGGGGAGAAAAAGGCTTCCAGATGCAAGGCTCCAAATGTGAGGGTTTTTTGTTTTTTATTTTTGTTTTCTTTTTCTTTTGGCATTTTTAAAGTTTAATAATTACACTGGACATATTTATCCAGAAGGTCCACAGTTTTCATCCTAACAAGGACTTCACAAAAACCTCCACAAAGTCACAAGTATATCTGCATCTCTGATATTCTTCCTGAAGCAGAGACAGACCACAGAGGCCTTGCGTTTCAACCCTGACTAGAGCCAGCAGAAAATAGGAGAAGGCCTCTTTTCCTCTCCTTTTCCTTAGCCATGGTAGCATAGCCTGCAGAATAAAAGAAGGGGGTGTGGGGGGAACATTTCTAAACTCTTGAACTCTCAGCAAACTACTTTTAAATTGTCTTTAGTTAAAGGGCTACTGGGAAGAGAATTAAAAATGTCAAGAAGACCTTTCAGCAAACTTTTACAACACACGGCATAGTTTTACATTTTTAAAACTAAACCATTCTAATTG
This sequence comes from Nasua narica, assembly GCA_028533885.1. NCBI lineage: Eukaryota > Metazoa > Chordata > Mammalia > Carnivora > Procyonidae > Nasua > Nasua narica. Next base: position 111,687,212 of record CM052799.1, read on the forward strand.
GTATCATTTTCTATTTTAGAATATTATTTTCAGGGCTAAAGAAACCTTTGGTTTATATGACCTATAATCTAAAAATGTTCTGTCACTATGATCAGAATAATTGTGGGAGGTATTTAGCTCACATGTGGAAAATCACTATCACCCACAACTTAAAAATTTTTTTTGAAGAAATAAGCTACTCGTATTTGCTTAGAAAAACATTTCTCTTTTAAGTGTGGGCAAAGACAAAGACTAAATCCTAAGAAATCTTTTTGGCTATATATCTTACATTGACTTATAAGCAATTGTGGGGACATTTAATGCAGGTAAATGGCTTTAGCCCATTTTTATTCTAACAGGGACAAAACTCAGGTGCATACGAATCAGATTCTGCTTTAGTGGGTCCGGGGCTAGATTGATATTCTATATCTCTAACAAGCTTCCAGGGATGGAGACACTGCTGGTCCATGGAGCACACATCGAATAGAGAATGTGAAGGACAGTTCATCTTCCTTTCCCTCTGCCTTGAGACGGTGGATACTCTCTCATTGGAGTGAAAAATAGTTTAATCTGAGCTATTCCAAAAATTGGTGAATCCCTCCTATGTTCAAAGCCCTAAACTAGGTACTGTATAACATTACCTAATACTGTATAATTTAAAGATAATAATCTCTTTAGGGGCACCTGGGTGGCTCAGTCGGTTAAGCATTTCCTTTCAGCTTAGGTCATGATCCCGGGGTCCTGGTATCGAGTCATGCATCAGGCTCCTCACTCAACTTGGGAAGTCTGTCTCTTCCTCTGCCTGCTGCTCCCCCTGCTTTTGCTCGCTCTCTCTCAAATAAATAAAGAAAATCTTTAAAAAAAAAATCTCTTTAAATTTAACATCTGTGCTCTGATTATCACTTCTGTTACTGTTTCTCCTACACACACACTTTTTATTTTGAAAATTTGCAAACTTGAAAATATAACAACTTTAGATTTATCAATCTTGAACATAAATAGACATACCCATGTATACATATATAATATAATACATAATAAATATATATTTAGCTTATTTTATTATTTGTGGCCAGGTTGTTTGAGAACAAGTTGCAGGTCTTAAAGCACCTGGCTGGCTCAGTCAGAGGAGTGTGAGACCCTTGATCTTGGGGTTGTGAGTTCAAGCCCCATGTTGGGTGCAGAGATTACTTAAAAATAAAATTTTAAAGGAAGGAGGGAAGGAGGGATGGAAGGAAGGAAGGAAGGAAGGAAGGAAGGAAGGAAGGAAGGAAGGAAGGAAGGAAAAGAAAATGAGTTGCAGGTCTCCGTTATCCTTTATCCTGTTGCTATCATTTGTCTCCATTGACGGGCCAAGCTACAAACCGACTTGTCAATAGAGAGAGAGCTTTGTGTGAAACGAAAGCAGTTGGAGTTTCCCAGACTTTCTGGGATCGGGCTTACAGAGCAGAAAGCAGGTGGTAGAAACCTTCTCTCCACCTTAAAAAACCTTCAACGGTTCACCCTTATGTTCTCTCCAGTCACCCAGCTTTAAAAAGCTATGGAGTAATCACTCTGGAGACCAACAGGAACAGGAACTCGAAGATGAGTAGCGAAGAAGGATGACTTATTTTGCTAAGCCATATGAAAATAGAAGATGAGTTAGTTTCCTCCTCAGTGAGTTCACATTTAGCTAATGAATCTTTGCATCTATGCTAAGAAAGGCAAAAGTCAGTCTTATTCCAATGTGATTAAAATAATTGCCTATGCAAATATTTTGTGGCATGACAAAAGACATGTTTCAATGCTTGCTTAATCTCCGTGTACATAACTTCACCTTTTTATTCCAAAATGGCCAAAAATGAGCTCCCTGCAGAAGATCTCTACAGTACTTGAGAATTTCCCGGAGAACTACCCCATGTATTTTCCTGACAAAGTCTAACTATTACTTCCATCCTAACCTCCCATCCTGCTATCACAGGGCTACCTCCATGGCTTATGACCAGGGGAAGAGCCCCCATGCACTGTGATCCTCTTACTATCCCCCTGCTCTGTACCACACATCTCTCTCTCTCTGTCTCTCTCTCTCTGTACCTCCCACTCTTTCCCCTAGTGCTGAGCCACACCCCCTCCATCCTGGTTCTTAGAAGAGTCTACATTCAGATATGGTTTGAAAAAAGATCTCAAATGACACCGGGTAGGGTCTTACCAATACACCTAATTTACATTCCAAAACGGAACATTAAAATGTTCCTACTTGGGGCACCTCGTTGGCTCAGTTGGTAGAGCTGTAAAGCGTGCAACTCCTGATCTCAGGGTCATGAGTTTGAGCCCACACTGGTCATAGAGATTACTAAAAAATAAATAAACTTTTTAAAAAATTACAAACTAAGGTGTTCCTGCTTAAACAGGTGCAGTGGATGACTGTCCCTCATTCAGTTCTTCCCCAAGGGCAAAAATCAGCTTGATTTTTTAAAAAAAAAAAAATCACAAAATCCAGTTTCTATCCCATAATGCAGAAACCATGTGCCCCCTCCAAACAACAGCCTAGCTACTCTAGAAAGCTCTTTGGTGCAATTATATAAAGTTATCCCAGGTCTCTCTCATATTCTGCGTGGTTGTCTCCTGAATTGCACTGGTCAGAATTGGTATATGGCCCTCGAGTCTATACCTTACTCAGAGCAGCTTTTAAAAGGAGCTCCCAGAAAAGAAACACCTTTCACATAAAAGAAAAGCAACGTTTTTTTTTCTTCTTGTTTGTTTTTGATTAAGATCACACTGAGAACAAATAGTGAATTGACCCAAATGACAACAATTTAGAAAAGCTTTTTTGGCATGGAAACATTTCAGGAGTAGAATAAAAAAATATTTCACACATTAAAACCCATCTTGATGATGTAGAATTTGAAACTTCTAAAACTTAAAAAATAAAACTGTTATCCTACAATTTGGACTCCCACTGAGGCAAAAATAGACGAGAAAAGTTTGAAGAGGATCATATCCTTTTATATTAGATTTTTACATATGCTGGAGAAACACAACACTAAAATTCCAGCCACTGCCTTATTCATAAGAATGTGCACTGAGATGTTATGTTATCTTGATGATGTTTTCTTTTCAACTAACTTGATCGACACAATAGCATAGTGGTTTATAAATTTGGGATAAGGTAGGACAACATGTCTGACTATCTTAACAACAGCTGCTTGGCTAACTGTTTTGTAGAAGGCATTGAGTTCCACTAAATGAAGGCTGTGTTTTTATTTTATCCTGGTCAAACCAGTCATCTAGTGCTAAGGCAGCTGTCATAGTCGGTTGGCCAGAACTCTAGCCCATATCTGTGAAAGAGGACACTCGATTGATCATTTTCAGCTAATTGGCAGTAAGCAACTGTTCACCGCCATACAATGATGATATTTCTGAAGCAGTATCTTCCAGCTCTGAGCTGTAGCCCATTAACGGTCATGAAATCAATTTAGTGGATTGCATTCAGCGACTTTTAGAAACTGAAATAGAATAATAAAATATTATTAATACAGGAAAAGTAAGCACAGTTTTGCAAAACTCAAGTTTCATCTATATATACTCTCATCTATAAATCATTACATATGGATATATAAATATATAATTCTATATAAACCTATCTCTCTATAATACACATATTCTGTGGTTACTTTGGCCAATGTATTTCTCACTGTATGTCACAGTCAAAATAATTTATAAGCCATTGTTCTAATGGTAGTGAGAGAATCCATAACTATCAAATCTTCTACCAATGGAAAGCACTTTATTTTTTTAAAGATTTTATTTATTTATTTGAGAGAGAGAGGGAGGGAGAGCACACAAGCAAGGGACAGAGGGGCAGAAGAGAGGGAGAAGCAGGGTCCCCGCTGACCACGACCCTGGGATCAAGACCTTAGCCAAAGGCGAATGCTTAACTAACTGAGCCACCCAGGTGCCCCTAATGGAAAACATTTTGAAGAAATAGCAACCACTCTCTTTGTTCAGCCTTGGATTGTGTTCCAAACATGTTACTTTCCTCAACAGGTCGTGAAAACCTCACAAGGAACCTCTCTGTCTGCAGAACTATGATGTCAACATTCCCAAATGCACCGTGTGTCTTAACACCTTTATTCCTAGAACACACAAGAGAAATGGCATTCACATGAGTCTGAAACACACAACCCTTTGGCCGTGTCTGGATTTCACAGCTGCGGCAGAGATAAGGCTTGGTCGTGTGATATTCCTTCAGCACTCTCTGTAACTTCATTTCCTTCTCTCGTTCAAAAAAGCACAATAGAAAATAGAAATAGGAATAGGAATAGGAAATAGTGACAGTAGCTGAGATACTTCAAACCACTCTAATACTTTAAAAAGAGAGCAAGAAAGACAGAGTAAATTATTTGCAAACCTCAATTTCTTCTAACCCTTATTAATAACAAAGACTGAAGGCGCCTCACCACCTTGTCATTGACGCAATGTACTAGAGCATTGCTATGGAGGGCTGTCTGTTTTTCCACAACTGCTCACGGTTTTCCATACAACTGGCCGATTCATCATCTTTTGAAGAGGACATCCCAGTACCAAACACAAAGGAGCACACACTCAAGGAGTGGTGTCTAACTGCTGCCAGACCAGGGAACGGTCATGATTAAGAAAGACTCCAAAAGTTCATCAGCGTGAATGACTTTACCTTAGCAAAGTCATCCACTAAGTAAACTTTACTAAGTAAGTTTACTTACTAAGTAACTAAGTTTAGTAACTTTACTAAAGCTAAGTAACTTCGTAAAGTTACCTTAGTAAATGACTTTACCTTTTCTGGCTTAAGATCAGTTATGAAACATATTCATCTTCCTCCCTGTTTTTCCCTCTCTTTCGGTTTAGGGCTTTGGATAAAGAGCAGGTCTGGGGTTGGAAGGTTTAGGGGTAATGGAAATGCAAAGAGCAGATCATAATAGGTGACAAATCCCTGTACTTTATTTTATTTATTTATTTTTTTAAAAAGATTTTATTTATTTATTTGACAGAGAGAGAGAGATCACAAGTAGGCAGAGAGGCAGGCAGAAGGAGAGGAGGAAGCAGGCTCCCCACTGAGCAGAGAGCCTGATGTGGGGCTTGATCCCAGGACCTTGAGATCAGGACCTGAGCCGAAGGCAGAGGCTTTAACCCCCTGAGCCACCCAGGTGCCTCCCTGTACTTTATTTTTTTATCATTCAATATTTATTGAGTGTCTATGATGTGCCAGAGGCTCTTTTTAAAAATTAATTTAATTTTATTTTTTCAGTGTTCCAAGATTCATTGTTCATGCACCACACTCAGTGCTCCATGCAATAGGTGCCTTCCTCAAAACCCACCACCAGGCTCACCCAAACCCCTACCTCCCTCCCCTCCAAAACAACTCCGTCTGTCTTTGATGGGAAATGGAAATTCGGGGAATTAAAAGGACTTGCTGGGAGTCATGAGGCTTCGTAGGGCAAAGACAGGGGAAGCGTCCTGGCACTGAGATTCTCCGATAGTAGCCTTTCTCCGGGATGGATTAGGCCCCAGCCTGCTTGATTTATTAGTAGCCCTTTCAACTGATAATAGTTGTGTCTCTCAGAGTGCGGAGTGTCAGGCCTGGTGGCTACCTTTGGAAAAGAGATAACAAAGGGAAAATTTTGAGACACTACAGAAGCGCTACTTAATTTATTCCTTTAATCAACCCCAGTTTAAGTCACAGGTGCACAGGATACCAGGATGGGGAACCCCAAGCCCTCTCTCATAGAGTGTATACTGTAGCACAGGAAAAGATCACATATATGCACGTAAATATGAAACAATACTGGGAGGTTATAATGGTGGAATAAATCAGGGCCATATCTAAAGAGAAGTTATGGGGACTTTTGCCTGCGCCTGAGCGGGTATAGGGGGTTTGGGGATATGTGTGGGTGTTGGGGGCTCATGCAGAAACCAGGTCAGCCATGAAGAGAAGCAATTGTGTCAGCAGTCCAGTTTGAGAGGCCCAGGTGGCCTTGCAACAGAGTCTCAAACTTTAATGTGGGACTCTTACTGGAACGGAGATTGTCATTTAGTAGCCGGAGGGGTGAAGCCGGAGATTCTGCATTTCTAACTAGATCCAGGTGGTTCCCTTGCTGCTTCTCCACAGACCACACTATGGGGAGCAGAGGTTTAGGAAAATGAGAGGACAGAGTTTTCATCGCAGCCCAATCTCCTGTAATTGGTGATGTTTGGGTAAATTCCTGAGACTCTGCTTCCTTATCTGTAAGCATGGCCTTAATGTTTTATACCTTGCAGCTTGTAGAGATTGAATGAGAATGTAAGCACAGTGCTCAAGACAAAATAAAACGCAATTAAAATTAGTTCTTTTCCTATTGATTTTGAATTACCCAATATAATTTGGCTCCAAAGAACAAGATTCACATAGAAAGCCCTCTCATATGAATCCATTCAAAGTCTCATAACCCTTTTTCAAAGTAAATATCCCTGATATGTATTTGTTTTTACAGCAAATTAAGGCATTAAGATTTTCCCTGAGGCAATAACAAAACAATGGCCAAGTCAGATAAGAATGCAGGAAGTATTATGCCTAGTTCCATAACCTAACCACTAACCCACTCAACCTTGGCCTTAATGAAGTAATGTAGTAAATGAGTGAAACATGGGAAATTTTGGAACTTCCCTATATAGCCAAGGGAAAAGGCCCTGCAATCATGTGGTTTCATAAACCTAAACTTTCTATAATGTGTTTGGAAATTAGATAATCTGAAATAAACAGTAACCACATTTGCAAAGGGTTTTCTTGGTTCTTTTTCTCATATATCAAGACATTGAACCTCAGTAAAATTGTAAGTCAGGAAGGTCAGATATTTTCACCTATTTTACAAATGAGGAAACGGAGACCCGGAGCGGTGAAGTGACTGCCTTCCTATACTGTATGGTGTTTTGTTTTGTTTTTTTTAAAGATTTATTTATTTGAGAGAGAGAGAGTGTGCGCGTGCGCACGCTCACGCGTTGCGGGTGGGCCGGTGGGAGGGAAGCCCAAGCCGATTCCCTGCTGAATGCGGAGGGAGCTCCGTCCCAGGACCCCCTGAGATTAGGACCTGAGGGGAAACCAAGAGTAGGTAGGCACACCTGTATTCTAAGTTCTTAAGGAACAGAAAGCCATAGCTCTGTATGGCTCACTTGCAGAGAATCTGTTTTTGTTTGCCAGGGTGGGAAGTGAGCACAGGAGGGAGGTGGGAGTGAGAAGGTAGAGGTTTGTGTTGAGGGTGGGCCTCGGGTTGGGTCGGGAAAGATTTCCTAAGTGGAGTATGGCCTTTGCCTTCTGGTCAGTTGCGGCATTGAAGACAGTGCCTGGGTTCGCAGCTCCGTTTGTTGGCCTAGAGTTAAATAAATCACATTGGAGGGGGAATGAAATCCCTTATGAGATTTTAAAATGTTTTGGCAAATTCACAAGGAGCCTTTTGGGATTCGCCCAATTTTTTTCTTGATTTCAATATGCCTTTTTTTTTGGCTTCAGTTTTTCCTGTTTTCTGTTTTTTTTCTGATAAAATTCCAATTTGAGGAAGTTGGCAAATTATGAAAACGCTTATATGAAATTCAGATTTCCTTCTTCCTGTATATATTTCAATATTTATTAATACCTGGGCAGCATAAAGTTATTTTAATGAGGATCATTTAAGTAATGGGATTGGCGCTTTAAAGGTGGGCTTGCTATTTTGTACATGATGATGAGTCATTTTGATTCTTTTTTTTCTTGAGGTGAAATTTGAGTGTCCTACTAAAATTGAAAAATGAAAAAAAGTATAAGTAATACTTTAGAAAGCATTATAGCACAGACCACTAGGAGATAACGTAGTTTGACATCCTACTACCGAGCAATCTTTAGTTATTAACTTTTAGACTCACGAATCATAGATGTTTATAAAAATAACACAAAGGGACAACAAGATTCATTGAACAAATACCCTTGATAAATGTTCACTGGGCACAGCTGAAACCATGATAGAGAAGTTCCCGCCCTTAAGAAGCAGACGTTCCAGTACTTTCTCAAATATTTCTTTTTCTTTCTTAAGATTTTGTCTTTTTATTTGAGAGAGAGAGAGAAGAAGAAGCAGGAGAGCAGGGCACAGGGAGAAGCAGACTCCCGGCTGAGCAGGGAGCCCAAAGTGGGGCTCCATCCCAGGACTCTGAGATCATGATCTGGGCCGAAGGCAGATGCTTAACTGACTGAGCCACCCAGGTGCCCTCTCAAATATTTCTGATCATGAAATAATCTGTTCATATCTTCGGAGTGGAATATTTTATTGTATTTAAAAAATTATAAATTAGCAATTGATTATAACATGCCAGATGTCTATCCTTCACTTTGTATTAAAGTCCTTGAAAGTATGAACCATATCTCGGCCACCCTTTTATATTTCTGAGATGACTCACAGAGTGCTTTGCTTATAACAGGCATTCGATAAACACTTGTGAAGTCAAGTTTTTGGACGGAATTATTCGGAGAATTTGATAAACTGCCTTAAGTACCAGAATTTATTAGATAAACAGATATTTTTCATCCGAAATTCTCTGTTGCTTTTCAGGATCAAATAGGAGACTGGGGTGAATAGCCCGTCGATCTGTTTGAAAGCATATAAATAGTCCTTTTCTAGCTTTAAAGAGGTAAGAAAAAAGATATTTGAACATTTTTTTTTCCTCCTATAATGACAGCCCTGGCCCTCGTCATTGTTTCACGGTTGTTACAAAGCAGTAAAACCTGGTCAAAAAAACATAGGTGCCTTCAGGTCAGCACATGTCAAACCTCAAATCCCAAACAGGTTATGAGAGTCATCAGGTTGGATTTCCATAAGCAATGACATTTAGGGATTCCCTACCATCACAAATATTACTCACCAGTGGAGTGAGTACTTTAAATGAACTTGCCTATCTCAAGAGCATCAAATATCCAGATAATAGAAGAGCTTATACCCTCCCTGATGAAAACAACTGTTTCTGTGGAGCCTTGGGACCCAATTCTAACCTAAATATGAAGCTTGAAGCCTAATATTTGCTTCAGTTACTTGTCTGTTTCTTCCAAGCCCTATAAGGATCTGGCAAGTGATATGATTTCTTGAAGCAACGATTATTAGGACCGTATTTTATAACAGTACTGACCCTACAGACTTTATTCTCTTTTATACTCAGCACATTTCCACCTCTTTTGTCTCCATTGCTCAAATAATTTAATAAAATTAAACTGGATTGTCTGGATCCCAATAAAATATAAGTAACAACACAGGCTTTTCCACCTTGCCAATTGTGCTGAGGACTGACCAGCTGTAACAGTTTACATTTCTTATTTAGGAAAGAGCCATAGGTGGTGGCGATTGACTCTAAGACCATCCAACATATCTAAAGCATCTGATACAACCAGTGGTGTACTGGTAAATGTTTAACAACCAACTCCCTGAAAAGAAAAGGAAAGAACCTTGATTTATAGTGTTTGTTGATTTCACGGTATAAATACTCCCACCATAGCTGTTTTCAAGCTGACGATGTGAAGTCTCTGAACTCAGTCTCAGGAAGAGATGCCACAATGGGCTCAGCCACTCGGTAGGAGCTGACTCCATCACACTACTCAGTAAAAAAAAGCACAAAATGAATCGTCTTTTCACAAAACCGCTAAAAAAGTTTTCAAGGTCTGATCTGATACAGTGATCGACATTCAGAAGAAAGGCATTCCAAGACGAGTCTCAATATATAAAGCCTGTAGGGAATAACGGGGATAACATTTCACTGACTCAGAAATCTGTAAAGAGAGAAAGTTCAAGACCTCGGCTTTGGTAACAGAGTTAAGTGTTACTGTTTTTCTTTATCAAGATATTATCACCCAACGTTGTAGGATTTTGATGGGTCAACCTTCACTAATCTTAAAAAGTAAGAAGTGTATTAGGGAATAAGTATTTTACAGACGTGGTTTTTTTGTAAGTAGAGTTTACCCCGCTAATCAAAATGTCTAAATATTATTCTGATTGCATTGCATTAAAAATTTGAGGAAATAGCAATTCTCTGACTTCTTAGAAAATGTGTAATATAATGATGCCCTCACATTCCTGGTTCTTTCAGGACATTAAGAAAGACTTTAGACCCATCGGTAAAACTCTGCAGCGCACTGAGGAGTTATTTAAATAAATTGAGCTGCAGGGATCCCCCACTTACTGTTGTGTGCCTGAGTATTTAGGTTGGCTTTTTATATTTCTCCCTTTGATTCAGCCTTTGCACCTGCTGTGAGATGTCACTTGCTCTCTGAGTGACGGCCTCTGGCTATTTTACTGTCTCCTCCCCATTTCTAATTTGCTGCTTCCAACCTGCTGAGGGCTAGAAAACAAAGCAGCCAGCCCACTTTCTTTCGCCTTATGGCCTTATGTATCGGATAGATTCAGAGAGAGGGTCTGGGGGGACTTAAAGGGCAATGATTTCCATCCGTCAATTCTGACAGCTAGTTTCCCTACTCGAACTGAATCTGTACATTTCCTAAGACAAAGGGAAAAGGTACCAGTGTGGCTCTCGTCCTGTACCATTGACGTTGGGGCTGAGATCTATATTGTCCACGAATTCACCAAGATATTACTATTTTCTCTCATCTTGAAACACCTTGAAATATTAAGAGTGTCTTTTTTCCTGTCTCAGGATGTCGCAAAGAATAGACCCATCCCACACTATTCAGAGTTGGGTTTCCGACATGAAATCTGTCACTTCTGCTCCCTCCTATTCAGAATTCTCAATTGCCTCTAAATTGTCATCTGTAATCACACGGAGAAAGACAATTCGGCCTGCAACTTGGGATCTTTCTTCTCCAGCCTTCACCCTTCCCCCACCGGAGGTAAACCTTAGGTACAGGAATGTGCAGATCTTAAGTGTACAATTCAGTGAGCTTAGATCAAGGTATACATCTGAATATCCATCCTCCCAATCATGATATCAAACATTCCGTCACCCCAGAGAGTTGTCTCGTGTCCCTTCCAACCAGTTCCCACCCCTCACAGGCAGTCCCTGTTCTGATTGCCTGAGTTTTGTCTCTGACTTCTTTGGCTCAACATAGAGTTTTGGGAATTTAGCCATCTTGTTGTACCTATTAGTGGTCCATTCCTTTTCACTGCTGAGTACCAAGCACTCCAATGTATACAGACAGCACCATTTGCACACCCTTACTCCTGGTGAGGAACACCTGGGTTGTTCCTAGTTTGGAACTGTTAGGAAGAATGCTGCTGTAAATATTCTTGGATAAGTCTCTGTGTGAACATATTTTTTTCATTTCTTTTTCATCTCTCCTAGGACAAGCACCTAGGAATGGAACTGCTGGGTCATAGGGTAGGTGTATATTTAACTAAATTTTTTTCTCAACTTTTTTTTAAGAGATCTTATTTATTTGTTTGACAGAGAGAGAGAGAGAGAGAGAGAAGGAACACAAGCAGGGGGAGTGGGAGAGGGAGAAACAGACTTCCTGCCGAGTAGGGAGCCCCATAACCCACTCTTACCAAGATACAGAACATTCCCATCATGCCAGAAAGTTCCCTCAAGAGAGTTCCCTCTTCCCACTTAATCTCCACTTTTGTTACCATAAGTGACCACTGTTTTGAATTGTTTTATCATAAGTTAGTTTTACCTGTTCTAGAACCTCATATAAGTGGAATCATATCATGTGTACTCTTTGGATTAAGGCTTCTTTGACTCAGCGTAATGCCTTTGTGTTGCATATATAGTTATTACTTTTTTTTTTTTTTGGCCAAGAAAAATGGATATACCACACACTTGTTTAGTTATTTTTTAAATTTAATTAATTAATTTATTTGACAGAGAGAGATCACAAGTAGGCAGAGAGGCAGGTGGAGAGAGAGGGGGAAGCAGGCTCCCTGCTGAGCAGAGAGCCTGATGCGGGGCTCAATCCCAGGACCCTGAGATCATGACCTGAGCTGAAGGCAGAGGCTTTAACCCACTGAGCCACCCAGGCACACCTCATTTATATTTTCTTAATGGCTGATGATATTGGCTATGTTTCCTTTTGGCTATCTGTACATATTCCTTTGTGAAGTGGTTGCCCATTTTAAAAATTGAGTTCATTTTTTATTGTTGGATTGTATCAATTCTTTATATATTCTGTCAGACATACATTTGTAAACATTTTCTCCCAGTCTGTGACTTGCCTTTTTATTTCATTTTATTTTATTTTTTAAGATTTATTTATTTATTTGACAGAGAGAGATCACAGGTAGGCAGAGAGGCAGACAGAGAGAGAAGAGGAAGCAGGCTCCCTGCTGAGCAGAGAGCCCGATGCGGGGCTCGATCTCAGGACCCCGAGATCATGACCTGAGCAGAAGACAGAGGCTTTAACCCACTGAGCCACCCAGGAGCCCTGCCTTTTTATTTTTTTAACAGCGTCTTTTGATCAGCTGTTTACATTTTGATGAATTCCAGTTTATTACTTTTTTATGGTTAACATTTTCTGGGTTGTATTTAAAGAAAACATTGCCGATTCAAAGGTTGCAAAAATTTCTCTATTCTCCTCTGGTAGCATTACAGTTTTAGCTTTTACGGTTAGCCTGGTGATTTTCAAAGCCTTTTCCAAAGTCCAGAAAACACTACTGATATATGTATTGGTAAGATACAAAAGTGACAATCAACAGCTAACATTATCTTCATCTTAAATCTTTTTGATTCTCTCTGGAACCATTTGTTTATAATCCTAAATGCTACTCAAATCATTGCTGTAAACAACAAGAAGGAATCTGTGTCTCCTCATTCCTAACACCGGGAGAAAATGTGTTTTGTTGTCCTGTCGACCTCTTGAATGATTGCTTCCTGGTTTGTGAGCTGACCCGGAGTGGGAGTCCCCAGGACGGAGTGCAGAACCCTGCAAGGCAGGATGGTTTCGTGCACAGCGCCCCGGTAGCTGTTGTGAAACTAGTTTGCCTACTTTGAGTAGCAGAATCTTCTCTTTCTTTCACTTTTTTTAGAGATTTTATTTATTTATTTGAGAGAGAGAAAGAGTGCAAGCAGGGGGAGGGGCAGAGGGAAAGGGAGAAGCAGACTCCTCACTGAACATAGAGCCCTACACGGGACTCCATCCCAGGACCCTGCAAGATCACGACCTGAGCCAGAGTCAGGCGCTCAACTGACTGAGCCTCCCAGGCACCCCCGAGTAACAGAATCTTAATTAAAATTGTCACAGACTCCTGGATCTGCTGTGTACTCTTAACAATATAATCTTAAAATTTGGAATCTTATGAAGCCTTATTGACTGAGAATGGTGACAGTATACTATAGGATAAACGCGTATGTGCGTGTGCGTGCATGTGTGTGTGTTCATAGTAAAATACACGGACTATTTCTTCCTTGGGGTCTCCAGCCTTCCTTACTGACAAAATGTGAAAGACCTTCAAGAAGCTCAGGGACTTTTCTCTCTTTGAGCAGCTTTGTTTCCGTTCCCATGATGCCAGGTCTGCACTGTCTGTTGCTCCTTCTCGAGGGATCATGCAGTAATGGCGGGGGAACAATGGCTTCCTTGTGTTCAGACACTTAACACTAATGTCAGAGAGGGTTCTGGCTGTCTCTGCGCAGGTACTCAAAGCTCAGGTTTTTCACTTTTTTTTTTTTTCTTTTTGACTCTTTACCAACCTCTTTTCCATAACTCTAGCTAAGCTCGTGTTAATCTTACAGAGCAAAAGGAGGTTCCCTGTGCCTCCTACATATTCCCCCCAATTCCTGGGGCCAGTTGTGGTTTTGGTCCCCAGACAGCAGCTGGTTCTTGAGCTCTTCTCTACCCTTTTGCTCATGGTCTTTAAATGATGGCAGGGAGAGGGTTACGTACCTCACTTCAGCTGTTGATAGAAGGCAGTTTCTAGATATTCGAGGTTGAACAGGTTTGAGAGAGTTCGGGGACATTGATATTCCGAGTGTTGACTTTTAACACCCCTTTGATTCCGGTAGCTTTGCCCCTCATTGTGTTCCAGTTTAGTTCCCTGGGGACACAGCTTTCGTAGACTAGTAGGATTTGCTTAAAATAAGATAAATATTTAATTAAAAATATATTTCCGGGGCGCCTGGGTGGCTCAGTTGTTAAGCGTCTGCCTTTGGCTCAGGTCATGATCCCTGGGTCCTGGGATTGAGCCCCACGTTGGACTCCCTGCTCCGTGGGAGGCCTGCTTGTCCCTTTCCCCCAGCTTGTGTTCCCTCTCTGTCTTTCTCTCTGTCAAATAAATAAAATCTTAAAATATATACATTATATATATATAATGTATATATTTCCATATATACATTATATATATATAATGTATATATTTCCATTTTTTAAGAAATAGGGTTCCCATGATCCCAAAGATCAGGTGAACTAAAATTTTAACTTTTTAACAGTTGTTTCAGCTTCTTAACAGCATGGCCTTTGTTGAGATGCTTACTACTTTAATTTATGCAACTGTTAGTATTTCTCACTCCACAACTGGTTTAGCTTAATTTAAAAATATGGACATTTAATTGTACCAAAGTCGGTAAATAGGACCTTTTTTTATTTTGCATGAGAATTCTCGGGAAAACATTTTAACCATCGAAAATATCATTAATTTAAAAACTAATTAGACTAAATAAGATTTGGCAAGTTCCACCCTAAAGACAAATCGCTCATATTTTTCTTAATTTGTTCGTGCACGTTACCATGGAGACAGTGAAGTCAAAACACACAAGCCAGTGCATTGTTCAGCTCTGCACTTCCTACTATAGATTTGATTAAGTAATTCTGGCCTACTCATGTTGAGAATCTGAGAACATGGCATTGTTTCTTTTGTAAAAACATGGTCAGGATTCAGACGTGATCAATAAGGTGAGAGGAATTCGATCTTACTTGTAATCTTTGCTCTTTCTAATGTAGTAAAATAAGGAGGTAAATCGCATCCTCCAATTAGTTATTTTTGTGGTAAAGGCAATGCCTCTGATTCATTCCTCAGAGCAACAGGGCTTGATCTTGTAAAAAAGGCTGAAAAAAACTGCTTTGGTGAATGAGGCAGGTGTCCTTTCAGACTAACGCACCAAAAAAGGCGATTTGGAGGCTCATTTCCTTTGCAGATGCCTTGAATATTATTCTCCATCTTCCTGCCCTGCGTTAGACTTAGAACAATAGGAAAATGCACCTCCTTTTCAGGGAGGTGTGTTTGTGGTCTTATAATTTTCCTTTTCTGGCACCCGCCATGATGTGCCTCTGCTCTCTTATGATAATGTTGTTTCTGTCTCCCCTGGAGCTCACCTAGAAACTCCAGATGTTAGGATCTCTATATTCTGTTTCTTTTGCCCTTAAGACTGGCAGAAGAGCCATTCCTCATGCTTTCAGGTAACCCATTTCATGAAGGATGCTACCAGAGGCTTAGCAAAGGTAGGTTCTGCCCACATGCGAGTCCCATTTCTGGCACTTCAAGAGGACATAGAAACAAAAATGCCTTAGATTTGCTTTGTTTTGTTTTTGAAGTGAATTGTCTGAGTCCCAGGGAATAGTCAGAGACCATCCCACCCTGCCCTCTCCCCCTCACCAGGAAAACTAAAGCAATCCTCTTTAGGACATTAGTTTCTTTGTATCCGAACACTCCTGGGGAATTTCCAAGCGGACCAATAGTAACAATCTGGCTTCCTAGCCAGGGTTTTATTCAGTGATGGTCAAGTCACTCAGGGAGCTGAATAATTTCAGTGCTTTTCTAAAAATGTTCCTGCTGCACCAAACAATGAAATGATTTCATCGCGAGTACAGAGAAGCCTCACTCTTTAGGTTTTCCTGCTTGACTCTGTATGGAAAATATTTCGAGAATAGTTCATTAACATATTTCTTTCCAATAATTAAAACATGAATATTTAATCCAATAATTACCTGTCATCCCAGTAGAAAAATGATGGGTCTAATTTCTAACCAATTCATAGAGCACGAGACAGCCTCTGCGATCTCAGCCACAGAAACGCTCTGTCTCACAGCCCTGAACTCGGTGAGAGCCCAGATGTCCACGGCACACATCTCAGCCATGGTTACTCTGTAAATACCAGCGTCGAGAGTGAGCTCATGGGAAAGGAACTATCAGTTCGCAGCGGCCCAGTAAATGGTGTGTTGGAGAGCTCGGAGCTGAAGCGGGGCTCCTTCCCCGCCCCCCCTTTGCACTTTGGAGGTGGAGGTTGGGGGAAGGGGACCGTTTCTCTGCCTTGGGAAGCCTCGGCCCTCCCCTGCAAGGAGAGCCTGGACAGATGGGCAGTGTACTTGACAAGGAACCCCTGCACCCTGGCTTTAACGCCCTTCTCCTCTACTTTAAAAGCCGTACTGTATTTTTTAAAGTGTTGGAACTGGCAGCTTTGCCGGTCACTGGCCCCAGTGAACAATCCTCCATTCAAATCCAGCAGCCCCAGCCCAGATCTAGGGGAAAGCGGTGCTGAAGGACACAGAGGGAGGCCTCTCTGCCCTCCACCGTGCGGAGGGCGAGGGTTATGTCAGGCGCCCCGGCGATTCCAGAGGGGGGAATTCAGCGGAGTTCTTATACAGCAGCTATTATACCAGTTTCACAAGGAGGATTTACGAACTGGAAAAAAAAAAAAAAAGACGACGACGAAGTTTACCTTAGTTGGCTTCCTTTTACTGGTCCCACCAAGGTCTGAGCCTCCCCGAATCTCCTCCAAGCAGGAGGCCTGTCTCCCTCCCTCACTGGAGGCCTCTTCAACCAGGCCAGATTTTGTAGTACTAACATTTCTAAGTAAACAGCAGAATAAAATGTCCCTTTTAAAGGAGCCAATGCGGAGAGGAACTGAGGGAGGGTTTGTAAGTTGCAGTAAGGCAAGGAAAGACAGAAGAGCAAAACAGGAGGAAGAAAGGTGAACTATCTGCTAATGGGTTTAAGTCCTTTAAGACGAATGGGGTCGGCCGAGTCTCCTGGGGGCCCATCCACCAGCTGCCCGGGACGGCGGTTCCTTCCCAGCACACACAAGTACACGCACACACGCATGCTTGCTGCCCTGGGCAGCCCACATCGCTCAGCCTGAATCCTCGATGCATTTCCCAGGGCAGCTATAACAAAGTTCCAGAAATTGGGAGGCTTATGGGGGTCCTGGGTGGCTCAGTCAGTTAAGCATCTGCCTTCGGCTCAGGTCATGATCCCGAGGTCCTGGGATCGAGCCCCACGTCGGGCTGCCTGCTCGGAGGGGAACCTGCTTCTCTCTCAAATAAAATCTTTAAAAAAAAAAAAAAAGAAAAAGAAAGAAAGAAAGAAATTGGGGAGCTGAGAAC
Source organism: Nasua narica (assembly GCA_028533885.1). NCBI lineage: Eukaryota > Metazoa > Chordata > Mammalia > Carnivora > Procyonidae > Nasua > Nasua narica. The sequence goes on from CM052799.1 coordinate 111,704,454, forward strand.
AACAGAAATGTGTCTGCTCACAATTCTGGAGACCGGGCTTCCCAAATCAAGGCCTTGGCAAAGCCAGGCTCTCTCTGACAGTTCTAGAATCTTCCCTTGCATCTAGCTTCTGGTGTTTGGCAAATAACAACCCTGCCACATAACCGTCTTCCCCCCACGAGTCCTCACCTCATCTGCCCTCTGTGTGTCTGTCTTTCTGCCTAAGAATTTTTCCTTTTGATGAGGACGCCAGTCCCCTTGGATTAGGGCCCACCCCTAATGGCTTCATTTTAATTTGATTAGCTCTGTTAATCGCCCTGTTTTCAAGTAAGGTCCCCTTCTGGGCCACTGGGGATGAGGACTTCAACTTGTCTTTTTTGGGCGACACAATTCAACCCATAGCAGGCCCACATTTGTGAAGTGCTTCCCACTACTTTGTGCTTAACCTCCTCGGAGGTTGTTCAGGGTAGCAGGGCAGGGAAGAAGAACTTCTCAAGAGAGACGAACCTCTAGGTCAGGCTACTGGGATGAACAGGGGGAAACTGTTTTTTCTAGTACACGGGGATGTAGACATAAAAAGCATTAGGAAGGGATAGACCTCTCGTCTCTTGGGGACTCTGTGCACCAGGCCCGTATCGGGCATTTTCATGATCACCTTGTGTCTTAAACCACTGGATCAGCCACTTCATTTTCACTTTGCCTTTTCCTTAAATGCCCCTTGAAGATTTTTGCCCCATAGGTGACTATAGATATGCTTTAGAAAATAACATCACCCCGTGGGATGCCTGGGTGGCTCAGTGGGTTAAGTGTCTGCCTTCCACTCAGGTCGTGATCCCAGAGTCCTGGGATCAAGTCCCACATCGGGCTCCTTGCTCAGCAGGGAGCCTGCTTCTCCCTCAGCCTGCTGCTCCCCCTGCTTGTGTTCTCTCTCTCTGTCAAATAAACAAAATCTTAAGGGAAAAAAAAAAAGAAAAAAAGAAAATAACATTACCCTGAACAAATTCTTATTTTTGTAGATGAAGAAACTGAGGGTCAGAGAGGCCAAGTGATTTCTCCTAAGTTGCACAACTTGTTAGTGTCAGAGTAGGGCTGGAATCCAATTTGATAGACTCCCACTCCAGCAGTCTTTGTTTCAATGTTGCCTTCCTATTTGACGGGACATTATTTGCAGGTAGGAAATAAATTCAACCTTATTTTACTCCTACCCTTCTACAAAGATGAAATCCAGGCAGAGTAGATGGGAGGGCGGCAGACCCTCCTGGGCCATGCCACTTCTTAGTGTTTGTCCCCAGGACAGGAGCAAATTGTGTACGACTGGAATATAATATGTATGCCTTGCACCAGAATAACCCTGCCCTTACGGGGGCCTGTGTGGAAGGTGGAAGTTCAGAGAGACACAGATACAGATCCTGCCCTGAAGGCATTCATTGTCTTGTAGAAGATTCAGAAATGTAAGGAATTAATCAAGCTCTAATGGAATAAGTGTCACAATAAAGATTTCGAACAAGTCTAGAGGGAGCTTGGCAATGGCTAAGTCATAGAGGTCCCACAGACAAGTTTACCAGGCATGGTCAGTGGAGCAGGGGATTCTAGGAAGTTTTGTCCAGGTTTGTGATGGCTGACTACGTAGGGACCTTGAGACAAACAAGTCATGAGTGTCAAAAAAGGAGAAAGGAAATCTAAGTTGGAGCCAGTTCCTTAAGATTCTTCGTGCAATACTAAATCATTCAGACTGTCTATGGGTAATAAAGGTCCAAAGTTGGTTTCAAAGCAGGGAAATGACAGGTATCTGATTTCTCCCCTTCAGAAACAGGAGGAAGGTGGGGCTGGGACCAAGGAACCGTTGGAAGGGCGTCCCTTCCCTCGATGCCCAACTCTAGTCCAGGGCCTTCAAGCTGAAGTAAACAACATCAGGGGACACCCCCCAACTCCCCAGTTGGGTTCCAGATCACACCCTAGGGTTCCAAGAAAAGCCGAGGTCCGTAGTAGGCCCTGAATACCAGGTTTACCTGTGGGAAAATCCAGCTCCAGTGCCACAGAGAAAGCCCCTGACAAGTCGTTAGGAAAGTGTCAGCAGGAGGGAGTCCCTGACATTTCAGAAATCCCTGTCCCCCTGTCTTTGTCCTTCTCAGTCTGTGTCGTTAATTTCCAGGCCGTCTCCATAGCAGAGCCCAGGGAGCACCTCGGCATGCGTGTGGGAGTGTGTATCTGGCGGGGCCTCTTGGAGCCATAGGTATGTTTGGAGTTTCATACCCAAGTAAACTCTGAGTGGTAGATGCAGCCGCTTTCCTCAGACGTTAAAAGCAGTAAGACCGTCTTTGTGCCTTTGTGGTCTGACTTTTCACAGGCTATTATGAAGGGTTGGGGGTTGGGATGGGGGAGAGCTTAATCCGTATAATTTGCATGTTAATGTCCAGTCTAAAAATATTCACTGGGAGAGGAAAAAACACACTTTAAAATATGCTTCACGGGAACAACATTGCAGTTCTTGTGATCCAAGTGCCCAGCAGTAAGGAAAAGGACAGCAACTCCTTGCAAATTAATTTCATTTCTTACAAGCTTTCAGGTCCAGCAGTGCTACTTAGAGTCTTGGTAAAACATCATGTTTTTACACTTCTTAAACCCAGAGTAGATTAAGGAAGTTCAGAAAGACAGTCTTTCAGAAATATCCGTTCTTGTCATCCCTTGACACACGCGGGTCTCAGGCGTGTGCTGGGAGCCCCAGACTCTGCTGTTCACGGGGTCCCCCGCCTGTGCCCCCCAGTACTTCATCAGGAGCCCAAATGAAATTGGGATGCGCTTCCAGTCAGTCCTTTTCATGACAAAAGAAAAGGAATCCATAGTGCCACGATCAGATTCATAAGGAATTTTATGATTTATGCGAATCAGGATACCAGCTTCTCCTAAAAGGAGAACAAAATTCATCTTTGAGGAAAATAGCCCGGGCAGCTAGGAGTTCGGTCTCTCTCCTCTGAAACTTGTCTGAAAGGGTGAGTCCCTTGGGCATTCCTGCAGCGTGGCCTGTGGCCTGAAAGGGCCTGCTGTTACCTGCTGAATCACCCTCCCCGCATCCTGGCCCTCCTGCCTGCTCCCTGGGGGGTGTCTGCCCTTTCAGCCCTGGCCACACTCACTCAGAGAAAGGTGAGGTCACCAGCTGCGTGCATCTCAAGGAAGACCAGAGAACGGCCTCTTCACATGAACTGGGTCCGCCCTCAGGAGGTAGGAAGACTACTACCCTTTCCTGTGTACTTAACCTAGCAGTTTGGGCAAATAATGAATAGCACTTGGAGGTTCTTCACGGCTTTCTTCACAATTTCCATTCCCTTAATGTCTTGTGAAAAGAAAACCTTTCAGGTCTCTCTCTAAATCGTTAGGGGTGAGGAGAGTAACCCAGGAAACTTTAGCAATAACAATTAAACGTACAGTGAGAGTGGAGACTAGGGCAAAACAGATGAGGAAATCTGGATTCTGGGTTTAGTTGTCACCTTCCTGTGTGATCTGAGGACCATCAGTTGACCTCTGTGGAATGTCCTTCTTCTTAGGGATATTGCACTAATTCACAGAGATAGTACTATTGATATGTGTCATGAAAAGAGAAGGGTGACCTAAAATACTTTCTTTGAAAGCAAGCTCTATGCCCATTGAGGGGCTTGAACTCATGACCCCGAGATCAAGAGTCATATCCTCTCTGACTGAGCTGGCAAGGTGCCCCCCCCCAAAATAGGTTTTGATAGCAAATAAGGAAATGAACTGACAGAAAGGCAGAGGTTGCGGGGTGGTGGGGAAGAAGGGAATCAGTTCACGGACCAGTGTATAGAAGAGGGCTACGGACGATGAAAGGAATTGTCAGCGCAGAACTGAAGGGAGGAAGCCCAACATGGTTTTGCCCCAGCTTTGTCCAGAACCAGAATAAGCAATCTGCTGCTGCTGGATCAAAGCATGAGAAGAAGACAAAGCATTTTTGGATAGAAAAGAATTTTTTATTTTATTTATTTATTTAAGAAAAGAATTTTTTATTTTTTTTTAAAGATTTTATTTATTTATTTGACAGAGAGAAATCACAAGTAGGCAGAGAGAGAGAGGAGGAAACAGGCTGCCTGCTGAGCAGGGAGCCCAATGAGGGGCTCGATCCCAGGACCCTGAGATCATGACCTGAGCTGAAGGCAGATGCTTAACCCACTGAGCCACCCAGGTGCCCCAAAAAGAATTTTTTAAAGACAAAGTGGCACGTGAGCATCTTTTTTGAAGCCTTATTGATATGTGCTCACTCAAATCTGTTGACTCGTTCTTCTTGGCGGATTTATTTGGTGAGAACACATGTCACCCCAAAGCCCATAGTAACCCATAGGGTACCTTTAACTGAAGATATTTATGTATGTTGGATTTTTATCCCAAGAAACACTGGGAGTTGATGAACCTGCTTTCTCCTTCCCTGTTTCCGAGCAATGTGCATTGCTATCCTTAGCCGGGGTTCTGACCAGAGTGCACTTGTTGGCTGTGACCATGACAGATACTCAAATCAATAAACATTGATGGGACACCCTTTCGATTTGAGGTGTCACTCGGAGACACAAAGACAATAAGACACAGACCCTGCCCTCAGAAAGAGGCAGATGTGCAAACAAGCAAATTACAACACAGCATTCTAAGTGCGGGCACACCGTGGCCAGGGCAGCGAGGAGGAGGAAGTGATTGACTCCTTCTGGGAAGGCTTCGTGGGGAGAGTAAAGATGGGGAGGGGGAGATTGTATTACACAGACTCTTGAATTATTTATAGAAGTGTTGTTTTTTTAAATGTGGGGAGGGGAGGGTTTCATGATCAAACAGTTTAGACAAGATTTACTATTACAGGTATGATTTTAGGTAAGTTTCTTAATCTCTCTACACTTTTGTTGGTTTAACTATAGACCAGTGGTAGGAAGACACACCTCATATCATTACTGTGTTAATTACAAGATATATCTATATATACAGACACACCCCCCCACACACACCTCTAATAAGTGATACAGCCTATTCCCACCCACCAGGAGACACCCAGTAACAAAATAATTAGGATTTGTGTATGATGAAAAATAAGCCAAGAAAAAAAAAAATGACAAAGATTTTCCTAGCAGTGAAGTGGTATCTTGAATTCTCTTCTCTCCCAAGAAGAGAAAAAAAAATCAGTAGAGAGAACAGAATGTATTTATGGCACTTGTCTACTGGAAAAGACACGTGAATGAGTGTGTGTTCAATGAATTCCAGATAGTCTTCTTCAAGATCAAGTTCAAAGATGACATTAAAAAGCACTCCTGTTTGCACGACAGAGTGGGGATAAATAAACGACTGGGGATGAACGAGTGATACTGCAGGGTTGTAGATGCTGAGTGGGATGAGAACTTTTGGAATCAGAGAGTTTAGGCACCTGGGTGGCTCAGCTGGTTGGGCAACTGCCTTCAGTTCAGGTCATGATCCTGGAATCCCCGGATCAAGTCCCACATCGGGCTCCCAGCTCCATGTGGAGCCTGCTTCTCTCTCTGACCTTTTGCCATCTCATGTTCTCTCTCTCTCACTCTCTCTCTCTTCCTCAAATAAATAAACAAAATCTTAAAAAAAAAAAAAAAAGGAATTCGACAGTTTGCTTTTTATTTTGTAAGACCCGGAATGGAAAAATGAGAATTGTTGACAGTACTTTGTAGAAGTACTCTTGAGTAAACTAGGGATAACATTCCACCAAATCTTTAGCAACAAAACATTGCTAATTTTAATTGGACTGCATGGGCCTGCTCTAAAAGAAGAGATTTTATTTTTTTAAACCTTGCTTTATTTTTTTTAAGTCTGTGTATGTATGTATATATTCTCTACACCCAACGTGGGGCTTGAACTCATAACCCCAAGATCAAGAATTGCATGCTTCTCTGACTGAGCCAGCCAGGTGGCCCCTACGAAAGAGTTTAATATTAATAACTTCTATTTTTTTTTAAGATTTTATTTATTTATTTATTAGGAAAGAGAGAGAGAACATGAGAAGGGAGAAGGTCAGAGTGAGAAGCGGACTCCCCATGGAGCTGGGAGCCCGATGTGGGACTCGATCCTGGGACTCCGGGATCATGACCTGAGCCAAAGGCAGTCGCTCAACCAACTGCGCCACCCAGGGGCCCAATAACTTCTATTTTTTAAAAGCCAAATAAACCAATGCATTGGCTTTGGGGTCAGATATGCCCAAGAATTGAAATTCCAGCTTTCACTCCTACTGGGGCAGGATTTTGGACAATTTACTCTCACCCTCTCTCTCTCTCTCTCTATGCCCCCATATATAAAATACAAGAACTATTAACACCAACTTCACAGAGATCATATGAGGATCTAATGACCTCACACATGTAAAGCACATAGCATAATACCTAGCACCCACAAAGTCTCCAAAATTAGCTGTTCTTATAATTACTGTATTATTCATTCTTGTGAGAGCAGAGAGAAAAAAGGGGTTGATTCTTCCTGGAAAGAGAAAGAGTCAGAGATGAATTCATAGAAGAAAAATAGGTACAGTGCCCACTAGGATGGCTATTTCTTTTTTTAAGATTTATTTATTTTTGAGAGCGAGCATACACATGAGCGGAGGGACAGGCAGAAGGAGAGAATCTCAGGCAGACTCCCTGCTGAGCACGGAGCCTGACACAGGATTCCAACTCACCACCCCTGAGATCATGAGCTGATCCAAAATCAAGTGTCGGACACTTAACCCACTGAGCCAGGCGCCCCTATAATTTTTTTTTATTTTTTTTTTATTTTTATTTTTTAAAGATTTTTATTTATTTATTTGAGAAAGAGAGAGAGTGAGAGAGAGCATGAGAAGGGAGAAGGTCAGAGGGAGAAGCAGACTCCCCTTGGAGCTGGGAGCCCGATGTGGGACTCAATCCCAGGTCTCCGGGATCATGACCCGAGCCAAAGGCAGTCGCCCAACCAACTGAGCCACCCAGGCGCCTGCCCCTATAATTTTTTTTAAAAGAGGATAACAAAGTATGGTCAAGAATATGGAGGAATTAGTTTCACATTTCCTCAAAAAGCCAAACATAGAAGTATGATACAACCCAGCAATTCCATTCCTAGGTATATACCCAAGAGAAATGGAAACATACCAACAATAAATCTAGTATGTGTATCTAGCAGTTTTATTCTTTTCTTTAAAAAATTATTTTATTTGTTTGACAGAGAGAAAGCACAAGCAGGGGGAGTGGCAGGCAGGAGGAGGGAGCCCGATGCAGGACTTGATCCCAGGACCCTAGGATCATGACCTCAGCTGAAGGGAGACGCTCAACCGACTGAGCCACCCAGGCACCCACTAGAAGTTTTATTATTAATAGCCAAAAAATAGAAACAACCCAGATGTCCATTAACTGATGAAAGTGTAAACAAAATAGTGATGTATCCATACAATAGAATATTATTCAGCCATAAGGAGGAACAAATAATGAATCTTGAAAAAATTACACTAGGTGAGACAAGCCAGTCACAGAAGGCTACATATGGTATGATTCCATTGATACCAAATGTCCAGAAGAAGGAAACCCACGGAGACATAAAGTAGTGGTTCTCAGGGGCTTGGGGAGTGGAGAGTAGGTAGTGACTGCTAAGGGGTAGATTGCTTCTTTGTTGGCTGACAGGAATGTTCTAGAACTAGAAAGTGGTGACAGTTGCGCAAAACTGTAGATATACTAGAACCACTAAAGTTTACACATCAAAATGATAAACATGTGAATCATTTCTCAAAAATTAAGGTGGGCATTCAATGACAAATAGGGATAGGCCAAGCAAAGGTAGGGGAACAGGGACACTGAGGCTGAAGGAAAACCTAAGGTCAAAGTCCAAAAACAATCATAACCAAGGTTTATTCAAAACATGGTAAGAACCTGGTTTCTTTTCTTCCCGAGGAGCATGGAGCCTGACACAGGGCTCGATCCTATGAGCCCTATGGCTGTGCTATTCCAAGTGTGGCCGGTGGACTTGGATTGTTTGTTACAATCTGTAACAGTCTTTTCTGTAAGGAAAGAAATCCTGCGTAGTGAACTATAGAAACGTTGGCGACTTGATGCCAACGGTCAGCGGCCTCTATGTCCCGGGTGAGGATGCGGACCAGGTGTGGTCCGGCTCGAGGGGCTGGTGGCATGTCGCCAAGTCGTGCGTTAGTCCTGCACAGTAGGACCACACAGCCCCCCTTGACAGATGGGAAACGAATCACTGGTTCTTTATGCAGTGCAGTTGGAGAAGCACTGTCACATGGGATCCATTACAGGAGCTACAGGCCGGAGAAACGTGTTGGGGACCAAGTGGGAAAGGCCTCATTAGTAAAATAGTTCGGGATTCCCCTCTTTGTCCAGAACTCTTGAACTAGGTTGTGCCCCTCGATGGGCCGTAATTGTATCCCTGTGGCATGTTCAAGCAGGGATCACCGTGCGGCCTGGAGAAAAGAGAGCCGCGGGGCAATTGCAGGGGAGAGGAGATCTTCACATACAAAACAAAACCATACCAACCCCCCTGGAAAACAAGGGCGGACCTAACCCTCTTGCAGCCAGCAGCAAGTAGACAGAAACAATCCCAAGGATTAAAAGAGACGCAGCATCCAAAGGTTTGTTTCTATTTATCGAAGAAGAGAAACCAGAATGAGCCACCCCAGGAAGAGAAAGGGTTGAGAGCTAGGTTAGTGGTTGAGACACAAACGAGGCAGGCAGAGGAGCGGGAGGAAATCTCACAGCTCACCCTCCCGCAAAGGGGAAGCACCAAGCCAAGCCAGCTTCACGTGTGGGAAAATACTCAACCTCTCAGAAGAAGAGCGCTCTATTGATTCCAGACATTGTTATTCCTGCGCGCAGGGGGGATGAAGGAAGGAGAGGAAACCAAACTATTGACAGAAAAACCAGCTTCTACTTTCTCAAATGTCTTGGATGTCACTATGAAGCAACCGCGAGACTTCCCCTGTTGTCTCATGTTGACTCATTCTCCCCTCCTCCCCCCTCCGCTCCCAGTAGCCCCCCTCCCCCTTGGGCCAAGGCCATTTATTTAATGTCTTGTTACGTTAAAGCTGATGAGAGTTAGTTTCAGAGTCTGGGGCAATGCTAATGTAAATGCTTGTTTGTCCTCATGGCGCAGAATGAAGGAAGTTCATGGTCTGCACAAGTAAAGCAATGTGTCACGTCCTATTGCCAAGAGGTTGCATCATTTCTAAACTTTCCGGAAGACTGGATGGATGAGAGGTCATCTATGTTTATTTTGTGAAGTTTGGCCTACCAGGAAATGTGTGGGTACAAGAGATATTTTAGGCCCATGAGACTCTCACTTTAGAAGCCGACTCCAGCAGCCTGTGCTATAAGCTTCAGTCTCTTAACTGAATCTTTGAAAAGAGTGGCAAGTTGTGAAGTATGCAAGGTTTTTTGGCTGTGCTAACAGAGCCACGTTGAAGACGCTGTTGCCAAACAGAGACTAGAACCAGATGACAAAGACTGAAAACACACACCACGTATTGACTTTCTCTATGAAATACTCGTTAAGACTTGATCCAGCACTCTTCATTTCTAGAATTGCATAATCACTTACCAATCCATATCAATTAAATTTGTAAATTGACCCTGAAAGAAGATTTTGAAACGGAATTTTTCGTGCTGAGTTTCTTTAAGAATATAATGGGATTACTTCTGTAAGGAAGAAAGAAATGCTTTAAGGTGATAACTAGCATACAGTTTTTTCTTTTTTGAAGATTTATTAATTTATTTTAGAGAAAACATGCAAGCTGGGTCTCTTGACCCCGAGATCACAACCTGAGCCAAAGCCAAGAGTCAGACACTCAACCAACTGTGCCACCAAGGTGCCCCTAGCGTACAGGTTTTCTTTCCTTTTTTTTTTTTTTTAGATTTTATTTATTTATTTACCTGACAGTGAGGGAGGGAAGACAAGCAGGGGGAGCAGGAGAGGGAGAAGCAGGCTTCCCGCTGACCAGGGAGCCCGATGTGGGCCTCGATCCCAGGACTCTGGGATCATGATCTGAGCTGAAGGCTGATGGTTAACCCACTGAGCCACCCAGGTGCCCTAGCATACAGTTTAGAATATGTGATTGTTAGTGGCCCACCAGCAACTCTATTCCAGCCTGCTCATGGACATTTTACCTGTGGTCTTCACATTCTCTGTAATCCAGAAGATAACAGTATTGCTTCCCAGGAGAAGCAGCTTTTCTCTACTTTTTTTCATGTGGTTCTGGAAGGCAGGGGAGCTGCCAAAGAAAATATCACTCATACACAGCCCCCCACTTGGACTCCCTCTCGACAAATACACGCACCCCTTCCTGCCCGCATCACACACAAAGCATAGGGCAAGCCCAGAAGTAGGAGAACAAGATACTCACAGAGTGGAAGGGGAGGACAAGAGACGGAACAAAAGACCGGCTGTATCCCAAAGATGCACAGGAGCGAGCCAGTGTACCACTTCTGTTGTTGAAGCTGGGGTTGAGTTTCTGTGACTTGTAACCAAAAGAATCCTAACACCAAAACTCAAGATGTTCACCTCCCTAGTAGACAGGACCCCTCAGGGCGCCATTCTGGAAGGGGGAGAAGCGGGGAGGGGCAGACTGGAACAGTGCAATGAGGAGTACTAGCTGGGGGACTGCCTAGGGAGTAGTGTCTATGTAACTGCCACCACCTGGAACATACGCCATTTACATAAGCTGTGTATGAGTGGCGCCCCCTGGAGTTGTGCAGTGTCAGAATGGAAAGGATCATAAATGCTCCTTGCTATACCCATCAGCGCCAGTATTTCTCCACATGCCTCCTGCTGCTCGGGTTTGGGTAAGCTCCCTTCTCCAGCTTCCTTCCTAGCGGTGCTATTCCCGCCACCACCACGGTTGGTTTTCATGAAATGCCTCTGAGAGAATGTTCCTCCAATATTTTCCTTTCTCTGGGTCCTCACAGTGCAGGCACCACCTTCTCTGTGGAGAATCTTTGCGCTCAATCACTGGGTAAGAACAAGGCCACAGTGTCCTCTCACAGCAGATGGAGGCCAATCGCTTCTACCCAATTCTTGGCTCCATGATTCTTGCCCTTAGAAACCTTCGTATTCCCCAATTTCCTAGAGGCTACAAATTTCCTCCTCAAAAATCATTCTCAAGTCTCAGGCCCTTCCATTTTTTTTTCAGTTCTGTGATGGTTTCTTCTTTGACCTGTCCTCTCCTTCTCTATCAGGTGTGAAAATCTGTCTTTCCGCTCTGCTTTTAATGTAACAGCAACTCAGAAAATGTACTACCTCTTAAAAAAAAAATGTCGGAAGCAGTATTTAGGAAGCAGTATTTATCATAACTAGAAAGTTTCTTTACATGCAGGAATTTGCAGGCGGCCAAGCCCTAGATTCTTTTCTTACTGATTGCAAATAAATCTGTCTGGTTCACTGTACACGCCTCCAAGGGTCTGGCTAATTTATCAATAAAATATCAGGACCTCCTCTCTTGGAGAAGGAAGAGGGAAGAAAACACTCTTGATAAAAAAATGCAAGACAAATTTCCTTGTCAAACCTCCAACCAAAAGGCATGCGGCAAAGGGCGAAAGTTGGACGGGAAGTCTAAGATTAACTATTAAAGAAAGAAGCAACAAGTGGACAGTGACAACAACAACAGCAGTGACGAGAGTTGCTGGCAGGAAAGAGTCATCTCTTAAAGTTACACAAGTGCACGAGGAAGTAAGCTGAGACGTGGGAAACGGGTCCAGCCATGTGTTGAACATTCTTCCGGGGACCAAGCTGGAAACTCTCCCCGCAGCATCTCACAGCTTCTGCCTCCCACCTGTCCCGCGTCGGTCATCTGTCAAGTCACTTCGGTTCTATTTCCACACCAGTCATGCGGTCACTCAGCACGTTATTGAACCCCTGCTGGGGGCCTGGAACCATGGTAGGCGCCGGGAGGCAGGGAAGGAGAGGAGAGAACGGTCCCTGCTCTAATCATTCTGTGAGGGGGACAAACACTGTAGCCACGTGAACCTGCGAGCAGGGTAGTTTCCGACTGTGACAGGTACCGCCAGCACAGAAAACCAGGGTTGCCAGATCTCTTGATTCATCCAGCCTTCGGTACATTCCCGCAGTTACGCCCTCCTAGGATCTTACATCTTAGTTGGCTGATCACGGAAGCTGGTCTTCCCATTCCCTGAGGCATGGCCAGTCATGGGATTTCTCCCCTCCAGAATCTCAAAATATGCTGGAGGGGCGGTCAGGCCGAACACCGATCCTCACCCTGCCCTGAAGACACGCCTTATCTTAGAATTTCTGCCACCCTGGGACACCTGGGTGGCTCAGATGATTAAGTGTCTGCCTTCGGCTCAGGTATCTGGGATCGAGTCTCGGTGGGGAGCCTGCTTCTCCCTGTGCGTGCTGCTCCCCCTGTTTGTGCACGTTAGCTCGCTCTTTCTGACAAATAAAATCTTAAAAAAAAAAATTTCTTTTGCCCTATCTAATCACTCCTGAGAGCACAGATAGTGGCTTCCTAATTTCTGGATTCCCATTGCCTATCACTGTGCTCAAAAAACAGTAGCTTCTTCATGATATTTATTATGAAAATGATTTAAAATGAATTGAATAACTAACATTTGATGATACGTATTATTCCATCATGGCTATACCTCAGGTCCCTCGAGGTCGAAGTTAAGTGGTGCATTTTGCTAAAAGCAAGCCTTATAACACTTAGTCTTGGTGTGCAAAATCACCTTCGTGGATTAGTAGCTCAAGCTAGGAGAGGAGCAGGAACTAATATTATTGGGCACCTACTATAGAAACTATGCGAGACCCTTCACATATATTATCTTTCCCTGAAGCAAGGAGATCACCTGCATGGCAAAAGGCAGGATTCTCAGGGTCTAATTTTATCTTTTCAGAGTTCTGAACAATTACATCTAACAAACTATAAATTTACGTGTTGATTTATTACTTTTTTATATTGTCCATCTTCAGCTACCTTCTTCCCCAACTAGAACAGGTTTGTCTTTTTCTGTCTTCTTTTTCTCCCTTTTTTCTTTCTACTTCCATATTCCCAGCACCTAGAAGAGTGCTGGTGAGCCAGTGTAGGCACTCAAAATAGATGTAAAGATTAGATGATTTTACCTTACTATTTTCTGTTCGTGTCCCTGCAAACTCTACCCTAGTGGGTCTTGCCTTTGGTTCCCGAGAACAAAATGGCCCTTTTGGACATTTGCATGTGAAGATCACATTCTTCTCTGCTGTAAATAAAACTCCAACATTTCTCCCAAGTGACCCCAACTTCACAGGTGTACATCCTGAGAACCAGAAACATCTGGGGGAAGGGGGAAGGGGGAAACCTGCAACCTTCCAACCCCACAAAATTCAAAAGACAGAATGCAAGAAAGCTTGAGGAACAGCCAAAGCCTTTTGCAAAAAAAAGAACTCCCTTGGGGAATGAGGGAAAGATTCGGAACAGAGGTTTCCCTGGGGCTGGAAGTGTTACTGGTCTCAGGGGTCGTCCGAAGCAACAGCGCTGCTGGAGTTGAGTGTGGCTTCCAAGCTCAGCGCCCTGAGTCCTGGAGTTCTCTTCCTCAGATCTGAGGACAAACCAGATAGAAATGAAATCTGCTGGAGATCTGAGGTGCAAGGGGAAAGTACATGTAGCTGCAAGGAAAGGAGTCGTTGCTATTTATTTCTTAACACCAGGCTGTCCTTTAGTTGGCGTTCCCTACATTCTTGCATAATCGTGTTTCATTTACTTCTGTGTGGGTGTTAACTAGCAACTGTACACTATTTCCTTCAATAAATAGGGCAGGTGGGACCTTGCTGTTCAAAAATATATTGATTTGCCTTTTTTTTTTCCTAACTTGTGGGCTAAAGCAGTTAGCCTGTGTGTTTCAAGATACCCACCTAAATAAACATCAGCAATTCCAAACAGTAAATATTTCTTAAATTTCAGCCCAGGAATCTGCTGCATTTGGGGGGTGGGGTATTTTCTCCTCTTCCATTTGAGTTTGTGCTTCTTTTCCATCTGACTTATGAAGAGAAAATTAGAAAAGACTTATTTTTCCCATCCTGATTCATCCTTTGTTTTCAGTATCATCTTTGAAATGCCAATGCCAAGGTCAGCAGAGGCTCCTCCAAGTGACAGGTGTTTTTGTCCAAGGAGATAAAGGGTAACGGTAGGGGAGCATCTGGCTCTTTGGCCTTGACACGAGATGCAAGAAGGAAAGTCTCTTTGGTCCTTTATCCCCTTTAAATCCAGCCCTTATCTCCCTAATATTTCCCTCATCTAAATTTCAAATTCAGCTAATTTTTGTAAATGCCCATCAAATGCCATTCATGTGATACATGTTAATGGAGTTATTTATTCCTTTACTTAATAACTATTGAGCTCCTAATATGCACCAGGCACTGTCTAGACTCTAGGGTTAAAACCACTAAGAAGAAAAGGGCTCTTCCTTAAAGTGTAAAGTAGATGGACAATTAAAGCGAACTTAGCACTCTGATGGAGGCAAGCACGTGACAGAAGATGGAAGAAAATCTCACTGTTAAAAGGAGACCATAGAAGGCATCACGGAAAAAGTGGTGAATAGGAGTTAACCTGCCAAGAGGGAAAAACAGGGAACAACATGTGCAAAAGTCCAGAGAAAGACATAGCAAACAACCTGCTAGAACTACAAATAGTTCAGTGTAGTTGAAGGATAAGTTGGGGGTGGCAGTGGTAAGTCATTGCGTGGGAGAGAACAGACCATGAAAAAGCTTTCTATCCTGTGGACAAGAGAAAGTCAATGAAGAATTTTAAGTAGGAGTGAGGGAAGGGCCATGATTAAAGATTTAGAAAGATCACTGTGGCTGGAAAATGTGGTCAAATGGAAGGCAAGGGAAGAGAGCCTTCCAGCAGAGAAGGGTGTGGTGGACAGTGTCAAATTTCAGAGGTCGGGTCAGATAAGAAATGAGCACTTGTTCGAGAGATTTAGCGATATGGAAACAGTTTATGACCTGGGTGAGAGCAGTTTCTGAGGAGAGGTGTGGGCAGAAACAGATTGCAGTCAATTGAGAGGAAAGGGAGGTGAGGAAATTGCAAAAAATGATAACAGTTATTTCAAGAACTTGGGCTGTGACAGGAAGGAGGGACGGAAAGAAAGTGTCAGCCTGGGAGGGAAGGGAAGAATTGGAGGGAGTGGTGTTTGCTTTTTTTTTTTTTTTTAAGATGGAACAGACTTGAGGATAGTTCATGGGAAGGATCCAGTGGAAATGTCAAGATGGAAATATAGAAGACAGGATAATTCTTGGAGGGAAGCACCCAAAGAAGCCCACGATGGTAAGAGCCTGGGTTCAGATAGAGAGATCAGGTAGAAGAAGGTAGGCACAGGTAAAAGGACAGGTGAAGTGATGGGAGGAGTGACAGGTGACAGGAAATTGTAGGCATTCTCCTCTGCTTCTTTGTTTTTGTGAAGTGGCAGGCAGGGCCATCCAAGGACTGAGGGTGGGGGGCGGAAGTACAGAGGAGCAGAGTGGAAGGTCTGAGGTGAATGGAGGGGAGGATTATGAGAGATGCTATGGAGGCTGAAGGAACGTGCTGACCAGGGAAACGAGAGTTCCAGGGCATGCTGATGGCCAAGGTGGCACAGAAGCCAGTTTGGACTATATGCTTCCAGGAAGCTGTGCGATTTTCTCCAGCAGTGCTCCCTCGCCAGAGCATGAAGAAGGCAGACAGCTATGGTGGGAGAGTTCTGCCTGCAAGCTCTGAGGAGAAGTCAACTTGAGAATACTGCAGGGGAAGCACCAAGTTCAGGAGTGAGTCAGGTTTCCCGAAAAGTGGAGGCAGTCCGTGGAGAAGTGGAAGGTGGGTGTGAACACCTTCCAAAAAGAAAATGGAAATGCTCAGGAGAAGAGAAGCAAGGGAGTTTGGGTTAAGGGAAAGGAAACCCAGAGCAGAGGCACAAAATGTAGGAAAACAGTTGTCCCAAGACAGTCACACCTTGGCCAGGGACCAGAGAAGGCAACAAGATAGAAGAAATGGTGGGCTTAGCTGACAGCCGAGTGTCTCCCCAAAATAAAACCCAGCGGTCCTCTTGTAGCTAGGAAAATCCCAGGCCTCTGTGAAGGAGTGAAGCCAGGCTTGCACTGATTGTCCTATTAAGGGAATCCTGGTTTGTTCCCTAGGCTTGTTGGGTTAGCCGCTTCCTGCGACACTGCTGCTGTGTGCCAGGGGGACTGGAAGCGCCTTTGGAAGGAGTGAGCCACGTGTGGTTCAAAGGTGGTTTGGTCTCTTTAGCTGTCACCTCGTGTGACGAGTAGTAGTATTTCCTCACAGGTGAGGCTCAGAGGGTTTAAGAACTTGCTCCAGGCCCTCAGCTAACAAATGGTAGAGGCAAGATGAAGCACAAATTTTCTCCACACTCAGTGTTCTTTGAGATTATAGTCCTCAGTGTTGTAGGACTGTCACGCTCTTAGTCACTTCAGACCAGGCAGGGAGATGCCAGTGCAGCATTTGTAATATTTTTGAAAATAGTGAACGGATATGTTTGGATTCTAATTAATTCCCAAAGCGTCGGTCCTCCTGATTCACATCCCGGACAGGTTGTCAATGAGGGGTGAAGACTACCTGTCTTAGGGGTGTTGCAGGGGCGCCTTGGATTGTCACATTGACTCTAAAGTGCTGCTGGCATTAGTAGGGAAAAGTCAGGAATGCTGCAATGGTCAGCAGTGCCTGGGATGGCCCCACCTAATCAACAATTGTCTTACCCCACATGTCAGTGCTGCTCCCATTGAGAAACACTGGCAGAACAATATGGTAGCAGCCTCCAAGATGGCCCCCGTTGATCCCCATCTCCTGGTATTTACACCCCTCTCTTGTCCCTCCCACATTGGAGTAGGGTTGGTCTGTGTGACGGGTAGAATATGGCGGAAGTGATAATACGTCACTCCTGAGATTAGGTTATCCGGAGTCCCTCACTCTGGAAGAAGACCTGTCATGGGCAGCCCTACTGAAAAAGGCCCACTAGTGAAGAGCTGAAGCCTCCTTCTAGCATCCACATGGGTGACCTTGAAAAAGAATCTTCTGGTCCCAGTCAGGTCTTCAGAGACAATGGTCTTGCGTGCAGTTCGACTACAACCCACCCAGCTAAGCTACTTTTCAATACTTGACTCTCAGAAACTGTGTGAAACTATAAACATTTGTTGCTTTAATTGCTAGATTTGGGGGGGTAATTTAGTTCATGGCAAGATATGATATGACAGTCACACCCAGTAGACTCAGTTCCTAGGGCTCTAACATGAACCATAAGAATGATAACTCAGGGGCCCCTGGGTGGCGCAGTTGGTTGAGCGACTGCCTTCGGCTCAGGTCATGGTCCCGGAGTCCCGGGATCGAGTCCCACATCGGGCTCCCAGCTCCATGGGGAGTCTGCTTCTCACTCTGACCTGCTCTCTCACTCTCTCTCTTTCCTAATAAATAAATAAATCTTTAAAAAAAAAAAAGAATGATAACTCAGGATATGACACAAAGGGAGTTCATGACTACCTAAAGAGAAAGGGGAAGTGGAGCTCCTCGGGGAGGAGTTGAGAAGATAAGAGAAGGAGAAGAAAAGAAAGCTTTCAGATATTTGGGTTCTAGCTTCTTCCTCCAGAGCCACTATAAGTGTTGTGCAGTTTGCTTGCTGCACACAGATACCTTGCCAAGGATCCCAGTAAGGATGTCTGTCCAGGCCTCATTCTGCTCACCAAGCTTTGCAGCCAGGCCTAAAAGTGTATTAACTGGAGGGATGTCATTGTCTCATTTTCCCAAAGGTTCTCTGTGGGCTAGTTGCCTCCCTGCCCCCTCAGATATGTTTAGAGGTTTTAAGAGGCCTTTCCTAATTTTCTCTGGATACGCACTGTGACGATTTCAAGGTCCTTAACAGAACCCCAGCTGTAATATGGCACAGTCCAAGCTGTTTCCAAGTCCAGTTGGAAATAGCTGAGAAGAGAAGGCCAGAGAAGTGCCCCTAAGGTCTCCTTTGGCTTCCATGTGAAGTTCCCACATGACCCTTGCTGGGGATGACTGAGTAGAGAGCCGGTGATCTGCCAGGAGGTTGCCGAGGCCCCAGGGTAAGGATGGACTTTCCCAACTGTGTTGGCTGGGGAAGCAACCAGAGGATTTGCAGCGCCAGCAGTCGTCTAGATCTTGGCTGAATCAAGAGAATGCACACCAGTTTCATAACCAGAGATTTCAGCAACAGATGTCAGTGCGGTATGCCTATAACTAGGAGGGAGAAGGGCCATCATCCCCAAGCCATCAAAGGCCTATTTTAATCCAACAGCGCTAGGAGAACTCAAGGACCAGCACCCCCTTTCCCAGCCTTGCCTCCAGGATCATTAAGAGAAGACCCAGGCTTGGGGGAAGATACCCAGAAACAATGAATATTGACCCCAAATGCATGAATTACCAAAAAAAGCCTGTTTTAAAATGAAAGATATTAAAATGTCTTTAACTGAGAAGTTTATGCCCCATCCGAGCTGCTCACGGAGTAGACTAGAAAGCTGTAAGAAATAGTTTATAGAGAAATTTGCTAAAAGCTTTTTTTTTTTTTGCACTTTCCAATTTGTAGTGGGTTAGTTTTTTGTTTGATTTTTTTTTTTTTTAAGAGAGCAGAGAAGTAGGGGTATGGGAAAAGGGGCAGAAGGAGAGGGAGAGAGAATCTCAAGCACTCTCCATGCTGAGCGTGGAGCCTGACACAGGGCTCGATCCCACCACCTGGAGATCATGACCTGAGCCAAAATCAAGAGTCAGGCACTTAACAGACTGAGCCACCCAGGCACCCCTGTAGTGGGTTACATTTTTGCCCTTACTAAAACATCAATGTAGTAATTACAGCAATTGCCTGATTCTTTCCCTCTGAAATTTTTTAAAAAGAAAACACTACATGCAAATGCAGCGTTCCCTTGCTTGTAAATCTAATCCCCCGCACAGTCGATCACCCCAAACCATATCATCTAATGTGAATGCATGCCAGCAATATTGTGCATTCTGAACTTCAAAGAACATGACCATTGACTACAGTAGAAAAATTATTTTCTGGGCGCCTCTGTGGCTCAGTCGGTTAAGCATTTGCCTTCAGCTCAGGTCCTGATCCCAGGGTCCTGGGATCAAGCCCCACATTGGGCTCCCTGCTCAGCCGAGAGTCTGCTTCTCCCTCTGCACCTACCCCTCGCCCCTTGCTCGTGCTCACTCTCTTTCTGTCTCTTTCTCCCTCTCGATCTCTCTCAAATATCAATCAATCATTATTTCCTAATAAAATGGGGAAAGGTCTCAAAGATTAATAAATTTACCTACAGTGGAAGAAGTCAGGCATCTAAGTGCCTAGAAAACCGTGTTCTGTTCCATAGTGGAATACCAAAAGGACGAGGGAGAAGTAAACTGGGGAGGATGATAATCTCACTTCTTAGCATTCATCTTCATTGTAATTTTTTTCTCCTTATTTTCTATTTATATATTATATTCTTCCACGTTCTCTTAAAACCTAGAAATAATCTTTCTCAAAACTGAAGTCAACAGACCGTCGAGAGGTTCAAGCTGTTCTTGCTCTGACTCTTTGGGAAAGAGGGCACGTCTTGTAGCGCGCCAAGGACCAACCAAGGGAAGAGAAACCTGTGGATGTGTGGGGACCTAGAGACACCCCCAAAGCTTGAATGGCCCATCTTCCTCCTGGACTTGGAGTCGCCAGGTGAGGGTGTGAGCCCCAGTTTCGCTGTTCACCTCCTTTGTGGAAGTTCCTTGTCGGAGTTCTTGAGCTACTTTACATCTTGGCTTTCTCACCCATGAAGTGGAAATGATAATGTCAATACTACCTACATCATTGAGCTTCTGTGCGAATTCAAGGAGATAACACCGATGAGACTTGGATTATTTGAGGGTAATATCCCAAATCACCACTGATATCACACAGAAAGTATTACAGGGCTAGCTAGGCAGTTTATAGATAAGGCAGGAAATCATCCCTGTTTCCCCTTCCCCACCATTTACCTCCCCAGCAAAACAAAGAAAGTGGAAGCACCAGAGAACGCGGTCGCCAGAACTAGGGTCCAAATGGTGTACAAAATGGGACCCAGCAGCCGTTCCTGGGGTTAACTAGTCCATCCTGAGGAATCCATATCATCAGTAACAAAGCCCTGTGGTGAACACAGGCACCCCAGGACCGGCTAGCTGACTTTCTAGCTAAGGCTTAGCAACAATTCCTTAATGAGAAGAAACTAAGGGGGGATACCAGAGGGGGGAAAAACTAATGGGGGATGAAGGTCCTAGTACCTTTAGACCCTTGTTGCTGGAGCATGATCTACCGACCAGCCACAGCAGGGTCGCCTTGTAGCTTGTTGGAAACGCAGCCTCTCAAGCTCTGGCTCAGACCTGCTGAACCAGAACCTGCCCCTTCACACATTCCCGGGGGAACTGTCACACTAGTCACAGTTTGAGAGGCACTATTCTAGACATCACTGAACGGAAACACGTGTGGTAAAGTGTATGTGGTTCTCAGCCGGTGCTTTTGAGTGTTCGTAAGATTCCTGATTTTTAGAGCCTCTCTCTACGTATCGTTACATGTAGAACTCTCCTGCAGGTGAACTCTACCTGCCCATTACTAAAGGCTTTGATACATAGATGAGCAAAAAGATAAGCATCACCCTCAGGTTTATGTCTTAAATGCCTGTCTGTGTCTGGGGGAGGCTGCGACATGCTACAAGAGAATTTAGTTTTGTATATGGAGCATTCGTTTAAAAATCACTTACTGGGGGTGCCTGGTGGCTCAGTCAGTTAAGCATCCGCCTTCGACTCAGGTCATGATCTCAGGGTCCTGGGATCGAGCCCCGCGTTGGGCTCTCTGCTCAACGGGGTGTCTGTCCCTCCCCCGCCCCAACTAGTGTGCTCTCTTGCTCTCTCTCATGCTCTATATCTCATAAATAAATAAAATAAAATAAATAAAAAATTAAAAATTAATATCACATTGGACACATGTTATAGGCAGGGTTCTATTCTTAGAGGAATAACCAAACCTAGAGTAAGTAATCTTTTTTTTTTTAATCTTTTTTTTTTTAACTTAAATTACAGCAGCCCATAAAAGTCAAAATCGACACGTAATTGAAAAAGCTTTTAAATGAGGAAATTTAGAGAATTTTACTTTTCTGTTTTTAAAGCTGAAAAATAAAATTAACAGAAAAAAATTATATGGAAAAATATTAGAAACACAACAACAACAACATGGAAGCCAAAGTGTGATTTCCTCGTCCTTATTATATTTTAGCCATCCCCGAAACTGAAGTAATGGAAAAATTATATTCCTATGTACAAAGTGACTATAAATTATCCATTCATTACAGAACATTTTGCCCCTTATCTATTTAGCTACAATTATAGCCTTGCTCTCCAGCATTTTAGAAAACAGGATGTTGGTTAATAAAAATTCCACTTAAAAGTAAGCATTCATTTTCCCTGAGCTAGTCTCGCTCTTATTTTGTCCCTTATTCTTTCCTTCTAAGCTGAGCAAAAGATGTGTCTCAGTGATCTAACTTTTCTTTTCAAAAATTAGGAGTAATACACAACTGTCTAGCTAAAGTTACCACTCTTTTTATAGTCTTCTGACATTGTCGTTCAGTAAAAAGTTTTATATGATGAACTCTCTAATGCACTGAATCTAGATAGATTAGTAAAATATCAGATAACAGCATTTGGCTGAATTACACTTTTAAAAATAGAGTATACATATTCATATTTTATCTACCTGTGCTCTATAGGTTTATAATTTCTACTAGATTGCAAGCTCTGTGAAGGTAGTGACTGAGCCTGTCTTCACTTCCGTACTCCCAAAACACAGCACAGTTTCTAGCATATAGTAGTCATGCAATGCATTTATTTACTCATTGGCTACTGAGTAAATCAGTCTTTATTGAGCACCTACTCTGTTCCCGGCACTGTTTCTGGATGCCAGGGATATAGGCTTAAAGAAAAAGAGGAAAAGAAAGTTTCTACTCTCACAGTGTTTTATTCTAGTAGGGATCAACAAGCAAACCAATAAGTAAAGCACACAGTAAGCACTTCGAGAAAAAAGCAAGCTGCATAAGGGAGGGAAAGTGATGGGTATGAGATGCTACCAGATCCTGGGTGGTTATCTCGGAAGCCGTACTACCCTGATCCCCCTTCCGGGTGAGGCACTCATTTCCCAGCTGCCATGAATATTGGCTGCTGACCAGTCACAGCTGAGTCCTCTCCAGGAACTGCTCTCTGTAGGAGGAAGCTGGCTTGCCCAAGGTCATGGCCCTGCTGGGGCAGGGCAGCCTTCATCCCGTGACTGACGACGGGCTCATGCAGCGGTATAGGTTTCTTGCCTCGGCTGGAACAATTCTGAGGATTCACCCCAGCTCCGGCGCTCCCTGTGGGATAGGCCGAGGATTCTGTTGTAACGGCATCAACAGCTCAGCCGCTCCCACTTTTCAGTGCTGCCTCCTTCGTCCTCAGCCATCAGATACTGGCCCCAAATGCACTCCCCCCGAGTCTCAGAGGGAACAAGGGGGAAAGTGGCATTTGGAGTTTATTCCAAGGAGAGTGGTCAAATAGGCGCTTGGTAGGTAATTCTGGAGTTCAGGGAAGAAGTGGAGTGGAGGATATAAATTTGGAAATTGTCAGTGGTAGCGAAAGCCATAGGACTAGATGAAAACCACCCAGGGAGTAAGTATAAATAGAGAATAAAAGAGGCCCAAGGGTGGATTTGGGAGCCCTCCAATGCTTAGAGATTAGCAGGGATGGAAAGAAACAGCAAGGAAAACTGAAAAGAAGCGCCATTATGATAGCAGAATTGTGGAATGGTGTCCTGGTAACCAAACGGGGGAAATGCTTCGAGGAGGAGGGAAGATCAGCTGGATCAAACGCTACCGACAGAACAAGTTGATGAGAACTGAGCTGGGGATTAGATTCGACAACCTGGAGGTCGCTGACAACAAGAGTGGTTTCGGTGGATTGGCGGGGCAAGAGCATGATTCGTGGAAAGAGTAGAACACATCCTAGTCAAGGTTTACTAGATGCCTGTGATGTTAACTGGCTTTGTACTTCTTCCATATTTGAGAGGGAAGGTTATCTGTACTCCCAGTGCCTAGAACAATACCTCGGATGTGCTAAATGCATTTTTTTTTAGAATGAGTGAGTTACATAGTACCATTTTTGTATGTGCACAGCCTCATTGACCTTAATAATATAGAATTTTTCACATGAAAAGATATCATAATCTTTCTACTAATTCAGCAACTACTTTTTTACAATCCAATGAGCTGTAGCCTGGGGAGATTGCCACGTAGCTGAGCTGGAACCAGAGTTTAAATCTCCGAAGCTGGGTTCTTCATTTTAATCACTGCAACATTCTGGGATATGAAAATGTTTGCTTTTATGTAACTCTATGGACCTACAATCATCTACAGTTCAAATTAGAGAAGAATCAGACTTTTTTCATGATGTTAAAATAGTTACTTGCCTAATCCCTCAGTGAGATTTCTTAATGCTTCTGACTAGAGTACGTTGCATGAAACTTTCTGATTAAAAATGTTACTTTTTAATTCTGTATTTTTATTTGATAAAATACTAAGGGCTGTAGATTGTGCTTACTTCAAAAGTAACTCTGAGAAAAACAGCATGGGATTTAGGTTCTATTGTTCCCACTCTAAGCAAAAAGTTACCTTGCTTCTTTTCAGATAAATCTTTAATAGAGTAGTGAAACATAAACCTTATCATTTGAACAAACTTTAAAGCTCCTTCATATACATAGAAATTATCTTGAAAAATGATTTCAGAGGAAGCAATTTGGACTGAAATAAATTTCTGTTTTACTAGGCACTTGTACTCAAAAGGATCTACTTTATTTTCAAAGAATCTAAGTATTTAACATCAAAAACCGGACAATAAAAAATGCAGTATTGTGAATTTCCTAACTTATTTTATAGAGACAGATTTTGAATGTCATACTCAGAAAAATACTACTTGTGGGTAATATCACTGAACCAGACTTTGGCAAAAACTTCAAAAAGAAACTGTCAAGTGCGGAAAAATAGAGACTAGATTAATAAAATTTTATTTTGGTAAGTTTTACTAATCGATACTGCTAATGCAATTGCCAAAATCAAAAGTATAATTTACTTGTCTCATTGGCTAATATGTCATATTTCTTGTTTCTCGAAGTGTCAGGTAGTCTAAGAGAAAACAGAAAATATCAGCTGTATTCAGTTTGGTCATGGAGACAGTGAGCAAGCATGAAGTAAGCCTATTTACGCTGGGTCTACACAGGCCCAGACAAAAAGAAAGGAAGCCCTTGTGTAGATCATTCAGACTTTGAAATCCACCAGGGAACAAAAACAGAGTTTTAAAAATCATTCAGTGTACTTCAATAAAGTTTATTTTAAAAAATATAAAAGATTCATTTGCAACCACCTAATGTAATTCATTTGGGCAAGGATACAAAATCCATTGGATGAAAGGTATTTGGGGAACAGGATATTCATCTGGCTTCACAGAAGCATCTCATATATTACTTATTAAGGATAATGGGAAATGGTACTTTTATAAGGGAAAGATTCAGTAGATACACACATTCATACACATATAGGCATAAATACATAAGTTTTTTAAAAATGTATATACCTCTCTGCAACTTGTTTTCTTGGGCAGTAATACCTGAAGAGTTTCTAAATCGACCAGTATCTCTATATTTATTTTGCTATCTCTACCTTTTTCAGTGACTAGACATTCTGTGGTTGTGGATATAATGTGACTGTTTCAACTGATTCCTCCATTGAGGTACATTTTCTTTTTCCCTCCAATCTGTGACCTCTGTGGCCAGCGCTATGAAATAAGCATCCTCCTACATATTTCTCATGTGCTGGTCCTTTAGTTCAACGAAATTGACATCCAAGAATGGGTCAAAGTGTGTCTGTGTCTTATATTAATGCATGCTACCAAATTGCTTTCCAGTGGCCTGATAACAGTTTGTAGTATTTCCACAGGAAATACAAGATTCTTATTCTTCCTTAATCTTATTCCCACCAACAATAGATATTATTGCTCTATAATTTTCCCACTTCGATGAAGTAGAAAGTGATATCTCGTTGATGCTTTAATTCACCTGCTCTCATCATGCTTCATCCTATCTCTCTATCTTATCTATCTACCATTATTAACTATTTGTCTTTGCTCTCCATATTCTTTGCCTAATTTTCTTCTGGATTGTTTACCATTTTCTTGTTAACATCTAAGATTATCTTGGGAGAATCTTACTTTGCCTCTCACGGCTTCTGGTGGCCACCAGTGTTCCTGGGCATTCTTGGCTTGTGGCCACATCCCTCCAGTCTCTGTCTCAGTCTTCATACCTCTACAGAGGTTCATCCGTTGTGTAGAACATATTCGTGCTTCATTCCTTTTTATTGCCAAATAACATTCCATTGTACAGATATGCCATAGTTTTTATTCACTCTTCAGTTAATTGACATTTGGATTGTTTCTGCTTTTTGGCTCTTACTATGTGCAATGAGAGCAATGCTGCTATGAACATTCATGTGCAAGGGTTTTTTTTTGTTGTTTTTTTTTTTGACTCAGAGCAGCAGGCAGAGGGAGAGGGAGAAACAGGCTCTCCACTGAGCAGGGAACCCAATGTGGGGCTCCATCCTGGGACGCTGGGATCACGACCTGAACTGAAGGCAACAGCTTAATCGACTGAGCCAGCCGGACACCAATGTGCAAGTTTTTGTGTGGACATGTTTTCAGTTCTCTTGGCTATGTAGAAGTGGAATTGCGGAGTCTTATAATTACTCTATGCTTTATATTTTCAGATATTGCCAAACTGTTTTCTCTTGTGACTACACCATTTTCCATTCCCACCATCAGTTTATGAGGGTTCCAGTTTCTGTCTCCCTACCTACCTGTCTTTTGACCTTTTGTCTTTGCTCTTCATATTCTTTGTCTGATTTTCTTTTGGATTGTTTGCCATTTTCTTGTTAACATCTAAGACTACTTTGGGGGTATTTGGGAGGGTTTTTTGTTTCTTTGTTTTTTAGATTTATTTATTTATTTGAGAGAGAGAAAGAAAGAGAGCAGGAGCAGGGGCAGAGGGAAAGGGAGAGAAGCAGACTCCCCGCTGAGCACGGAGGCTACAGGCTCAATCCCACGACCATAGTGTCTCCAACATTTGATATTGGCTGTTTTTTTATTACAGTCATTTTAGTGGATGTGAAGTGGTATCTCATTGTTATGATTTTAATCTATGTATTTCCTAGCTCTGTTCACTTAGAGAACCTGAAAGCAGTGATACTTCAATAGCAATCAGCCACACCTAGTACCCAGATCTTGGCTTCTAAATAAATTTTCTTTCTTTTTTTTTTAAAGATTTTATTCATTTTACTTTAACAGAGAGAGAACACAAGCAGGCAGAGAGGCAGGCAGAGGCAGAGAGAGGAGCAGGCTCCCCGCTGAGCAAGGAGCCCGATGTGGGACTCGATCCCAGGACACTGGGACCATGACCCGAGCCAAAGGCAGCTGCTCAACCAACTGAGCCACCCAGGCGTCCCTTAGGGACCTTAGACGTCCCTAATAAGGCCTACCTTATTAGGGACGTCCCTAAATAAATTTTCTTTTAAAGCAAATCAACCTTTCTGGATTTGGTTAAGCATCCAATTCTTCTTGTGGGCTCAGGTCAGGATCTCAGGGTTGTGAGATTGAACCCTGCGTCAGGCTACTCACTGGATGTGGAGCCTGCTTAAGATTCTCTCTCTCCCTCTGCCCCTCCTCTCTTTCTCTCTCCATCTCCCTCTCCCCTTCTCCCCCCAAAAAAGAAAAGAAAAGAAAAAGAAATAGATATGTACTAGGACACCTCGTTGGCTCAGTCGGTTAGTCTGACTTTCGGACTCAAATCATGATCTCAGGGTGGTGAGATTGAGCCCCACATTGGGGTTCACTCAATTGGGGTTCACATTGGGGTACACTCATTGGGGAGCCTGCTTGTCTGTCTGCCCCTCCCCTGATTGTTCTCTCTCTCTCTCTCATAAATAAAATCTTTTTTTTTTTAAAACAAAGCAGTTTCTTTTTTTTTTTTTTTAAAGATTTTATTTATTTGACAGAGAGAGATCACAAGTAGGCGGAGAGGCAGGCAGAGAGAGAGGAGGAAGCAGGCTCCAGCTGAGCAGAGAGCCTGATGTGGGGCTCTATCCCAGGACCCTGGGATCATGACCAGAGTAAAAGGCAGAGGCTTTAACCCACTGAGCCACCCAGGTGCCCCTCTCATAAATAAAATCTTAAAAAAAAAGAAATAGATATGTACTTCTCAATTCCAATGTAGTGAAGGTGTTTTTATCACTTTTATTTATTTATTTATTTATTTATTTTTTACTTTTATTTATTTTTAAATTTACTGAATTATGATCAGAAAACCATAATTAGGTGTTCTTTAAGGAAATACACATAATAATTTTTAGAAATCTTCCATGGAATATAAAACAATGGATATTCTATATTGGAAGAACTTAAACGTTCTCTCTAAATCTGTATACAGGTGATTCTCTATTCCTGGTACAGTAATTATGTTCCATAAAGTCCCTGTGAACACTGAACCATTGCTTCTAAGGGAAACACAGGGTTCGATTCCTTTGAGCCTCTGGTTACAACATTTTCACCAACCAATCAATATATAACCTTCCTTTATATGTGTTTCTGTTTAAAGACAGATTACTTAATAGGTATTGGTGATTCATAGGGTTGAATTCACAGCCAACCCACGCCTGAATGAAATGTATCTTCTAGGGCTATTATCTCCGTTAGAGCGCATTCCAGCTCTCTTGTGCTTAGGACATGAGACATCACTTCAGCGCTACACTTGGCAGCCATTTTAAAGAGTGAAACTGCCAACAAACAGCATAAAAGTGCAAAAAACATGACACTAAATATCCTGGGGAAAAGATACTTGCTTGTACGATGAGAGCTGAAACGAGAAAGCAGAGTGTTACTTTGTTTGACTTGAGCTGGGAATGTGACCTTCGGGCAACTCGGATTCCCTGCTGCCCTGCCCCATGTCTGTGAATGACTGCAAAGGCGCTACAAACACTGATTTGACAGCTACAGATGCATTTTAGCGAGTGGGCAAATTCACAAATATGGAATCTACAAATAACAGAGATGGTCCTACCCATACAAAACGAGCATAATGATTGTATTATTTAATTCCTCTATTTGTCTGTTTACCTATATCTATCTCTGTGTATCAGAACTGGACAATCTTGATATTCAAGTCTTTTCTGTATAGACTTAAGTACTTCTTGCTTATAGAAACTATTATATTGCATTTCTGATATTTTTAAAATGTGTTTAACTGCTATGTTTCATGCATAAAATTTTCATGCTGTGTTCTTCATAAATTACTACTGTTATCATTATATAGGGTCCCTCTTTTTTCTGTTTAGGTAATTTACTTATTTATTTATTTTTTTAAAGGATTTTATTTATTTATTTGGCAGAGAGAGAGAGCGCACACAAGCAAGGGAAACAGGAAAGGGAGAAGCAGACCCCCCACTGAGCAGGGAGCCCAATGCAGGGCTCGATCTCAGGATCCTGGGATCATGACTTGAGCCGAAGGGAGATGCTTAACTGACTGAGCCACCTAGATGCCCCATGTTTAGAGATATTCCACAGTATTGATATTATGACACCTGCTTTAAGAGTTTGCTCTCCTTTTGCATTGTGCTAATGGTTACTCACCTTTCCCAACCCTCATAGAAAATCAAACCAATATTTCCCTAGTATTGCATGAGAAAAAGACACCAACTTTCCCCTCACTGGGTTTTATTACCCCAACAAAACTCCCGCACCCACGATACACAACTGGAGGAAAATATCCACTGCAGTTTCCTCCTTACTCCCCTCCCAAAAGATAAAGCCTTTGGGATATTTGTGCTTCCTTCCTCTTGAGGTCCCTCCTCCCAATTCTTTAGTTTCACTGAGCTTGTCTTTAAATCCAAGATTATTATTAGAAGTTTCCTTTTTAGTACACTTCTCTATTTCTAGGATCTTTATTTAGTACTTACCTTACATGTTCCCACTCTATCCTTGTTTGCCCGTTTCAAAGTAGGTATCACAAACGCATCGCTCACTATAGCATTCTCTCCTGGTCAAGTCTGTGTTTTATTTGTTTGGGTCTTTTTAAATTATTATTCTTAATAAAGTCTTTCTCTAGTATTTTTCCCAGATGAGTAATGAGATGTGTGACTTCTCTGAATTCATACGTATCCTCAAACATCTTTCTGGTACCCTAACAGTGAGATATATTTTTAAGTTGAAAATGTCTTCCATTATCTTTCAGCTTCCAGTGTTGCAAAGGAGAATTTCAGTGACAGTCTAATCTTTTTCTTCTATAAATAACTTGCAAGCTTCTACACAGAGAGAGTGACATTTTCCACTTTCTCTTTGGAGTGCAAAAGTTTTACCAGAATGTGCCTAGCCATTTCTGTGTGTATATATACACATATAAATAAATATTATGTATATACATAGGTAGACAAATATGTATGTATGTCGGCATCTATCTATATAAATAAATCAGTTGTCATAAATATCATTCCTGCCTGAACCTTGAGTTTCTTTTTTCAATCCAGAGATCTTTTTTGTGTGTTTCTTTCTGTTTTGCTTAAATATATCTTCTTCATGTGCATCATTTTCTCTTTCTGGGACTCCAGATAGTTTCACGTCAACTTTCTCAAACCGCCTTTCTTTCATCTCT
>CM052799.1:111734670-111754222 GCA_028533885.1 Nasua narica
ACGTGCACATAACCCTGGGTTGAGAGACTCTCTCACGCCTAACTTCACCCATTGTATTCTTTTGCTGATGTGTATTTTCTTATTTTTCTACAATTTTATTTGTAGGTTTCTGAAAAAAAAATAATCTGAAATGCTACTGCCCTTTCTCTACTTTTGAGCTCTCATATTCCTCACGAAGAGCACTAGAATTCCTCTGCTACCAATTTATAGTTAAGGAAGTTAAGGAGGGGCAGAAAGAGTTTCTGTGGGAGGAAGAGTTTCTGTTTGACTTAAGAAGATATACTTGATAACCGAGAAACGGTGAAGTTACATCAAGCCTCGGTAATATATTGGTTTCACATGTACATTGAAGGAAGATCGGCTGTAGAATTTGGAAGTGAAGCTCAGAGTGCACCTATAATTCACATTAGAACCTATTTTTATAGAGAAATATACAAAAATGATTATTGCCGTGTTTTATAAGTTTTATTTTTAATATATGAATTGACACTTTAAATTACTTTTTGAAAAAAAAAAAAGGCAAAGCACAGCTAGGTTGTTTTGCTAAATTATGGTCCTGCCTACAGCTTTGTTAAGAACATCAAATTTTGTAGCCTCCAAGAAGTACTGGACCTTAAAGAAAACATGCAGTATTTTTCTTCTTTCTTTTTATCTCTCTTTTTTTTTTTGCTTTTGCTTTTTTTTATTAAGGTGAGATTCACATAACATAAAATTAACCACTTTACTTTATTTAAGATTCTATTATTTTTTAAGTAATCTCTACAACCAAGATGGGGCTTGAATTTATAGCCCCGAGATCAAGAGTCGCACGCTCTACAGACTGACCCAGCCAGATGCCCCTAAAATTAACTATTTTAAAGTGAAAAACTCAGTGGCATTAAATTCATTCACAGTTGGGTAACAACCACCTCCATCTACTTCCAAACCATTTTCATCACCCTAGAATGAAACTCTGTATCCATTTTAAGCAATTATTCCCTAATCTCCCCTTCCCTCAGCCCCGGGCAACTACCAATCTGACGTCTTTCTCATTGGATTTACCTATTCTGAATACTTCATAAAAAGGGAATCATACGATATTTGACTTCTGGTTTCTTTCACTTAGCATATTTTCAAGATACTTCCACGTTGTAGCATGAATCAGGACCTCATTCCTTTTTATGGCTGAATAATATCCCATTGTATGCATGTGCCACAGTTTGCTTATCCATTCATCCATTGCTGAACATTCACATTGTTTCCACCTCTGGACTATTGAAAATAGTGATGCTAGGAAAATTTGTGTACAGGTATTTGTATGAGTGCCTATTTGCAATATTTTGGGATATCTAGAAATGAAATTACCGGATTATACAATAGTTCTATGTCTCGCTTTTTGAGAAATTCTATTTGGTTTTAATTTTGCTTAACTAGCATGTAACACTTAACTCGAACTTCTGTTTATTTCTGTTAGATCAATGAATTAACAGTTAGTAGTCTAAAACTATTAGGAAAATAATGATGCATATTCCTCACCACAGTTTGGCTCATGAAGCATTTTCTCTTTCCTCATTTTCCCTAAAACTGCCTCATAAAGTATTAAAGATCCTAAGAAACCCTGCTGTTCCCAAGTTTACACTAAAAGACAGATCTTCAGGGGTGCCTTATTGACTCAGATGGTAGAGCATGTGACTCTTGATTTCGAGGCCACCAGTTCTAGCCCCACACTGGAGGTGGAGATTACTAAAAAATAATAAAAAATAAAAATAAAAGCCAGATCTCCCGATATAGAACTAAGAAGCTTGCTAATAATTCAATAAGGGATTGACAAACACTTGAGCTACAAATTCCAACACTGTGTTATTTATCAAATAAGTCCGGGGTGACGGGGGGGACGAGAAAGGCAGATAGAATAAGAACGTGTGTAAAATTTAATAAAATGTGAAATTTTAGGGGCTCCTGGGTGGCTCAGTGGGTTAGGCCTCTGCCTTTGGCTCGGGTCATGATCTCAGGGTCCTGGGATCAAGCCCTGCGGCGGGCTCTCTGCTCGGCGGGGGGCCTGCTCCCCCCCCCCCACCTACTTGTGATCTCTCTCTCTCTCTCTCTCTGTCAAATAAATAAATAATCTTTTAAAAATGTGAAATTTTATAAAATCAAACATTAGAATTTAATCCTTGAAGTCCACGTAGAACCAGCTGATCTTAAATCCACACCCTTTGAAATCAAAACAAGCAGGTACAGGGGAACCTTTCGGAGCATAATTTTTAAGGAGAGCAACACCTTTTTGAAATGTTTTTAACCCTTTTTAACTATTTCTGAGAGCTACACACACATACACACACTAATACACACCTACGCTGTGGCTGTTTTGTTTCTTTTTAAGAGACAGCTGGCAGTCATAAGACAACTTGGTTTATTTTAGAGGTGTCACTATTTAAAATTATATTCCAATTTCCATTTTCCCTCATGATGTCTTTCTCTCTTTTTCTTTTTCTTTCCTCCTCCTCCTTCTTCTTCTCCTTCCTCTTCTCCTCCCCCTCCTTCTTCCCCTCCTCCTCCTCCTCCCTCTCCCTCTCCCTCTCCTCCTACCCCTTCTCCTTCTTCCTTAGTTGTTTTGAATGACCGGGAAGAAGACAAATCAAGAGTTGTAAAGAGTGCTGCAGGGGGAACTCAGGGGATCTAACCACCTAATTGTAAATTTCCTGAATGTGCAACTTGGCCACCAGCGACTGGGTGTGATTAGTACAGTGGGCCTCACCTCCCGCTGTTCTACAAAAACAAATCAGTGAAGGATCTCCAAGGCACATTTTCCCTTAGACCTGGTTGAAGCTTTAACAATGCCAACAGTGCAGTGTTGCTCTTTTATTTGTTTATTTTTTATAGGTGACAGATTGTCTGAAAAGAAGCAAGAGTTTCCTACAACAAAAGAACCAGCTTGTGGCGCGTATAATTTACTTGCGGGGAATGTGAATGTATTTGAATCTGTGTAAAAAAAATAAAAATAAAAACTGCAAATCTGTCTCGTTCTATGTGGAACCAAATCTGGAAATACGTGCTCTAGAGGTAACTGTAAAATCATATTTCATTCTGGCATATGGGCCAATGATTGTGTTGTGTGAGTAATGCATATATGTAATCCATGTGGTAAGCTTTGTGGACTGAGAAAACGTCAGTGTTATTCACTGAGGCTTGGCAAGCAGGAACCATTGATTTAGAAAAATTTACATGGGCTGAAACAATGTGAAAAATGTACTGTCCGGTTTGTGAGCTTGTGAACATAGCAAAAACCCTATCACTCCCGATTAGTACAAAGACTGAGGGAGGAAATCTCTTTTTGTTCTTTTCTAGTTGACATGTACAGAGGAGTGATTCCTCTTGTATCATAAGGGAATTTATAATTCATAGCATACTATCTTTCAGAAAATCAAGAAGTCCAAATGGATTTCTGTGGGACCAGAAATAAAAACAAAACAGAACAAAAAAACCAAAAAAAAAAACCTTTAGCAATATGATGTGCTTAGGGGAAAGTAAAAAATCCTTATAGAGTTGATTCTCATTGTGTTCAGAACAATTCTTAATTGCTTTCAGCTATGGATTCTTGAGTTTCAAAGTAATTATAAAATCTTTTTACTAAGTGCATAGTAGCATAAGTTCTAAAGGATGCACATCTCCATAGGAGGGAAAAACCATGAAGATAAACAAACTTAGAGAACCCTGTTCATCTTTGTGAATAACAAGTTATCATTTACACAGCCCAAAGGCATTTAAAAAAATTGAATCTTCAGATCATAAAGGACCTTAAAATTGATCCAGAGCAGGTAGGAGAAGAGAGCATGGGCAGTTGGTTAGGGAAACTGGAAGTAAGGGTGAACAGAACTCAGATGAGTGAACGGTTATCTGGGGCTGGGAGTTGGGTGAAGAGTTATGGTTTAATAGGTTCTGAGTTTCTGTTTAGATTGATTTTAAAATTCTGGATGTGGTTAATGATGATAGTTACACAAGAAATGAATGTAGCTCATGCCGTTGAAATAGATACTTAAAAATGACTAGAACGGTAAATTTTTTATCATGTGTATTTTACCACATAATAACATAGTATTTTATATTATTAATATTTTGCATTTAAATATATATATATATTTAGAGATTTTATTTATTTTATTTATTTGACAGAGATCACAAGTAGGCAGAGAGGCAGGCAGAGAGAGAGGGGGAAGCAGGCTCCCCACTGAGCAGAGAGCCCGACGTGGGACCCGATCCCAGGACCCTGAGATCATGACCTGAGCCGAAGACAGAGGCTTTAACCCACTGAGCCACCCAGGCGCCCCATTTAAATATATTTTTAAAAGAAGGACATCTGGGTGGTGCATTTGGTTGAACGTCCAACTCTTGGTTTCAGCTCCGATCATGATCTTATGGTCAGGGATGGAGGCGCACCTAGGGTTCCATGCTCAGCATGGAGTCTGCTTGGGATTCTCTCTCCCTCTCCCTTTACCCCTCCCACTCGTGCTCTCTCTCTCCCTCAAATGAATAAATAAATCTTTAAAAAAGTAAAAAAAAAAAAAAATTAAAAAAAAAAGCAAAACCCAACTATATGCTACCTACATTTTAAACCTAAAGACACAGGTAATTTTAAATAAATGTAATAAAGCAATATACCACACAGACACTAATCAAAAGATAGTTGAAATTGTTCTATTTATATCAGACAAATTAGAATTCAGAACAAGAGATTAAAAAGAATACTTTAAAATTATAAGGACATCAATTTATCAGAAAGATATAATAATCTTAAATATTCATGCCCTTAAAAACAGAGATTCAAAATGCACAAAGCAGGGGGCCCTGGGTGACTCAGCCAGTTAAGCATCTGACTCTTGATCTCAGCTCAGATCTTGATCTTAGGGTCATGAATTCAAGCCCTAAAACAAACAAACAAAATATATAGCAAAAACTGATAAGATGGAAAGGAAAAACAGACAAATCTACAATTTCTCTGGAGAGTTCAACACTCCTTTTTCAGTAATTTATAGAACAAGTAGATAGCACTAACAACACTTATAGCTTGAGCACTAACATTGTTTAAACACACTTCATCAAATTATAATAGAATACACATTCTTTTCAAGGACCAATGGAATGCTTACAAAGATAGGCTATATTCCAGGTCTGGAAAGAAGCCTCATAAATTTAAAAGTATTGAAAATATGCAGTGCACATTCTCGATTACAACAAAATTAGAAATTATTAAGAAAAAGATTTTGGGGGGGCACCTGGGTGGCTCAGTGGGTTAAAGCCTCTGCCTTCGGCTCAGGTCATGGTCTCAGGGTCCTGGGATCTAGCCCCACATTGGGCTCTCTGCTCAGTGGGGAGCCTGCTTCCCCCTCTCTCTCTGCCTGCCTCTCTGCCTGCTTGTGATCTCTCTCTGTCAAATAAATAAATAAAAATAAAAAAAAAAAACCAGGTATATCAACATAGATCCCTCACACAACAGAATAAAAAGGGAATATTATGAACAACTTCATACCAACAAATTTGACAGCGTAGGCAAAATGGGAAAATTCTTAGAAAAATGCAAACCACTGAGGGGCCTGAGTGGCACAGTTACTTCAGTGGCCAACTCAGTTTCAGCTCAGGTCATGACCTCAGGGTCCTAGGATGAAACCTGCTTCTGACTCCATGCACAGCATAGAGTCCACTTGAGATTCTCTCTGCCTCTCCCTCTGCCTCTCCCTCCCCACCTCCATCCTCTCGCACTCTCTCTAAAATAAATAAATAAAATTAAAATAAAATACAAACTACCAAAACTCATTTAAAAATATTCTCTGTATATATTAAAGAAATTGAGTTTGTAGT
The DNA here is from genome assembly GCA_028533885.1 of Nasua narica. NCBI lineage: Eukaryota > Metazoa > Chordata > Mammalia > Carnivora > Procyonidae > Nasua > Nasua narica. The sequence goes on from CM052799.1 coordinate 111,740,506, forward strand.
TAAAAACCTTCTTACAGGGATTCCTGGGTGGCTCAGTCAGTTAAGCATCTGCCTTTGGCTCACGTTATAATCCCAGGGTCCTAGGATAGAGCTCAGCATGGAGCCCTGCATTGGGCTCCCTGCTCAGGGGGAAGCCTGCTTCTCCCTCTGCCTGCTGCTCCCCCTGCTTGTGCACACTCTCTCTCTCTAGCAAATAAATAAACAAATAAAATCTTTAAAAAAAAAAAAAAAACCTTCTCATAAACTCCAGTTTCGAATGTTTTCACTGTGAGTTTTACTAAATATTTTAAAAAGATAAACTATCAATTCAGTTGTTTTTATGAAACCAGTATTATGCTGAGGTTAAAATCAAAAGCATTACAATATGTATGTCAATGGGCACAAAAACCATTAACAAAATTTTAATATATCAAATCTAGCAATATATAAAAATGATAATATGTCATATCCAAGTGAAGTTTATCTCAGGAATGCAAAGTAGTTTTATTGTTTTTTAATTGAGGTATAATTTGTATGCCATAAAATCCACTCATTTATAGTCTACAATGCAATGGTGTTTATTAATTTAGTATATTTACAAAATTGTGTAACCAATCTAATTCCAGGACATTTTTATCACCCTAAAAAAGAAACCCTTAGTAGTCCATTAGTAGTCACTCCCCAATCATCTCTTCCCTGTCCCTGCAAGCCACTAATCTGTTTTCTGTTCTCTATGTATTTGCCTACTGGGGACATGTCATATCAGTGGGATTGTACAATATGTGGCCTGTGGTGACTCACTTATTTCAGTTAGCATGTTTTTGAGGCTCATCCAAAATGCTCAGTTTGTAGCATGTATCAGTTATTAATTTCTTTTTATATCTGAATAAGCCACCCAGGCATCCCTCAATACTCATTCTTTATAACTAACTAAATAAGAACTCTCAGCAAACTACAAACAGAAGCTTCTACAGCTTGATAAAAGAACATCTCTAGGGGCACCTGGGTGGCTCAGTGGGTTAAGCCTCTGCCTTCGGCTCAGGTCATGATCTCAGGGTCCTGGGATAGAGGCCCCACATCAGGTTCTCTGCTCAGCAGGGAGCCTGCTTCCCTTTCTCTCTGCCTGCCTCTCTGCCTGCTTGTGATCTCTCTCTCTCTCTCTGTCAAATAAATAAATAAAATTTAAAAAAAAAACTTAAAAAAAAAAGAACATCTCTATAGCTGATATCCTCATAGGGGGACATCACACTGAATGGTGGAAACACTGAATGCGTTTCCCCTAATTTGGGTAAGAAACAAGGATATTTCTCCTTTTACTTCTATTCAGCATTGACCTGGGAGTCCTAATCAGTATAGTAAGAAAAAGAAATAAAGGGCATAGAGATTGCAAAGAGAGGAGTAAAACTGTATTTACTCACAGAGAACATGATCACATACATAGAAAAGTTTAAGATATCTTCAAAAACACTACTTGATCTAATAAGTGAGTCCAACAAAATCACAAGAAACAATATCCGCATACAAAAATCATTATACTGGCAACAAACAATTAGGAAGTGAACATTTTAAATACCATTTGCAACAGCATCAAAACATACTTCAGTAAAATTTTAACAAAAAATGTACTAGACTTATACACTGAAAACTACAAAAGACTACTCAGAAAATTTAAAAGCCTCCAGAATTAGAGGGCTGTACTATATTCAATATTCTTTATTAGTTAAGATGTCAATTTTTCTCAAACTTACCTGTAGATTCAATGCAAAGCTGATCAAAACCTCAGAAGACTTTTTGTTTAGAAGTTGAAAAGCCGATTATAAATTCTATATGAAAATGCAAAAGGGCGCCTGGGTGGCTCAGTTGGTTGAGCAACTGCCTCCAAAAAACCATGCCCAGGGAAAGAAACCACACGTGACATGTAGGATGACGTTTATAGGAAATTCTAGATGTAGCGGCCAAAATCATATGGGTGGCAGGCTAGGGCCGTGGGTAGGAGCGGGAGACTGACACAGGAAAAGGGAACTTTGTGGGGTGATAGGAACGTCCTGTATCTTGATTACTGTAGTTACATGGGTGTTTTCATCTGTTAAAATCCCTGAGAATGAACTGCATGGCTGCATTTTTATTGAGAGAGTTGATTTTTAGAAAAATTGTGAAGAAGGCAATTGTTTTGGAGAAGGCGTGAGTTGTTTCCCTCACTCACTTGGCTATCTTGTTCTTTCTCCCCCCGTGTCTCCTCCCCCACACCCACCCCCAGTTTCTGCTTTAAGCCACAGCCTTCTTTCATGTGCCGGCTCTCCAAATATTTGGAGAGGTCTCTATCAATGGCTTCCTTCACCAGCTTCCCCCACCAAAATCTTCTCTTTGGCAGGTTAAACATTTCCAGTTCTTCAGCCATTCACATCTGATGTCATTTCTACTCTTGATAAAAGCAGAGCTGGAAAAGCTGGTTGGCTCGTTGAAGGGATCAAGATCTGGAGGGGTGGTGAATTCCCCACACCTAGCGAGAGTATCAAAGGGGTAAGCAGAACAAAACAAACAAAAATGTGAGTGTTTACAGTGGAAAGGTATATAGGGACTCAAATCATGGCAGGCACACAAGCCACGGGCAAGATTTCGTTTCCTCTTAAGTGAGAAGTAAGGTAAGATAGAGGATCTACCCCAGGATAGCCTCCCTGCATTGGGCAGAGAGAATTTCTTTCAGCTGGTTTCCTTGGTTGCACACATCAGGATACTAGTATCTAAGCAGCCTGTCTTCCCTGCCATGATTTCTCTTTTCAAATTTCCTGGGCTCTGTGAAGAACAGTATCTTTAAAACAGCATTTACACTGTTTTTTCTCCTGTGTTCTCATCTCTTGAGTAGCTATCCTAGCTCAATTATGTGTAGGTTATTTAACTGCTCTCAGTTTTCCCACTTGCAAAATAAAGGATAGGGATTCTAATAGTTTCAAAATGTCGCTATGATGGCTACATGTACTACTATATGTGAAATGCTTCGAATATTTCCCGGCACATGGTAAGCAGTCTTTAAGTATTTTCTGTTATTGTTTACCCAAGGATAAACGAGGAAAATTTTTTCTTTTTTTAAGAGAGAAAGAGAGAGAGAGAGCAGGGAAGGGGCAGAGGGAGAGGAAGAGAGAGAATCTTAAACAGGATCCATTCCCAGTGAGGAGTCCAATGTGGGGCTCAGTCTGATGACCCAGAGATCACCATGTAAGCTGAAACGAAGAGTCCAACATTCAACCGACTGAGCTATTTGGGCTCCCCAAAGAGGAAAATCTTACAAGCTTCTAGACAGAATGAATAAGTTATCTGTAAAGAGGGTGGGGATAGAGCTGGGGGAGGGGAATAGACTGGCAGTGAAATTCTTCTTTGCAACATTAGAAGATAGAAGGTAGCTTGAATACATTTCACATTAAAGGTCCTGTGACCAGTTGCTATATAGTTCGCTTGTCAGAATGAAAGATATTGTTACATACGTGTAAAATACACCCGCATTCCAAGGCTTACCCCACCCTTAGGTAAGCCCTCCCTAACGGTTTTCTCTTGTTATGGTTACACAGGACCGCGATCTGAGACTTCTAACCTAGCTTGCTGCTTTATAACTATCTTCCACTCGCCTTCTGTACACAATACTCACTGCCACTCTTTACCTAGCCCACCGTCCTCTCTGTTCTTTGCTCACTTAGATTTCAATTATTTCAGCCCCAAGATGCCAGGAAGCCACGTTCCATCTAAATTAATGGACTATCTCTCCCAATTTTGCCAGGTTTGTGTTAATCAACAGACTTCAATTGAAGGAGTAGGAAAAAAACAAAAAGAATATACTTGGGCTACCAAAAATTTTAGGAAATGTAAGAATCTTGGAAAATACCAGAAAATATTTGGCCAGCTTCATGAGGAAATCTCCCTTGCTTGTAATTTTTAAACTCCTAGGTGTATCTAAAAGGATTTCCTACAACTGGAAAGTTCATTATTTTGTGATTTGTATTATTCTTCTAGTTACCCTATTCTTTGATCCGGTTGACCTTATTTTTTAAAAAATAAATTATTTCATTATTGCTAAATTTGGGACTGTTTATGAAAACTGAAATTTGAAAGTTTAGGCTTTTTTTTTTTTGAAGAGGAAGAAAAGTTAAAAAATCTAAAGCATATTTGCCAGGAAATTTTGTCTGTATTTCTTTTTTAGAGCAATTTAAGGGGGAAAAGTAATTCCTATGTTTCTGATTCATTTATGCTTGGATCATCAAATTGTTATTTTTTAAAAAGCTATTTGAGGGGCACCTGGGTGGCTTAGTGGGTTAAAGCCTCTGCCTTCCACTCAGGTCATGATCTCAGGGTTGTGGGATCGATCCCTTCAAGGGGCTCTCTGCTCAGCAGGGAGCCTACTTCCCCCCCTCCCCACCCTCTGCCTGCCTCTCTGCCTGCTTGTGATCAATCTCTCTCTCTCTCTCTCTGTCAAATAAATAAATAAATATCTTTTTTTTTTTTTTAAAAAAAGCTATTTGATGTTCCACTACCTTTCGAACCCTTTAAAACTTTTAATGTCTTTTTTTTTGCCTCGTTAAAGACATTTGCTTTCTTTGTGGGTTTTATCAGTTAAGTGTGTGCCTTGTATTTAACCCATCCTTATCAAACTTAGCGATTGCTTGAACAGGCTTACTCTTACCTAGGTGTCCTTGCATGGTGCTTTTCTCCACCTAGAACATTCCTTTCTAGATACCTTCATGGCTAACTTCTTTATTTCTTTTGTTTCCAAGTCACATTTTCAATGAGGCCTACCTTGACCATCCTATTTCAAATTACAAAAATAAAATGTAGTCTGTGACAACACATACAAGTAATTGTGTATGTTAGCACAAAAAAACAACATATCCAAGTAAAACTTAGAATCAAAAGATGTCAGAGAGACTTTGTAGTTCTTCTAGTCCAAATTTCTTTACTTTATAGATGAAGGTTCGAGAGGTTAAGTGGCTTCCCTCAGATCAGACAACCAATTAGGTTCAGAAATAAGTGTGTCTAATAGACGTCTTATGGTCAACATATTCCAAACTGAACTGTTGTTGTTCCCCCAATCCTATTCCTCCCACAGCCCTTCCTGTCTTGGTTCATGGCATCATTCTGCCAACACCTCACAGCAAAACCCTTGGACTCATCCTTATCTTCCTTTTTTTTACACCCCCATATCTAATCTGTCAACAAATCTCGTTTGCTCCATCTTCGGGATAGATATGAAATCCTACCACCCTTTCATCTACCATACTTGTGCAATGGCCATCATGTCCCTCCTAGATTATTGCTGTAGTCTCCTAACTGGTCTCCCTGCTCCTGCTCTTGCTCCCAATCATCTCTTCTCAATCAGTTGCCAACGGGACCCCTTACACCTAAGTCAGTTCTTGCCACTCTTTTTGTTTGTTTGTTTGTTTTAAGTAAGCTTTATACCCAACATGGGGCTTGAACTCATAACCATGAGATTGCGAGTCCTGTGCTCTAGTGACTGAGTCAACCAGTTGCCCCAGTTCTTGCCATTCTTGTGCTCCATTCCAAACCTTGTGTTAACTCCCCATTTCACTCAGGTAGTGTTTACAAAACCCTACCCCATTTGGCCTCCATTTGCCCCAAACTTGACTTCTACTACTCTATCCCTTCCTTGCTGCCCTCTAAACATAGTGACCTCCTGCTATTTCTCAAATAAGCCAGGCACATCCCCACCTTACGGCCTTTCACGGGCTCTCTCCTTGCCTGAAACAATCTTCCTCTAGATATAGCCACAGTTAATTCCATCTCTTTTATTCGAAAAATATCTTCTCAATGACTCTATATCAATCTTCTTGTTGAAAAATTGCAAACTCTCATTTATATCCCAGTGGCACCTGATTTCTCTAACCATATTCTTCTTTACTTTTTCTTTCAGAACATATCAACTTCTAAAATAGTATATCATTTACTTATTCATTATGTTTATCATTTATTGTCTATCTTCTCCTTGTTATAGTGTAAGATCCACAAGAACAAGAATGTTTGTCTGCTTTATCGTTGTATCCTCAGCGACTTGAGCTGGCACAAAGTAGGCATTCAATAAATATTTGTTGCAAGAAAGAAAGGAAGAAAGAGCAAGGACAGGTCTCCTCTCCCCTAGACATAGAGCCATTGGAGTACTCTACCTTGCCAAAACCAAGTGAATAAAACTAACTTCACTGCAAAAAATCTTAGATTGCAAACAAGGCAAACCTTAGATCACCAGGATTTAGGTAGTGTTGTCCCCTATCCCCTTTCTTGCACCCTCGTCATCAGGCAAAACTACAGCTCTTATCTTCTATTCCCCTCAGAATTTTTCTGATGGAGCTATTCATTTACCTGAAATCATATGAATGTTCTCACTTCAGTTTTGGTTCCCAGTGCAGTATACATCCTTAGGTTACTTACATTTTAAGAGAAAACAGGAGAGGGATTCCTGGGTGGCTCAGTTGGTTAAGCGTCTGCCTTGGGCTCAGGTCATGATCTCAGGGTCCTGGGCAAATTGGAAGTGACTGATGAGCGCAGAAATGGCAAGGTCCGTGGTGGGGATTAGGAGAATATACTCAGAAAGAAGTTCATGAAGTTTAATACAAAGTAGCTTATTTATTTATTTAGTTTACTTACTCTTTTTTTTTTTTTTTTTTAAGAGAGAGTGAGAGAGAATGTGTGCCAGGTGGGGGGAGGAGAAAGGGAGAGGAGAATCTTAAGCAGACTCCATGCCCAGGGAGGAGCCCAATATGGGGCTCAATCTCAGGACCCTGAGACCATGACCTGAGCTGAAATCAAGAGTTGGATGCTTTACTGACTGAGCCACCCAGGGGCCCCACAATTTATTTGTTTGTTTGTTTGTTTATTAAGTAATCTCTACACCCAACATGGGGCTCAAACTCACAACGTCAAGATCAAGAGCCACACACTCTCTCAACTGAGCCAGCCAGGCACCTCATAAAATGTGGCTTAGAAGAAACTTATAATATGACAAAAAGTAAAATTATATCACAGAAATATAGATGTGAATATTGAGTGGAGGGAGAAAGAATTGAGCTAAAGTATGGATGTAAAAAGATGAAAGTTAAGACTTCTCTGATAAACAGACAAGACTTAAATCAACTTTTCAGCTATTTTAGGCAAAAAAAACCTCTCTTGCGTTTTCAACCAACCTATGCATTGCAAGACATCAAGGGAGACAAGGTCAAGTTAGAACTATAGAAAATGTATTGGAAAATAGATTTGGCTTTGAGTGTGACATTAGGAAAGAAACTGATTGATGGAAGTAAAAGAATGAAACAGCTTTGGAAGGAGTTAAGAAATTAGATTGTTTAATTCTATGAATAGACATAATGTAATGTCCCACTTACGTAACATATTGATTATACATTATATATTTTTGCAACACACAAAAAGTTTCTGGAGGCTTACACAATATAATTATTATGGTTACTTCTGAGGGGAAGATATGGAAGCATGCATGGGGTATAAATAAGGAAGACTATACAGACATTCTGTATACTTCTATATTGTTTGAACATAGTCCTTTGAGGATGTACTATTATATAGAAAAAAGTTCAGTGATTTTAAAGGCTAATATTTAATAAAAGTTTAAGGAAAGATAGAGTAAGTCTTGATATTACTTCAAATCATACTTAAAAATCATGAATCGTGGGGGCGCCTGGGTGGCTCAGTGGGTTAAAGCCTCTTCTTTGGCTCAGGTCATGATCTCAGGGTCCTGGGATCAAGCCCCACATCAGGCTCTCTGCTCAGCAGGGAGCCTGCTTCCCCCTCTCTCTCTGCCTGCCTCTCTGCCTACTTGTGATCTCTCTTCTCTGTCAAAATAAATAAATAAAATCTTAAAAAAAAAAAATCTAAGGAATAGTAGGGCACTGGCTGGCTTAGAAGAGCGTGGAACTCTTCATCTGGGGTCATGAGTTCAAGCCCCACGTTGGCTATAGTGATGATTTAAATAAATAAACCAAAAAAAAAAGTCATAAATAGTATTTCCCTTACTAGTTATGTAAATTTTACTACCAAATTTGAATTTTATCTTTAAATCAAATACGACATACACAATGTCAAATGGATAAGTGCTAACAATTCTTTGAATGGTCGACAAATTCAACTCATTTTCATTTCTTTAATGAGTTTAAACCAAGATGTTAAAAAGACATTAGTCCTTTTGTTCATGAGTTTTAACAAACAAACAAAATTAAACTAAGACCGCTACACAGGGTTCCTGCTGTTAATAATGGCATACAAATATTTCAGTTCCATTCATCAGTATTTATGGACTATCTATAATAGTCTGTGTGCCAGGCCCTGAGGGGTGCAGGGCTGCCGTCCGCCCCTGAACAGCTCAGTGTGGTGAGAGAATGTGCCGAGTGCCAGGCAAGGAAAACTGGTCCACGAGGGCAGGACACTGTTTTGTTCGCTGCCGATATCCAGAGCGCAGTGCCCCATGCGTGATAAGCAGAACCTCAATACATGTTTTCTGAATAATTAATGAGACCAAGATGGGGAGAAAACTAGGAGAACCTGTAGCATTAGGTTCCAAGGTTAAGGCCAGGGAGCTTTGAGAAGGGCGTTGTGGATGGACGCAGTAAAGGCAGAGGCTGCATACTCCATCACACAGGCATCTTTGTGAGTATACAAGGCATTTATGTGTTCAATGTAAATATATAAAAGATCCCACAACTTCTGTAACCTGTTTCGCCATTCCTTAATTTTTTTTACCCTACCCAGATCCTTAGCAGATGAAAACATGCTCAGAGTTAGCTAGTTTCTACCTTCAGATGGTACAAGACTGAAGGCAAGCCAGAGCTAGGGGCCAGAGGCACACCATTAGCTGATGAGGAAATCATTGCATTAAAAAGGCCCCGATGGGGCGGCTGGGTGGTTCAGTGGGTTAAAGCCTCTGCTTTCAGCTCTGCTTTCGGCTCAGGTCCTGATCTCGGGGTCCTGGGATCAGGCCCCGCATTGGGCTTTCTGCTCCGCAGGGAACCTGCTTCACCCCCTCTGCCTGCCTCTCTGCCTACTTGTGATCTCTCTCTCTGTCAAATAAGTAAATAAATAAATAAACTCTTTAAAAAAAAAAGTCCTGCATTCTGGCTCCCTTTTTGCCCTTCAGCTCATGATTGCAGCATTGGGTAAACACAGCGAACACGCAGGCTTTTCTTTTACCTGCCTCTCCCACTACTTTCATGGAAGGCTGCTGCTCAGGGAGAATGCTTTGTAGGGTGCTCCTCCACTCCTGCTCCCCATTGGCTACGGCTCTGTGCTTGAACGTCTCTCAGCCTCTGGGAGGCCTTGATTAGGAGTTCCTTTCCGCGGAGTGCTGAGAGGAGAGTCTGATTGCCATCCATCAAGGGTGAGGGATGATTGTGATCCCAGAGACGGGGGCCCTGAAGAACATTTTTGGTCTTAGAGCAAAATCTATTCTCTTTAGAAAGAAAAAAAAAAATCAGAAAAAAAAAAGTTTAGCTTGGCTCTTCACATGGAAAATATTCCTGTATTATAACAATAAGAAATATACTGTATGCCGTTTTCAGCATGCTATCATGTTCACTTCACTCTTCCTTTGCTTATCTATTACTGGAACGCAGTCCCTATCCTCCCTGCTTCCCTATTGTCCTTTGCTGTGAAACATTCATTTGTGAAACAAACATTCATTTCTCCGCCAGATATCTTTTGAGAAGGCTCCTCTGTTTTTGTCATTGGTTTTGGTGGGATTGATGCTATTCAGAGCTCTAGCGGTAGGCCCAGATTGTTATTTATTTATTTAAGATTTTATTTATTTGGGGCGCCTGGGTGGCTCAGTGGGTTAAAGCCTCTGCCTTCAACTCAGGTCATGATCTCAGGGTCGTGGGATCGAGCCCTGCATTGGGCTCTCTGCTCAGCAGGGAGCCTGCTTCCCCCCCTCCCCCGTCCCCTGCCTGCCTCTCTGCCTACTTGTGATCTCTCTGTCTCTCTGTCAAATAAATTAATAAAATCTTTAAAAAAAAAAAGATTTTATTTATTTGTCAGAGAGAAAGAGAGAGCGAGCAGCAGGCAGAAGAAGTAGGCTCCCCACTGAGGAAGGAGCCCGATGCAGGAATCTATCCCAGGACCCTGGGTTCATGACCCAAGCTGAAGGCAGATGCTTAACCCACGGAGCCACCCAGGCGCCTGGCCCAAATTGGTTTAAAAGCAATCACTATATATCCCTTTGCCCAAGTCACCATGATTAGTTTAAGGATTGGCACATAACCTAATTAAAGCCAGTGAGGTGCTAGAATTCATTTATTAGGGATTCTGGGAAAGAGGCACTTCCTTGCTTTCTCTCTAGGCTTACTGGAAAAGACTCTGTCTTCTGGAGGATGTGATATGAAGATATGAGGTCTAGAACTACAGCACACATTTTGCTGCCAGGAGGGAAACCAGCTAAAGAGCAAAGCTAATATTATCTCTCATTGCCTTTACCACAGACTTGGGTATTTTAGTACTAAATCATATCATTAGATAATGGGCATAGTTATTTATCAATATTATAAAAGGATAATACCAAATATTGTCATTAGCGCTCATGGCTAGATTTAAAAATTTTATTAGATTAAATCCTGGAAATGCCACCATCCAGGTGCACAATGTAAGGAAAATTCCTTAAATTTTCCATGCCTCTGATCTCTCATCTATGAAATGGGAATAATAAAAGTATATATTAGTTGTAAGGATTTTCACTTCTGGGAAAACAGTGGACAAAGCTAATGCTGAAAATCCACCACAAACTGAGAAATACTGGATAAAATACAATAACAGCAGTAAAGTCTAATGCATATTTGAGTTTGGAAAAAAAAAAGAAGTTCTTCTATGTCATGATTGAAAAGTATCTTATTCTTCTAAAGCTTTATTGATATAGTATATTATTTTTTTAAGGAGCCTTAAATTTATAGAGTATACAGTTCATTGGTTTGAAGTGTACAATTCAATGGTTTTCAATCTATTCAGAGTTGGGCATCCATCAACATAATTCATTTTAGAGCATTCTCATTACCCCCAAAACAAACTTACCCCCTTAGCCATTACCCCTCAGACTCTCTGAGCCCTGCCAGTCTTAGGCAACCACCAATCTACTTTCTGTCTCTATATTTGCCTATTCTGGACATTTTATATAAGTGGAATCATACAACATATGGCTTATCTGACAGGCTTCTTTCACTTCGGATAATATTTTTATATTTATATAAATAAATAAAATAAAATAAATAAAATAAAATAAATAATAAAATAAAAATATTTTTATATTGTTAAGGCTTATTGGTATAATAGCCATGTATATCAGTACATTGTTTCTTTTTTATTGCCAAGGATATACTGCCTTTTATTTATCACTTCATCAGTTGACTGACATCTGAATTATTTCCACATTTTTGTTATTAGGAAGACTGCTACTATGAACATCTGTGTACAAGTTTTTATATGGACATATGTTTTCATTTGTCTTGAATATATAACTAGGAGAGGAATTGCTGGGTAATGTGGTAATTCTATGTTTAATCCTTTGAGAAAATATAATCATAAAATTGAAAACTCAGTATGAAAGTTAAAGAGAAAAGTAGACACAGATGAAGGGGGAATTAGTGAACTAGAAGACAGATTTGAGGATATTTATGGGAGACAACAAAAAAAGACAAAGAAAGAAATACATGAGAGATTAAGATCCTACATTCACCTAATAAAAATTCCAAAGAAAATAGAGATAAGGAGGAGAGACAACATTTGAAGTCCTAATGACTGCGAATTTTCCAGAATGGATGAGGGACTCAGATCCTCAGATTGGATAAGTACACTAAGTCCTATGTAGGATAAGTAAAAATAAATTTCTGCCTGACTTTTTTTTTAGACTTTATTTTTTATTTGATTTGATTTTATTTTTTTAAAGATTTTATTTATTTATTAGGAAAGAGAGAGAGTGAGAGAGAGCATGAGAAGGGAGAAGGTTAGAGTGAGAAGTGGACTCCCCATGGAGCTGGGAGCCCGATGTGGGACTCGATCCTGGGACTCCAGGATCATGACCTGAGCCGAAGGCAGTTGCTTAACCAACTGAGCCACCCACGCGCCCCAAGACTTTATTTTTAAGCAATCTCTACACCTAACATGGTCCTTGAACTCACAACCCAGAGATCGAGACTTGCATGCTCTACCAACTGAGCCAGCCAGGCAACCCCACCTGGGATCTTAATGAACTCAGAGATCTCACAAAAAAGAATTTTAGCGTGGCTCTTGTGGTAGAGATAATACAATTTCCAATTTGATGATTCAACAAATATTTATTGAGCATCTATTATTTGCAAGGCAGTGCTAGACATACTGGAATAAACTAAGACCAATACGATATCAATTATACTCTCAGTCTAGTTGCTCTTAATGTACATGTGATGATTACTTTTATTTTCCAACTTAGCTAATGCCTCAGTACCCAAACATTTGGTCAAACACCAGCCTAGATGTCATTGTGAAGGTATTTTTCAGATGATTTAACATTTAAATCAGTAGACTTTGAGTAAAAGAGATTATTCTTTATAATGTGGATGGGCCTCATCCAGTCAGTTGAAGGCCATAAAGGAAAAATGGCTGACACATCCAAAGGAAGAGTCTGCCTTCACATTGCTTTCAGGCTCAAGCTGCAACATCAGCTCTTTCCTGGGTCTCCTGCCAGCTGCTCTCATAGTCACATGAGCCAATTTCTTAAAATAAATCTCTTTTTTTTCCTCTCTCAATCTTTTTATCTACCTACTTACCTACCTACCTACCTATCTATTCTATTGGATCAGTTTCTCTGGAAAACCCCAATTAATCAAATACAGTACATGATCAAGCTATGCATTTATTTCTCAATGGGTGACGATGTCACTTAGATTACAAATTCTTTAAGGAGAGGGATATTTAAACTTATTCAGTCTTCTTTGGGGTAATTTTCATACAGCTGGGCAGAAAATGTTGTTAGTTGATCTATGAAAAGTAAGTGATAGAATGTTACTGTATCCTAATAAGCATAAACAATGTATTTGTTGATCCATCACTATACACTATGGAATTAAAAAATGATTATAGTTAGTTTCATTTGTATTAGTATTATTTTGGCTCAGGTATTTTTAAAACTCTAATTTATGTATGTGTGTATGTATGTGTTATGCAATGCTTCACAGATTTGTCTGTGGCCCTTGTGCAGGGGCTGTGCTAATCTCTGTATCGTTCCAAATTTAGTACCTGTGCTGCTGAAGTGAGTGCCCGGTTTAGGAATTTTAAACCGGGTTTAGAATAAGCTATTTCATTCTAAACCTAGTATTTTTTTTTTCCTTCAATGTAGTTTGTATTGGTTTCCTGCACTTGAAGCCAAAGAGTTCTAAATATCCCTACCTCGCATAAGGATAGAAAGGCATATAATAAAACAGACATAAGATGGGCTCATTAAAATAAGGATTAAATGAATATGAGGCATGTAATAAAATGGGAGGAAGAATGGTCTTACCAGAAATTCCAGGCTAAGGATAATTGCCGTAATTGAGAACAAAATTTATCTTGACTTTTTTAGCAATGAAGGGAAAAAGGAACCTCCATAAATTACCTTATTCTCATTGTCGAATAAAGGAAGCCTATTTCTTCATCAAGATAATGGAATATTATTCAACCATCAGAAAGAAGGAAATCTCACTGTTGGTGACAACATGGTTGGACCTCGAGGGAGTTA